>MU227582.1:2397040-2437919 GCA_018584345.1 Thuja plicata | reverse complement strand
AGAACTCCACATTAGAGGAATTACCGCAGAGTGACATAGACTCCCTGCGAGTAATGAAAAAGAAGGCCCAAGCAGTAGACGAATGGGTCGCCCTATAGATAGGAAACACCCGACGTTTCCTGGCGTCCACTCTCCTGGAATTATACATAGCCCAGCAGGTTATTCATCAAGCGGAAGCACTTATTGAGCAGTGGGAGAGTGACGCTGAAAATTACCAAGCGTGGAAGGTAGAGCTCGAAGAGCTCCTCACCTTGGGAGAAGATATAATTTTTTAATCTGGAATTCTGAGTGAGGAATCATTTGATTTTGTAAGAACTCAGCACTCCAGACTTGACCTCACATTGGAGGTAACCAAGCAACTAGTAGAGTCCTTGCAAGAGAAGGTAAACACTGTAAAATATTCTTCTAATTTATATAAGTCTTTTGTGATAAAGGCTTTCGGGGCTGATCCCCTTAGTACATATACTTATACCCCCGAAGATTCAGTTTTGGGGAGTTTTGATGAGATAATGAAATCTCGATATCAATCCCCAGAGGGGATAGATGGGGCCTAGATGGAAAAACTAACCAAGATGATACTTAAGGGTCACAATGCTACAAGGATGGTAGATGAATTCAAAGGAAATGTTCTAGACCTGGGGGAACAAGTTGAAGTGGCCAGGCACAAAAGAGGCAGACTGAAGAATGTAGATGAAGATGGCATCTCTCACCTCCTCCAGGCCTTCAATGATAACAAGTAACCTTGACCTTTCTCCAGGGGCCGGGGAGAACTCAAGTGTTGAGCATTCTTTATTCTGAGCATTCTTTATTCTTGTTGGGCTGAAAGTTCCCGGATCCCAGAGTCCCAGATCCAAAAATTTTGTATTCTTTGAAGTGACCCGTGTCCCGGTCCCCAAGGCTGACCGGTCACTTTCAGAAGCGATTAATAAAGACTGTCAGAAGGTATTTGGCCGCATCAATGGGGGCGTTGACTTGGCAGTTGGTTTTTGACAGGGTGGTCTTCTCGAGGTGGTGCTCAGAGGTACATCTGGCACATTGGAGATAGGGCACCGCATTTTCCATTTATGAGGCATGTAGCTTCGGTCCTCGAGGAACCTACTTCCTTCCTTTCTCCTCTCTAGCTCTCTTCTCGAGACCGATTCTTCCGATGTATATTCTTATCTTATTCTTATGACATGATTGACCTATTCCGTCTCCAGGTCTTTTTTAGGGTGGCGCAGGTAGTACCGACCCTCAAATATTGTATTTTATTAAAAGCATGATGTAAATAGGGTTAGGGTTAGAAGAGAGTTGTATAAATAGGCAAATCGGCCCATTTCCAAGTGTCGGTGAAGTTGATGATTTTGTTATCCATAGCAATAGCAAAGCGATTTCTCTTTTTAGTTGCAGAGCTCAATGCTCCATGATTCTATTCTTGATAGTTAGATGCTCCCCTGGAGCCGCCATTGTATCACGCACCAGTGCTTGCTGGACTGAATATTAATGAAGAAGGAATAATTCTTGGCAATGATTTTGTTGGCATTCTTGCTTCTGATTTAATGGTATTTCATGTTTTAACGTTCTTTATGTCTTTTACTCTAGTATGTTAAAGTAGATTAACAAACTCTTTACTCCCGCTACTGATAGAATGCTAACTGATGGTTATGTGTTTCTTCGGTATTTAGTGTAGTCTACCAGATTATTATTGATGTTCTGGACATTTCAGCATGACTATAGTTAGATGAAATACTTCTAACCCTGCAGGATCTTTTTTATTTTATTTGCTAAGTACAGAACGCTTGGAAAAACCTTACTTTGATAAAATCTCCGGAGGAGATGAGTTGAAGAAACCAGCTATCCCCCTTGAAAATAGTCACCTCTCTCGACTGAGCCCCGCACCATCATGAGCCAACACCCAGGTTCTTGAAGGCCCAGAGGATTTATCTCCCCCAGACAACCTTTGCAGGTAGAGTTGGTCGATTTCCCCGGAACCCGGTGACAACTTATGACTGTTGGCGGACCGGGTCAGCAAAACCCCGTCAACAGTACCATGGAGTCTTTTTCTCCCTTCTTAGCTTCTCCTGTAGTGCCTTCCTTTGGCATATCTCACCATATTATTTTAGTGATTCATATTCTAATATAGTTGGGTCACACTTAGGTATTTCAATTATCTCATCTAGAGTGACATCCAACTTTATCTTCTTGGTTTTCTTCTTCTTCTTCTTCTTCTTCTTCTTCTTCTTAGATGCACTTGAATGTAGAACCATAGCCAACTTATCGGCTTTTTCTGATGTGCTAGATGAAGTGATTGGAGGTGTTGTCTCTTTTTTCTACTGTGCCTTGGTGTCAGCTTGTTGATTTTGAGTGGACATCTCCATATCAACCTTGACATTATCTGCAACAACATTTTTGGTTTCCTTAGGAATGCCATCTTTTGGTTTAACTCCTTCATTGGTATCCTTATGTAATTCATCTTCCTTTGTATGTGCATCCTTTTCATTATTGTCTCCATATGTTTGATTTGAATCTCATTTTGCAACCTTTTCAGTATTAGTTACATTTTGAGTGTCTTTGATGACATTCTGGTCATCGGTGTTATCTTTCTTTCCTTCATCCCCTACATCCTTGGGAATGCTTGAATCTTTGTCAGGTGACTTCTCCTTTTCTAAGATTATAATGATAACATGTATCAATAATGCAATCTTTCCTGGTGTGTCTACCTATGCAGTGTCAACAGATGTACCCTATTCCTTTGGTTGATCTGTTGTAATAGTATTATCCTCATCTACCTTAATCTCATCGGTAGGGTCATCGGCTATGTCAATAAGTGTTTTTTCCATAGTTTTATCTTGCCATGTTTCATCTTCCACATCCATGTTCTTTTTTTCTTCCTTGTCTAGTTCAATTTTTGTGACATCTTCATCATTGATAGTAATGTGCTCTGGAGTATCCTGAGTGTCATTTCTTCAATTTTCATCGATCTGAGGTAAATATTTGTCTAGGTTTGCCACCTAAAAGGGTATGTTGAGTATCTTACTCCATTTCTTATTGCTTTCCCTTTCAAGTTCTATTAGCTTGCCCTGTAGAACTTTTTATGCTCGTAACTTTGGTGAGAACTTTTGTACATGTTTCTGTAACATTTCTTCTATCTCCTCTATTTTGGATTTGGGAGGCATGAGAGAAACAAGTACTCTTTCCCTTATCTCTTTCTCATTCTTCAATACATATGACCATCTCTTAGATACTCTTTTGTTTAGCTCCTTGGGCATCTTTTCATCAAATTGCATTGGAACATTTTTAAATTTTATCATTGCCTTTATCACTGCCTCTTCTACCTTATTTTTGTGCTTGGGCTCTAGTGTTATTCATTTCCTAATTTTTTTTTAGTTAGGCCTCCTACTTTGTGCAATAGATTCACACACTTCATCAATGTTCTCTGGAATTTTACTCTTCTCAGCTTCTACACCCTCATCTTATTGGGAGTCATCTATATCCTCCTTAGTTTTGATCAACATTCTTCTCTTTGTTGGCCCTTTTTTCTGTGTTTTGGTTTTCCTCTTATAGGTCCTTACTTGACCTTTCTTTAATGGTAAAGGACTTGCATCCTTGGCTATTTGACTTCTTGTCCTTGTTGTAGTTGTAGTCCTTGGCATTTTAGCTAGTGGAGGTAATGGTGTATTTGGCTCTGTTTATTCTGAGTCACTCTTCTTCTCAGCTTCACCGATGGGTGACTGACCCTCAGTTTCTTCTTTAGGTTCAGTCTCTTCCTCTTCTATTACCGATAGTATTTTCTTCAAATTCTTGACCATTTTATCCTTTTTCTTGTCTATCCTCTTTACAACCAAGCCAATTTTGATTCTATTTTTGGCTTCTTCATAAGTGTCAAACTTGGGTTGTGTTTTATTACAATGCATCAATTTCATTGGATGATTGATCTATGTTCACTTCATAGTCAAGTGGTTGCAGCCATGCTATCCTTGGTACAACATGTTTGATATATGTGAAGTCTGTGTCTACCATGAAACATATGTCATTCTTGAATTTCTCAATTAATTGCTCAGGGATCCTTACTCTTTTCTCCATTATCTCCTTGAATCCAGAAAAATAATCATCCATAACTGACTCAAAATTGTCCCCCAGTGATTTTATAAACTCACTAATCTGTATGGTGACTGGTCTAGTTGTATCCCATTTTACATCTCCTATTGATGGAAATGATTCTTGGAAGTAAAATAAAATACACATGATAAGTGAACCAAACTTACATGAGTTTTATTTTGCATTACTTGGTGTCTTTAGGTTCTCTTCTAGCTTCTTGAGTAGAATTTATGATAGATCCAGTTGAGTTCCTTTCTTTACAATCTTATATGTTGTATCAACTTCTCCGAATGCTGTGTTGTTCAATCTGCTAGCTTGAAAGAACTTGTATCCTAGGACACATGCTCTGAATTTCACTTCATCATCATTGATGGTGGATACTCTTAGTCCTCTTCCATCCCATGTAGCCCATGTATTATTCTCAATTTAAGCCTTGGGTGGATGCTTCAATACCTTTACTTTTTGGGTTACTAGATAACCGATGACCGCATGAACAACATCTCGGGTTACTGGTTTAGGCTCATCCAACCATAAATTATGGTTGTGGATCTTGTTCAGTACTAACTGGATCCATTCGGTATTAAACACTTTTGGGAACAATAAGGCATTTGTGAGCCCTTTCACTTCTATCTTCATGTGCTCATCTTTAATAGTTCCATCATCTTTACATAGCTTCTTGAAATCTTGTTCAACCTCTAGGTCACCAATTTCTACAATCTTGCAGTGTACATATGCTCGCACATCTTCGATGAGAAAAACCCTAGCTAGTATTTGTGAGAATGATCAAGCATTGTCAGGTTGAGATGCAACCTTAGGGCATATCCTATAATGTGGTTCCTCACATGCACTATTCTTGATAAATTTGACCTTATCATTCTTGATACTTTTTAGTTTAGCAATTATTGATGTCATGGTCATTGTTTCTGAAATTAGGGTTTTCTTGTAAATGATGAATAGAGTTATTGGTTTATAGTGGTACTTACTTTTCATCTTTGTATCTCTAAGTGATCTGTTAGGAGTGCAATCAATCAGGTTGGGGTCGCTCTGCAATGTTATCACTTATGGCTCTTGTTTCAGTCTGGTCTCTTCACTCAAATTACTGGTGAGAAATAAAACCCTTTCATCTCCTTTTATAGACTTTTTCTCCTCAGTCAAGTCATTAATGCTCAACCACTCCTCGGTGTGTGAAGACGGAGTCATTGGTTTAAGAGATTAACTTCTCTTTCGGTGACAATGCAATGCTTCAGGCAATCCTTTTTAACTTTCCTTTTACCGACAGGTTTCGGTGTATGGCGAAGACAACTTTTCATCTTGCTTCATTACCGATGGATTTTGGTTTACATTAGCAACTTTAGCTTTTACATGTTAATTGATGATTCTTGATAAGTGCAGACAATATAGCTTTTATACCAATGTATTTCGGTCTATATTGCCCGATGAATTAGTTTTCATAGATTTTAACAAGTAATATCATGATGCATCTTTACTTATGCTAATTTGACGTTTCATGAATATATTATGTAACTAATGATAAAATATAACTTGGTGTAAAGCAGTTCCATACTTACTTGTTCTACTTATGTGGGGGTGGTGATGTCACCAGATCCATTGGATAGGGTGTCACTAATTGCATTGCTTGGTCTAGCTTCATCACTACTTGTAGCTTTCCTCCACATTTTTTTTCTCATCTTCCTGATGTCTTCAATGGTATTTACAATGGGGAAGGTGCTAGTCTCTATCATTCGGTCTCTACAGTCTTTCTTAACATGACCAACTTTATGATAGTGTAAACATGCCATACCAGGGTTAGTCCAGCTTCTAGACTTTCTTGTCCACTGTCTCATACAATTTGAAGCAATGTGACCAAATCTTCCACATGTTGTATAGTTAGTCCATGTATTTTAATCCCATACATACTAGTTACTGACTCTTTTCGGTTGATAGGTAGTTTCTTGACCTTTAGGCTTCCATGCTTGTTTTTTCCTTTTTCCAGCATTCAAGAGTTGTGTACCCATGCATTTTGCAAGTAGGACAATATTTGTACATGTAGGTTTCCTTCTTTGATTGTTTCATCTCAGACTTACATTTATATTATTTATGTCCTTTCTTGTTACATTTATAATTGAATCATATGAATGAAGATGTGGGGTTAGGAATACCTTTCATTTTTCTCATGCATACATTTGATGTGTGGCCTTGCTTTCCACAGTGATTGCGTGTCAGCTTTCTTGGTCTAGGATTTGCTTAGACATTCTTTGGATCAGCTTGATTGGGTGATTCTCCATTCTTGGTATATCCTAGACCGATGTTGTTATTGACTCTTCGTTGTCCATCAATAAAAACATCCA
Organism: Thuja plicata; assembly: GCA_018584345.1. Classification (NCBI taxonomy): domain Eukaryota; kingdom Viridiplantae; phylum Streptophyta; class Pinopsida; order Cupressales; family Cupressaceae; genus Thuja; species Thuja plicata. Next base: position 2,431,494 of record MU227582.1, on the reverse strand, counting down.
TTCTTTTATTGCTTTCATCAACTCTTTTGATAATTTCATTATGTTGTTGCAGAATTCTGAGTTCTTGTTTTAGTTTTTCATTTTCTTCCCTTAGCTCACCGATAGATTCTATTCTTTCAATGAGTTCAACATTTTTTTTTTTCCTCTTGACTCATAAGAATAACCTGATTTGTAATCTCATGATGATGTTCTATAAGTCTTTGTATTTTTGACTCTTTCTCTTATATATTTTCAGTAATCTTCCTTCTATCATCAATAGGTAGTGTTCTCTCTTGCTCAACTTGTCTAGCATTGTTCATTACATCAATCATTCTTACCATTTGTGTCTCTTGACTGATTTATAGAGATTTCACTTATCTAGCCAGATATTGATTGATTTCATTTAGGCTTGTGATGCTTTCTTCTGATGTATCTGATGTTTTGCTAGTAGTAGATCCTGAAGACTCAAAGAAATTTGGTATTTCTTCTTCTTGGTAATCTATCTCATTACAGCGAGATGCCATAATCTTTATTTTATCTAACAGTTGTCTCATCTTGACTCTAGCTTCTTTATACTATGTTATGCCCTACATACCCTTCCCTATATTTTGTGGGCAAAATGTTGGGTCCCCCCTTTTCACTTTTTCTTTTTCCTTGGTTTCTTTTTGTTTCCTTTTGTTCCCCTCCAGGATTTTCTTCCACGAGGGTCATTCTCTTTTTCTTTTTGTCTTCTTTCCTCCAGGACTTGATCCCAGAGTGTGTTTCTCTTTTGATTCAGCCAAACCCCAAACTCTAGGATTCTCTTCCATCATGTCTTCTTTGCTGGAGGATCTGGTTACATGGAATCCCTGGGCCCGGAGTCCAAAGTTTTTTATTTTCCATAGTTTTCAGAAGGAAAGTGGGATGTTTTACCCTTGGGGTATAAATAGAATTTACCAGTCACTTTCACATTTACCACAATCAAAACACTTAGAGAAATTAGAGTGATTCAAAGGTGATTAAGGTGATTCAACAACGTTAAGTGTGTTTTGATCTCTAAGATTAACAAGTGAATTAGTAGTCGTTCATGTGGTGTGTTAGCAGTCATTTGAGGCTTCCTGGTTTGCAGAGCACCTCCTGTGCTCTTCCTCCCATTTTCTATGTGTTTTAAGGTAGGTCCTTTAGCTCTCTTCCTTCTGGTTTTCTTGCTTTTGTCTCGCTTGGTTTTTGTTCTATTTTTTTTTTCCATTTCTGGTTTTGCTCTTGTTGTTGCCTCTCATTTTGGGGTGGCTCTACCAGAGGGTTGTCCGCCCTCTATGCAACTATAAGATAGTGTAATTTTTTCTATATATACCTGTAAATTGTATGTAGATAGTAGTGTATAGGTTGTTTTAGGGTCATTTTTCTTTGGCCTATGAGTTTTCTTTGGCCCTCTGTAAATTTTTATATTAGTGTATATTGGATGTATATCCTTTTGGTTTTGTGACAATCTCTCCATGCTCTCTCACATTTAATCAAATTGTGGAGTTCATCAGAGAGGTATTCTCCATGCTTCAAACTCGGCAGCTTGCCTATTTGGACCATGGTAGTTTTCTCTCTCCTCTATCATTTATGTATTAATGGTGGGTTTAAGTCCCCACGCATGAGCATTTAAAATTGGCGCAAGTGACATTCACTTTCTTGTGTGTTAAAATAGTTTTCATTTTTATTGCCATTACTCCCCTTTACTGCATGACCACGTGACACCCCATGTCATCTTGGTATGGCTAATTTCTAATCATATCAATAATGGTAATCTTTGCCAGACTCTGGGTCCAAGGTTCCCATGGGTCCTCTATTTTTTTTGTCGCATAGGCCAGAATCCCCAACACTTCCCTGGGCATTGATCAAGTCCCCAAGTCATTTGTGCTTAATCTATTATATTTTTAGGGTTTTGATGCAAACTAACATCTTTTCAGGAACATGTGTGAAGTGGTGGTGAAAGTCCCCGTATTTGGGTTTTCTTTATGTTTGTGTGTGTGTGTGTGTGTATATATTGATAGTTGTCTGGCCTTACAGGTTCCTAGAATTAACTCATCAAGCATGTCTAAAGCATCTGCACCACCTTCACCACCCGGGAGTCTGGAACACCCCACTACTTTTCCCAGGGCGATCACCAAGACAAAGGCCGAGAAGGCCTTGGAAAAACTCCCACTTTCAATGAAATACACAAAGGGAGAATTTATTCTACGATCAAAGGTTGATTCCAAGTTGTAGTTGATTATAGACACAAGCGTCAGCATATGGTCCAAAATGTGGGCCTTAGTGAAAATGATGTTTATTCAATGCAAGGTTGGAGACCTGATGGCACTTCATGTGGCCACCTCTAGAATTCTTAAGGCAGCATGCCTCCCCTGCTTAGTGCAGGCTCCATAACTCATTCTTACCCTTACAAAACACTACAATCCAGTCATCTGGGTTGTCATGCTCGCTTGTCCTATTCCTTTAGGCTATCTAATGCCCATGGTGTCTCTTGATGCTGCAACATTCTCTTAAAGGCTGGGAATTCCCCAGTTTACAAATGCTACAGTCCTCACCCAAGCCCAAGAACTCGGAAAATTTGAAAATCTCCGAGGAATGGCCTGGCAATACCTCAATGCCAATCGGCTCAAGACCCCTAGGAAAGACTATAAAAAGATGAAGCTAGAGATCCCCCAGACAGAATTTAAAGAAAGCATATAGATGGGGATCATCACATTATGCAGGGTCTTTGGAGAGCCCCATGCCCAGGAATTCTCAGCATGGATGTACTACTACTTGTTTGGCATAGCCTCCGGCAGGAAAGCTTTCGACTGGGCAGTGATCATCACAAATCAATGTGGACACTCAGCTTGTCAAGGCCACCTGATCCCCCAAATTTTACATGGCTTCTTACATCTTTTGGGAATTAGCACAACAACGCCCCATAACCCAGGGATTACTTACAAAAGGCATGCTCAGAACTGGCAAAGGCCAGAATGCTCCATGGGATTATATCCCATAAATACAATGGGAGGCCAGTTTCCCCAGCTTCTGCAGGGTAAATGATGATTTCATTTACTATCATATTCTTACACCTGCTTGAGATGACAGATATCGACAATAAAAGGAGGCAATGAACCTGGTCAACACTTATGGCCATTACTATATTTAAGTTAAGCAACACTCATATATTCGGGTGACCGGATTCTCTCCAAAATCCTACCTATTACCCAAACATTGTGGGGATAGGATAATTCTTTTAGAATAATTCTAGAGTTGCATGCCCTCTTCACATTGAAGAAGGTTACTAACGTCCTGTTCCTAATCACTTGTGGGAACTATTCCTGCAGCCTTGCAGTGGCAAAAGAGGTTGACAGTGAACTTAACTCTTTGGGGCTGGTAGAATTTTATTTGGAGTGGAATAATTTTGATCCGTTGGGCAAGATAGAAATGATACTTCCCTGGGAATCCCCTCCACACGAGCTTCACTTAGAAGATTTTTTGGAAGATTTCCAGGATGAATTTGAGTTCTGGAACCAGCATTTCATCCGGATGACTCAAGGAATGATGAAGAAGCTCAAGCTTCAAAAGTTCCCCAATGAATGTTTGGACACCAGGTCTACAGTAGACCCACAGTATAAGGCCTAGGGAGTATATACGATGGCTCTCCCCCTAGTGGACTGGGACACCCCAGAAGGCCTGACGATCGAGGATATCACCCATGATATAATTGAAAGCAGTCATGCATATTTTCAAAAAGTGTTCCTGAAGCGTACAAGAAGAGTTGGCCCATTTTTGAAAGGATCTACATCTGGGGCTGGAACCTCCACATAGGATGAGGACAAAGGAAAAAGAAAAATGGGAGCCACGACCTATGTTTTATCAAATGTTAAGGTTTCCACTGCTGAATAGGTGCAGCTTCATTTGGAGGCATCCTAGTAGATGAGAGAAGTGCTAACCACCCAGCTTGGTCTCCCAATAGTCCAGGTAGAACCTTCCCTCCCTGCCGGTTCCCCTTCCCTTGCAAAACTCATAATCCAAGCAGCGGGGACAGGAGTGGAGGAAGAACATGCTGCCATGTTAGATGTTGGGCCGCCGTTGATAACAAGAAGAAAGAAGAAAGGAACAAATATTCCTCAGCCTAAGATAGAGGTAGATCTTGGGATGCCCAACATCCCCAAAATACAGATTGTCTCCTCAGACTCCCCGAAGCCAAACAATCAGCCAGATAACTCCCTGAAGAGCTTCCCTCTGCACGATGACTTTGATGACATATTTGGGAAAAACAAGCTGGTAAATTTACAAGGGGATATCAGGTGGGTGGTGGAGGAAATTACCGCCTAGGAGGAAACAATAACCCTCACCAAGGAAGAAGTCCGAGAGAAAGAAGTTGTGATAGAGCAGGAAGTCAGGGCAACAGAAGGAGAAAAGGAACAAGAACAGGTGAACATCTCAGATATTTAGAAAATCTCGATCATTGAGATTGAAGCATAAAAAGGACAAGTACAAGATGAGAAGCTAGCTTCAGCTGAGGGAACCAGACCTATAGGAGTAACTGTAACCTTAGCTGCCATGCTCCAGACACCCTTACCAACTCTAGGTAGGGTAACATTTGGCAAGGTGATCTCAATGGCCCAAACGCTAAACATTGGCTAGACACCTCTGCCACCTCTGAAGGATGTTTCAAAGAAGAAGGATATCTTGATGAACAATGCCAAAGAAGAAGAACAATAGCAGCAACAAGAGGGGGAGAACCCTGAAGACATGAATATGGATTCCATGGATGCTGCTAAGGACATCGAGGTAGAAAATGTCGATACCACAAGAGTGGATGATGCAGGTGATCCAGAGAATATAGGAAAAGGGTAAAAAGAGACTCAAAACACTGAGGAAGAACAATAAATCTGCAGAGGGGATACACAGGATCAAAATTTGGAAGTAAGGCCACCCCCACCACCACAATGGTTGGTGGACTCAAGAAAGAGGAAGGCCCCAACCATGGAAAAGGCCCATCTCTCCTTGGCAGAGATGATGGTGCAAACACGAAGCACCCCCAAGGAAAAGAAGGCCCAAACAGTCCATACCATTCGGATTGGGCCAGACGGAGATACAGTTGTGATAGTTGTAAATCCTCTCCCAGAGGTAGAGGTGGAAACAACAAGAGAAAAATATTACACCATTACAGAGGTGCCTCTAGGGAGAAGAGACAAGAAGGGTGAGAAAGACCTGCTGAGAAAAGAAACCAAGGTGGTAGAAGCATGCTATGACAAAAATTCATAGAAGTTGAAGGAGGAAAGAGAAAAATGAAAATCTCCTCAGACTTCTAGCAGTGCTTGCGCAGCCCCTAGCTAAGATCCATCTGGAAGCTTCCACCTCTGGACCACCACTTCCATAGGGTGACATGGATGCTCTTAGGGCCATGAAGAAGAAGGCACAGGCCATGGATAGGTGGATTATCGAGAAAATAGGGGTTGTAAGGCAATTTTAAGTTGTATCGCTCCCAGACCTTTACTTGGCCAAAAATCTCTTCCTCCAATTTATCAATGTCATTGTTATATGGGAAGGAACCTTGGAGAAATATTAAGGGTGGAAGACCGGGTTGGATGAAGTCATCAACTCCGGGGAAGAGGCCATCACAGAGATGGGGATTTTGGGAGAGGAATCATTCGAATTCCTCTGGGCCCAATAATCCACACTTGGCCTCAAAATTGAGGTGTGCAAGAAACTGGTCACGGACCTAAGGGAGAAAGTCATGGTAGTCCAGTATCCATTCAACCTATTCAAAGCATTTATTGTAAGGGTGTCACAAGTTGACCCCTTCACCACTGGAAAATGTTCCCTGGAGGACTACATCCTCAGTAAATATGATGATTTGATGGAGTCCCTATATCAAGAATATCTAAGATGATGCTCCAGGCTCATGACTCTAAAAATTTAGTAGAAGAATTCTGAAACCAAGCCAGAGAATTTGCAGAGAAGTTTGAGAATATCCATGACCAGTGGAATAGTATTAAGGACACAGATGAAGATGGTATTAGTCAAATTTTGGAAGCATTCAAGAATAGCAAAGGGCAATAAGGTTCTCCAAATTTTGAGGATTATCATCAGCAGGGTGTATTTAAGCATTCATTATTATTTGAGCGTAAGCTCCCAGATTTTGGTATTTTGGATCCAACAATTTTATATTCTTTCAATGACCCATGTCCAGGTTCTCAAGAGCCGACCAATCACTATCCAGCAATTAATAACATGGGTGATCCTGATAGGGTATGTTTGACAGATGGTCTTCCCAATGCACCGCTCTAGCATTAACTACCTGGTGCATTGAAGATAGTGAGCTACATGTTGAATTAATGAGGCATGTAGCCTCAAACTATAGAGAGATTAGATTTCCTCTATTCTTCCTCTGGTGCTCTTCTCGAGGACAATTCTTCTATACTTCTCTTCTTGTCTTATTCTTTTGACATGTCAGACCTCGATCCTCTTCGAGGTGATTGTAAATGTGGTGCAGGTAGTAAAAGCCACCAGATACTATATTTTATTGTTGAGTGTAAAGTTAGATTAGGTTAACCTTAGGGAAAGTATGTGTATAAATAACAAGTCCAGCCTCATTTCAAGAGTCAGAAAAATTGATTATTTTGCAGTCCATAGTGATAGCATTTTATCATTTTCATTTCTTGTAGTTGCAAAGCTCAATTTTCGATAGTTCTTGATATTTCTTATTAGATAGTTTCTCTCTTGGAGCTGTTGATGTACACACCAGTGATGCTGGAAAATTGTTAATGAAGAAGGAAGGATTTTTGCAATGATGTTGTTCTTGTCTTGGTCTGTGAGTTATCACTATTTTTTGCTTTATGTTTCTGATGTCCTTTTCTCTAATGTTTAAGTATATTAATGGCCTCTTTCCCCTTAATATTGAATATGTAGGAATCGCTGGTTCTTTATATGTTCAGTATTTAGTATAGTCCATTAGAGCATGGTTGATGTTTTAAATGTATTTGCATAACTATAAGTAGAATGAATACACTCTAACCCTGGAATATCTTTTGAAGTTTGTTTGATAATCCAAATGCTTGCAGGAAACCCCAACTTACCAAAATCCCTGGAGAAGATGAGCCAAAAAAAAATAGCTATCCCACTGAACAAAATAGTCACACACCCAACTTAGCTCCCAAACTGTCGAGACCCGACACTCAAGTGCTTGAAGGCCCCAAGAATTTATTCCCCTGACAACCTTTACAGGAAAATTTGTCCAATACACCAGTACCCGGTGACAACTTACATCTATTGATAAGACTGGTCACAAAGTATCCTCAATAGAAACTGGCCCTAGAAGGAGGGAATGAGCTCATCCCCTTCAGAAGATTTAGACTTTACACCACCTGAGGGTTCCCAAAGCCATAGTTTTAGGAATCAAGCTTTTAGTGGGATTGGATCATTTTCATCTACATGATTTGAAAGAGTCCTTAGATCAGCCCCCAATCCTAAAAGGTTTGTTGAACTCAAGCCTCCTGCCTGAAAGAAGTGCACCCCCCAAACCAAGTAGTTAGCCAACCTTGTATGGGGATCTACTACATCTCATAATACCCAAGTCTCCTAGACAATCCTGGGGACCAGCACTCAATCTAGCCAAAATCCAACACCCCCGATGGCTACTTACTTTGGTAACACCGGGTCCCCAATGAGGCAGTTTCCTAGTGCTAGCAATGATCTTCCTCCACATCCAGAGAAGATCTATCCTAGATATGAGCATTTAGGCTCACGAACTACAGAAGAGAATATGTAGGCATACAAAGATGCCATGAACTAACACTGGATCTAACATAAAGATGTTGTGACCCAGATGTTCCCTCTATCCTTGGGATAGAATGAGTTAAACTAGTACCTTAATTTTCTATCCAACTCCATCAACAGTTGGCAGGACATGGAAGAAGCCTTCTTGGTAGCATTTTGCATGCATGTGGACCCATCGTGGTCCCACAGCCAGTTTATCTCCATTAGGAAGGAACCAAATGAACCCCTTGCAACATTTAACCATCGGTTCCAATGAGCCTTAAAGTGGTGCATGAGCCCCTTCATACCATCCATGGACGTGACCATCCAGATATACCTGAATGCCATGGACCCATTTGTTGCCACTCTCCTTTGGAGAACTACCATAGCAAATGACCGTGATACTCTAGCAAAGGTTTACAACCTAGCCCTGGAGTTGTCCCATGATTTTAGCAAAGCTCTCGACGGGATTGGGCAGAGCACACCATTCAACATGATCCATGATGGAACTTCTTTCACCAAGGGATACAACCCCAATCAGGCAATGGGTGACCTAGCGATGGCCATAAACCCACCACCATTGATAGACCAGCAGGACCGGTATATATATCCATCACAAAATCATACCATATCAGGTCTGGAATTCATCCCCTAAAACCAACCGCATCAAATGAAACAACCGCTGACACAACCCTCTAGAGTACCTTTCTTCCAATCACCCACAGTTGGAGGATTGTAGTCCTTGACTTCGGGAGCTGCTGCCACTTTCCTCGGGAACCAACCACAACAACCATCACATTGTGATGCGAACATCCAGCTGTCTGCCAAGGTTGAATCCATCCAATGATTTGTGTCCTCCTTGACTGTGGACATGGGACAGCTGAAGGTGGGGCCTTTCGCACCCCACAACCCTAATTCCCAGAGACGGAATATCTTCTCCAGCCAGTGAAATACCAATGCCGCAGGAAGGAATTATAATAATGGGCCTCATTCCAACCAAAAATAATGGAACCACAATGCAAACACTGGAGGTCCTCAAAAAAAAAACACCCCTCAAAGTGGTGCTAGACCTAGTCATTCTGCACAGCTTACAGAATTCCACCCCCTGACCAACTGGTGTAGATTGCATGACATTGGCTCTCATTCCAAGGTGAACTATGCCACACTGGAGAAGGTCATCATGATCTCCTAGTTAGAAAGACAACAACTTGTCAATCCTACTCCCCTAGAAACACCTACATAAGAGCCCACTCATAGTTCCTTCACCTGTGAGACCATCTTCTTTGGGACAGACAAAGAAGAGCTCGAATTGTAGGGGTTCTTTGATGAATCTATCCCAGCCTTTGAGGCCAATGCCTTCTCCAACCCACAGAATCCTTAAACACTTAGAGTCAGACTGGTAAAGGACCAATTTATATGCCAACGCCTCCCAAAGATACCCCTCCCCGAAACAACACAACTGATCACTCCTTGCCACCGAAAGGGCCTAGCTCTAACCAAGCTAAGGATCCGACTGAGGGAAGCCAAATTTACCCAGGAGGGAGGTTTGACATCACTAAGGCATTGGAAAGAACCACCATCTCCATGACCTTGATGGAGGTTTTATTAAACTATCCCGAGCAGAAGAAATCCCTTCTAAAACTCTTGGGAAACCCAAAAATAGTCAGTCGCCCACCCAAGACTGTCACTTTTGATGATGCCAACGCGGCTGTCTTCTAGGGAAACACTGAGGATCCTCCCTTTTTACTAGGCTTAAACATACAAGGGAAGAACCTACACAACTGCTTGGTAGATTTCAGAGCTTTGAGAAATGTCATGCCCTTATCTCTAAGCCAGAAGCTTGGATTCTTTCCCACTCCATCCAAAGGTCTAGTTGTCTAGCTAGACAAAACTACTATAAAAATGGTAGGTGAGTTGAAGAACGTCCATATTTAGCTCATCCAAGACCCCCGAATATCAAGCATAATAGATTTCCAAGTGGTAGACATCCTCAAAACTTATGGGATGTTGCTAATATAGAATTGGTCGAAGGCCCTTTATGGGTATTTCTCTACGGACTTCTCCCACTTGTGGCTCCCCTAGGAGGGGGATTTGAACCAAATTTGGGTAGAAAGTGAACCCAAGATGAAGCAGGCCCTCACCAAATTCGGGAGGGTGAATGAAGTCCTTTTTTTTGAGACTTCCCCTGGGGTGTACCAACCTCTAGAGATCTTAACATTTGATTTCACCCCTAGGGAGGATCCCATAGTTTCTCAGAAAATTTAGGACCTAGACAAAAAACTAAAGGGTGAGGTTAACTCACAAGGTATCGTAGCAACTCCTTCTACACTCTTGTCCAGCACTTGGTGCTGGGTGCATTATCAAAAAAATTATGAACTAGAGTATGAGCCTTGCATCGTCACTGCTACCCACCACATCAACACCCTCCAGGAGAAAGAACACACAGCGGATTCTCCTGGACCCAATAATCATTCTGGCAGTACTCCTATGGAGTTGCTTGTCCAGGAATCGCAGCCAGAGACCTCTCCAGAGGTAAAACCCACCCATGCGCCATCAAAGCTAGAGGAAAATCCTCCCAACCTTCCCAAAATCAATCCAAATGCCACTTCATCTTCCCAGCCCCAGAAAATGAACATTGACTTGTGGACCCTAAAGTTTGATGGGTCCCGGTCTAAACAAGGTTGTGGGGCCGGAGTGGAACTGACCAACCCATGGGGGGAAGTCCTTCCTCATGTCTTACAAGATTTATTTTAACTACACAAACAATGTGACGAAGTATGAGGCCTTGGTCCTTGGACTCCTATTCGCACTAAGAAAAGGAATCACCCGCCTCTAGGAAACAGGTGATTCAAAGTTGATCGTTAAGCAGGTCCGGAGCCAATATACTTATCACGATAAAAAGATAGCTGCATACTGCAATCAGGCATGGAGCCTCATCAAATATTTGGATTCCTTTGGCATTGAACTCATTCCTTGTAAATACAATGACGTTCCAGATGCCCTTGCCATATCTGCCAGCACACTTAACCAATGGCTGGCTCCCGGCTCTAGAAATTTTTTTTTGAAATGGTCCCCACCCCATCCATCCCACACAATATCACCCACTTTTAGGTCTTTGAGGATAATCAACATATTCTAGCCTTCATGGCTAATGTTTGTGTTTTGAGGATTAGATAGTGGAAGAAAGAGATCAGGATGATACCGGGCAGGGTGAAGAAGATGACAGGATCATAGACTTACCAACCAACACCATCCCTAAGGGGATGGTAGTGCTAGAATGTATCTTTGATTTAGACCCGTGGGGGTGAGAGAAGATATCATCCTCCTCTGAGGGAGGAAAATTTGAAAAGGTCAACATTAGCTAGGCCGGTGAAGAAAAGTTTGTGCATATTGGCACCTCCTGCTCCCCTATGGAGAAGAAGAAGATTCTCATGGTTCTCTGAGAATACATTGATGTAATTGCATAGGGGTACGAGGATCTAAATACCTATGACACATCCATCATGACCCATACCATCCCACTAAAACTATATGTTAAGCCCTTTCATCAAAAATAAAGATTGCTAAACCCACTAATCGAACCTCTAATCGATCAGGAGGTTCAAAAATTGCTATCAACCTAGATTATCTTTCCTATCTGGCACACAACTTGGGTTGCCAACCTTGTCCCTGTAACCAATAAAAGTAGTAAGATACACCTTTGCGTGGATTTTTGTAATTTGAACAAGGAATCTAAGAAGGATAATTACCCTCTCCCCTCATTGGATGAGGTATTGCAAATCATGAATGGATCTTATATGATGTCCTTCCTGGATGGGTACTCTGCGTATAACCTGGTCATGGTTAAGTATGAAGATAGAGACAAAATGATGTTCACCACCAAGTGGGGGACGTTTGCATACCAAAGAATTCCCTTTGGCCTTATCAATGTAGGGGCAACATTTCAAAAGGCTATGAACATTGCGTTCGAAGGCCTAGTTAATATATGTATAATCATCTACATAGATGATTTGACTATCTTTTCCTAGGACAGGCGTGATCACTCTGCCCACCTTGCCCAAATCTGTGAGAGATTTCACCGGTATGGAATTTCCCTCAACCCTAAGAAATGCATATTCAAGGTCACTGAAGGGAAGCTTCTCAGGCATATCATCTCCAAGAAGGGTACACCCATTGACCCTAAGAGAGTTGAAGCACTACTGAATCTACAAATGCCCACCAGTAAGAAAGAGATGAGATATTTCTTCAAAAAGATAAACTTTGTCTGACGATTCATCACTGGATTTGCCGAGATAGTAAAACCACTCAATGACATGATGAAGAAAGACACAAAGATAGAGTGGAGTCCTAAAGAAAAGTGGGCATTCACCCAGATTAAACAAATGATATGGAGGCACTAGTCTTGGCTAGTCCAGACTATTCCCTCCCATTTCACATATACTCCTTTGCTTCACCGCATTCTGCTACAGCATTTTTGACCCAGATGGTCGAAGGGGAAGAACAACCAATAGATTTTATGAGATCCCCTTTCAAGAACACCAAAGTTTGGTATTTGTCTTTGGAAAAATAAGCCTTTTCTCTAGTCCACACCATGAAAAAATTTTGGCATTTCATTCTCTAGAGAAAAGTGCATGCCATCATCCCAGACCAGGCAATTAAGTCTCTACTACTGCAGAGTGAACTGGGTGAATGACGGGGGAAATGGATGGCCATCCTCCAAGAATATGATTTAGAAATGCAACCAATGAAGACAGCCTGAGGCCAGGGACTATGCAGAGCGATGGCAGAAGGAATTCCGAACATAGAATGTCAAACATACATGGTGGATTCCATCACTCAGGATCCATGGTATACCAATCTAGTATACCTATTACTTAACAACAAATGCCCGGAGGGGCTTCCCCAAAACAAACTTCACTCCCTGTGGCTGAAAAGCACACACTTCATGATCAAAGATGGAACACTTTTTCATAGGAACTATGAGGGAGTGTACCTCTAGTGCATAGATAGGGTTCTGGCTACCAAAATGATTGAAGAATTTCACGGGTAGTTTGGAACCTGGCATGGATCAGCTGATGCCACTGCCCACCAAATTCTTCAAGATAGATACTATTGGCTTTGCATCTTTAAGGATGTCTACACTTATGTTAGGAGATGCCACACTTGCTGAATGGTGGCACATCATGAGCGGAACCCAGCCATGCCTTTGCAGCCAGTCTTTGAGGTTAGACCCTTCGCCCAACGGGCATTTGATTTTATCAAGAAAATCAACCCAAACTCGTCTACCAACCACCGATATATTTTGACTACTACCAATTATTGCACCCAATGGTCTGAAGCTATTCCTTACAAAAACAACATGGCAGATGTAGTAATAAAATTCCAGGAAGAAAACATAGTCACACATTTTGAAATTCCATTCACTATAGTGTGTGGAAATAGTCCGACGTTTTCTTCAACATAACTACTTGAATGGACCTATGAGAGAAAGGTCACCCTAAATTTCTCTAGCAACTATTACCCCTAGGGTAATGGTGTGGCTGAATCTACCAACAAAAATCTACTTGAGGTGATTAAGCACTTGTTAGAGAAAAACCCCCGAGACTGGCACTAAAGGCTTAGGTTCGCCCTCTAGGCAGATCGTATCAGAGTAAAGGCATCACTGGGGACTTCCCCATTTCACCTAGTTTATGGCCATAATACTATATTCCCTATCAACTTATAGATCCCGGTACTACAGTTCATGTAGGAATTCAATAACCAGGACAACATTCTGGAGGTTCAGCTTCTGAACTTGGTAAGAATGGAGGAACAAAGAGACACTGTAGACATCTAAAATCATCCTTATATTAATTTAATTAATATTTTCATAAAATTATAGTTAATTTTAATTAATTATATTTGTTATATTCTTCTATCTATTTAATTAAATATGATTCACTTTTCTTAGTATTTCAATTTAATTTAAATACTAATCCCTTTGATGTATTAAATTTTATTCAATACATTCCCCTTCATTAATCCCCTTTAAATAAAATTTTAATTTATTTATTCCTTCACATTACTTAAATTCTACTAAACCAAATTAATATAAATTTATAATTTGGATTAAGATAATTTGAACCTAGATCCTACCCTACCTCACATCACTCTCACCAGATAAACCTATTCACTAATTAACTAAGGTTAATTAGGCTAATTTCTTGATTCCTACAACAATTAGTCCTAATTATTTGCTCACACATGTGTGAGAAAATTTCCAAAAATACACTTTTCCAAATAATCCTTATTTGGTTCCAACAAGGTTTCTTACACCCATGATGACACCTTCTTACACTTTCTAAAAGTGTTTCATTGGACTAAAACTCTTACTCTCTCTTACACTCTCTTACAAGATCCTTCACATGTGTACTTTAAGTACACTTTCACCCATCACATCCAAAGTTGCTCACACATGTGTGATAAAAGTGGGCCTCTTGCATGGCTTATGTGTCCCTCATGTGGCACCTATGTGGTTGCCACATGAGCTCCACCTCATCCAAGACCTCTCTCTCCTCCAAAAAAATCTATAAATAGAGGCCATTGTCAAGAGAAAATCATATCCCTTTTATGTATTATTATCATGCTAGTATAGCTCTAGAATATCTTAGTGAATTTCATGTTTTATGCTCATTAGTTCATAGTTGAATTTAGAAATCACATGTTAGGATAATGACAAATGAATCTAGTTCTATTATCTTATGCATATCATCTTAGTTTAGTTTTTGAATCTTCATCATAGTGTAGTCTTGCATTTGTGGCAAGTTATCAATACTTGTTTCTTGAGTTATTCACTCATTTCAATCACTTATTTTGCATTCATAGATCAAAGTGGGATTTTGGCATTGTGTTGGGAGAGCACACCCACAAACCTTCTCTAAGACTAAATCAACAAGGCATTGGGTGCCCTTATTTAGCTCATCAGAGGTCATGATGGAATCCTTGTTTTAGAGTATGTTTATTTGATTTATATCTCTAACATTTGCATGTCTGAGCATGCTCCCAATAGGTTAGATTCTAGTATGTATATTTTTGCATGCCTGGTGGGACCCACATCCCTTATTTTCTAACATTTTTTGTAGATTTTCTGCGGTTCGAAAAAATTTTACGCAGACCCATCTCCGCTCTAGAGTCACCATTTCTGTAGATTACTGTCTGCACTGTCCAACCGTCTACGACATTTGGCCATCTACGCATATAACCCACCATCTCCACCTGTTCAGAAATAGATTCATAAGACTGTGTTTTAAAACTATTTTTATCAAATTTTTAGTGTTTTAACTCTCAGGTTTCTGACAGTAACACAATTTTTAAGAGTTAAATGTTGTCTGGTTTGGTAAAAATTTCATTTTTAAGTCTGGTTAAGTCTTCTTTTTAATAGAATCTGACTATGTGTATTTAGCCATTTGTGCAGGTATTTTACCATTTCTGCAGATCACCGTCTGTGATACTTCATTATCTGCGCATTTTCCTGAGTTTTGGGATTTTCTGCAACATTTAATATCTGAGATTTTAAACTACTAATGAATTTCATGCAGGTTCCCTGAGTATTTTTAATAGATTATTAAAATGAACTTGTATGATTAAACACTTGTCTTGGAATGTATGTTGTTTAAAATGAAAACTCACTCAATCTTGAATGTTAAGGGAATGAACTTCACCAATCTTGAATGACATAAGGTAAATAAAGACACATTTCCAAGTTTTTTTTTTCTATGTGAGAAATAAATTGAACATGAATGATTAACCATACTATTGTGTCTTTTGCTTAGATAGAAAAACACATAGTTGCTTTTAATAGGTTCAATTTGGAATGAACATTTCTTGGTGTGTTTGAAGAAGTGTTTCTCAACACTTATTTCAAGCTATTTGTCAATAGATTAAAACCCCTTAAAATACCTAAGGCTATGATTAATTTATAGCCGTATCCTCTCCCTTCACCATCACAGATCTTGGATGAAGAGAAAGCTTAGCTTAATCAAGCTTCTAGAGAGGCCTGTCTAGAGGGTGTGCTTTCCCTTTAGAGGACGACCTCAAACCAGTAATCCCTTCAGCTGGTATAGAAATAAAGTGTGACCCAAAGGTCCTTTTTATCCCTTCAAGCTCAGGTGGGTTGTGTTCAATAGTAGTCCATACAGAGTGAATATTTTCAGCATATTGGCATGGTTGAACTAGAGACTTAAGTGTCTCACACCGTACAAACTGATTATGGGGATGCCATAAAACCTTGCTAGAAACTATAAATTAGTAGCCTACCTGATTCACCTCTGAACAATGACCTATTATAGTGCAAGGGGAGGGAATATTCTCCCCCTAAGATTCCCAACATATGTGTCCCAGGGCATTGTGTTGCGAAAGAGATCTTCGTAGCATGACAACAATACCTGGAAAAAGAGAAAAACACAGGCGCCCTTCTGGGGGTGACATTTTTGTGTGAGCTAAAGGACTACCAAGCAATGGGCCTATAATATTTCATGTGAAGCCAAATTCCTAAGGTAGATACTGTTTGAACTGTCTTCGTTGTGCTAGACCTAGTAAAAACATAAGTGGCTTGAAAGAGTCACTTGAACATACACAAACGAGATCCTACAATTTCAAATCAAGGTTTTATAATGTCACATTTGCTAGTATCCATCAAGGTTGCTTTGTCCCTTGTTGGATTGTTTTGAGATGTGTGTCTGTTATTTTTCTGGTTTGCATATGCTGAAATTAGTTCTTTCCATCAAACAAATTTGCCCAAAATCAGACTAAAGGTCAAAAATTTGCTCAGAATTTCAACACACTTCCTTAGCCACAGTCAGCCATCTTTTCTTTGGATCCGCCATCTATGCAGATTACCATCTGCACAGATCATCATCTGCAAAGATCATCGGTTGCGTCTGAGACTGTCATCTCCACTTTAAAATAGTGAGTTTCCAAATTTGCCAAGATATTCAAAATTTTACCTTTTGCAAGACCCTAAAATCATCTATCCTAGATCATTCATTCATTCATCCAAAATCAAATTTTTTATGACATGACCAATTTCAAGAAACATAAGAAGGTTAAGCTTCCAACACCTCCAGTCAATAAAGAGAAAAAGCAAACCACCCATAAATCCAAGGAAAACCAACATATTACAACATCTATCAAACAAGAGACTGAGGATCGTGAGAAAATTCAAAAAATCCTCTACAATAACAAAGTTTGCAATTTCATGGCCAAATATTCTATTAATAGTGCTTTTGTTGCCATTGAGTAATACGATTAGATAACATCTTGCTTTTGGATCATTCTTCCATTCTTCCATCACCATTCTTCTTTCTCTTGGAGTATTAGATCAAACCATCAAATCAAATCAATCCTTGAGGTCGAAAGACTTTAATCAAAGTATTACAAACCTTCATCCTCAAACAAACACAACATTACTTGTAGACCATCAGTCAGTGTCAAGTAATTTAAATCCCTTAGTACTGTCCCATTTTGCTTGAGATCACAAGTCCATCTTCAGGTAGAACAGGTGTTACTTTAAATCCTTTTGTGTTTGTATCATCATAAGGTTTTGTTCCACAAACCTTTAAATCAATTATCAATCAATCCTCAATTTAATCAAATCAATCAATCAATCAATATTTAATCAAACATCAATCAAATCCAATCAAATCCAAGATCAAGATATTTGCTCCATTTCATTTCTTACATCTCCTTGTCTTTCATTCTTCTAAATCCACCATTGTATGGTAGTCACTCGATCCCAAGCTAGAAACATGAGGCGTGCAACATTCAACATTGTTACCCATGAGGAGAATCCATTTGCCACTCAATATTTTCAAGGAACTATGGTACAAGCTGAGGAAGTGCCCGAAGAAACTAAATTAGTGGACCAAGAAGAAAGACCCACCCAAGTGAATGACTTCCTTAGAGACCCATACAACTTAGAAATGGTTGAGAAGGCCATTATGCATAACAGTGCTGAAATATTCTTGAATCTTATTCATAATGGTGTCACGGTTACTGTTGACTTTGATAAAACACTCCTTACCTGAAATCTCACCAAAGCCGCCACTACTGCTATTGTAGCCATGACTTCTACTTCAAATGCTACATCATCACGTGACACCAGTAAAGGACCTGTTAGTGAACCTTCCACATCAGTACCTATATCAACACCTATGTCAACAACTGCATCAATACCTCAATTGACACCCAAACAAATTCAACAGATCATAAGTGCTTTGCCAAACAATACTACACATAACAACACTCAAATGACAATGACTCAAGGAGAAAGTGCTAATGTCAATAACATAGGGAAGATTTCCATGCCCTTGTCTACATCTTTGTTTCAAACAATAGGGGAAAAAACATCTGCAAACAATATGTCATGAGCCTATAAATATATACCTCCTCCTACTATTGGTATGACCTCCATGGGATTTTCAACTACACAATTTGGAGGAGGCGGAGGTTATGTACCCCCGTTTCTCACACAGAATACTCCAAAATTTACCCAACAATTCAATGAGCTCAAAATCATTTTACAAGGCTTACAAAATGGGGGCAAGAAGGAGTTTGCTTTTGATGAGATTTGTCCCTATCCATTTGACAAGTCTATCATGATGCAACCATTTCCACCAAACTGTGAGATGCCCAAATTCAAGAAATACAAAGGTGAAACATTTCCTCTACAACATCTCAAAGAATTTTATATTGCATGTCAAGAAGTTGCCTATAATGAGAACTACTTAAAAAGACTCTTCACTAGGAGTCTTGGAGCTGCAGCTTTGGAATGGTTCATGGCCCTTCCTTATGGGTCAATCTCTACTTTCTCTAATCTTGCAGAGAAGTTTGTTGGACTCGTATAACATTGAACACCAATCAACACTTAGCGATTTGTGCAATACTAAGTAAAAGAATGGAGAAACCTTTGCTAGTTTCTTACAACGATGGAG
This sequence comes from Thuja plicata, assembly GCA_018584345.1. Taxonomy (NCBI): domain Eukaryota; kingdom Viridiplantae; phylum Streptophyta; class Pinopsida; order Cupressales; family Cupressaceae; genus Thuja; species Thuja plicata. Next base: position 2,412,793 of record MU227582.1, on the reverse strand, counting down.
ACATTGCAAATCGCATGCCATGGGAAATACATGATAGTCACTTAATTGACATCTTCACAAATAATTTAATTTCTGAGATGTCTTTCCAAATGAAAATGGCTTCACCTGACACCTTTGAATTTCTTTTCAAGAAGGGAAAAGACATTGAAGATGGCCTTTTGCAAAGAGGTAGCATCAAAAATTATACTCCCTCCAACAATGATAAACCAAAACTTTGGAGTAAAAAAAAAGGAGTTGTCAATCATGGAGTGATTGATGCCAAGCATGTTCAAAATTTTCAAGCATCCAACAATAACAATCAAAATCAAAATCAGAATCGTAACAACAATCAAAATCAGAATCAGAATAATCAGAACAATCAAAATCAGAACAACAATCAACAGCCATGCAATCAATCATTCTTATTTCCTCATAATAATTACAATAACAACAACAAAAATAATAACGACAATCGACAATGGTGAAAATTCACATCTTTGGTAGAACCTCTAGCTGTGATCTTCAAACAACTGGCAGATCAAGGAATGATAGTCTACCCAAATACTCGACCTTTTGATGAGAATCAACCTAAACCTATTTGGTATAGAGATAATGAGTATTGTGATTATCATCGCATCAAGGGGCCTGATACCAATAAATGCATGAAGCTTAGGAATTTTTTGCAAGATCTCATTGAGGATGGGAAAATCAAAGTTGAAGGTTAGAATGCATCCTCATCTAATGTGAAACTCAAAGTCTACAATCAGCCCTTCCCACCTCACAATCAAAACAATGCATCAAACGCAATCCCATATGACTATTCTGCCAATACTATTATAGGCCATGATCAAACATGTGGGATTTTAAGTGAAAATTATATCTTTGGGTTTGACTCTCTTTGTGGCCGCATCAAAGAATCTAACACGCATGTTAATACCATAATCCTCAAAGTTGCTAATTGTAATGCTACTACACATAGACCCAGAGTCACTATCCAAGATGCTGATAGACCTTCTACATTTGCAAATCCACCAACTGCACCATCTACTATTGCTCGACCTGATTCACACTTTGACTTATTGGCCCAGTTACGAAAGACGCCTGCACATATATCCATTCTAGAGCTCTTGAAAAATTTGCCAATTCACATAAAAATCCTTGATAAAGCTATAAATGAATCTCATGTCCCTGAGAACATCAACTCTACACAATTCAAAGCTATGATAGGGAACCTAGCCATGCAAGAACATCTCATCTTCACTGATAAGGACTTTGGTGGTCCTGACCCTCATCATAATAAGTCCCTCCATATAGAAGGCAAAATCCAATCCACAAGAATAAAACAAAACCTTATAGATGGTGGATCTGGCTTGAATTTGTGCACTTTGAAGATGATTTGTAATATCAGTCTTTCTGAGGACCTCATTAGTGTAGACAAATGAATCACAATAAAGGCCTATGATGATCAAGAACGAGAAAGAAATAGTTTGATCACACTACCCTTACAAGTGGGCCCAGCCCTGATTGAAACAGTTTACCATGTACTAGATCTAGAGCTACCTTATAACATCTTGCTGGGACGTCCATGGATACATGCTATCAAGGGTGTGCCGTCTACTTATCATCAATGCCTAAAGTTCCCACATCACGGTAGAGAAATCACAATTCCTGGAGATCCCGAGCCCTTTCAATACTGCAAGAGATTGGAAGGCAAACAAGCTAACTACTATCCTTTGAATGAGTTTGGCTGACATTTCAATCAAGAAACCCCTGTTTCAAATACTCCATTATTTTTAGAAAAGACATCAGGAACACCAGTTGAACAATCCAAAGGAAAGGAAAATGTTACTGAAGTCAGGTCATTGAAGACAAACCCTCCTCATCTGAAGCAAAGGCCACATTTATAGATCAAGGCATGGGAGAGTATAAATTTGAAAGTGCTCTATGTATTGGGCAACTCCCTCTATCTCCAAAGTCTTATGGAAGACCATCACCATTACCGCTCTCTAAAGATAAGGTGCTTATGTGCTGCAAATCAACTATTTTTGAACATTGGGGATCCCTATCAGATGAACACATAGAATATAGTATCCTCTATTGGCTCTATAGTGATGAAGAAGAATGGCCTGTAATTTTTTTGAAAGGAAAGTATCCTAAGGTTACTCCCATTGTCGAAAGCATGGGATATCATGGTACTGGCCTTGGAGCTAATGAGACAGGTAAGAATAAGATCATAACAGCCAATGGCTATCCTAAAGGACATGGATTGGGTTCCGTAGAGACCAAGACTAACTTTGCTAAGGATTATTGTCTAGCTGCCTCAAATTCAGACACTAAGGAAGAGTTCTTCAAAATTCCTTCCCACTATATTGAAGATGACCTAAATGAAAACCATCATGTCTTCACTATCACCCAAGCTGATCTTTCATCCCCTCGTTTACCCCTCACAAACCCTAAATTAATTGATTGGGATAAGAAAGACTCGCCACCAGCTTTGGACGTGTGTGATTTGGATGAGATAGTTTTATCCCTCTTTGGACTTAAGAATCTCTGAGAACACGAACATCAAATCCACTATAGAAAACAAGCCTACTTCAGTAGCCAAGTCAACTCTCTCAGTCACAAAAATGAAAAAGAAAATAAAAATCAAAAAAATGAAAATACATCCTCTGGTGAAAACCTCTCGCAGGCACCTTTGGATGAAGAAAAAGATAAAATAAAGGAGTGAAAACATTTCTGAGGTGCTAGAGGAGGGAGAGGCTAAATTTTCATTTGTATATTTAGAACCAGAAGTGTCCTCTATGATGATTGAAGATACTATTCCAATCATCCTAGGCATAGAAGAAGATCCACACATCACCTACATTGCAGTTTCTCTCAGTGATAAAGAAAAGAAAGACATGACAGCATGCTTGTATAAACACAAAATCAACTTTACCTGGACTTACAAAGACATGCCCAGGATAGATACAGATCTTGTCATGCATCATATTGCTGTAGATCCAAGTGTAAAACCTGTTAATCAGAAACTTTGCAAGATGCATCTGCAAGTTGCATTGGTAGTCATAGTAGAGCTTCAGAAGATGTTGGATGCTGAAGTAATCAGACCAATTGATTATCCTAAATGGTTTTCTAATATTGTACCAGTAGGTAAGCCTATTGGGGGCATTCACATTTGCACTAATTTCAGAGACCTAAACCTTGCATGTCCCAAGGATAATTTTCCACTCCCAAATATTGACATTATAGTGGATTTAACGGTCGGACATGAAATGTTATCACTTATGGATGACTTCTTAGGTTTCAACTAGATTAGGATAGCACCAGAAGACCAACACAAAACTACATTCACAATGCCTTGGGGCACCTTCTGTTATCAGGTAATGCCTTTTGGCCTTAAAAATGCTGGAGCCACTTATCAACGAGTAATGACTACCATCTTTCATGACCTTTTGCATGTCATCATGGAAGATTATGTGGATGATCTTTTAGGAAAATCCAAAATAAGGGAATCACATATTCCTATTCTTACTACCATCTTTGAGTGATTGGAGAAGTATAAGCTTAGGTTGAATCCTAAGAGTGTGTTTTTGGAGTATAATCTAGTAAACTGCTAGGATACATTGTGTCACAACGTGGAATAGAAGTTGATACAAAGAAAGTGAAAGAAATCCTAGAGATGCCACCACCCAAAACATTGAAGCAATTATGTAGTTTATGGGGAAAACTCCAATCAATCAAAAGATTCATGTCACAACTAGTAGATAAGGTGCATCCATTCTCTCATCTCCTGCGCAAGAATATCAAGTTTTAGTGGGATTGCTTATGTCAAAATGCATTCAAGAAAATGAAAGGCTATCTGGCTAATCCACCTGTATCGGTACCACTTGTTGTTGGTCATCCTCTAATTTTTTACATATCTGCTATAGAGGTCGCATTGGGAGCCCTCCTGGCACAATTAGATGATACCGACAAAGAGTGAGCAATTTACTATCTTAGCAGGACTCTTATTGGCTATGAGTTGAATTATTCCCTAATTGAGAAGGAATGTTTGGCCATTGTTTTCTATACGCAGAAACTACAACATTATATTCTTAATCATAAGATTCATCTTGTTGGAAAAATTGATCCACTCAAATAGCTCCTGGCACGTGCTGCTCTTACTGGTCGTACAGCAAAATGGGTCATGATTCTTAGTGAGTTTGACATTGTTTATGTGGATCGAAAAGCTATCAAAGGACAAGTAATTTTAGATTAGTTAGCTGAAGCACCTGTTGATGGTAAACATCCTTTGATCATAGATTTTCTAGATGAATTAGTCCTTAATCTTGCCCCAAGTCTACCATGGAAGATTTATTTTGATGGATCCTTCACTCAGAAAGGATTGGGGGCAGGAATCTTGTTTGTTACACCAAAAGGGGATCTCATCCCTAAGTCTTAAAAATTACAGTTTCCTTGTACCAACAAAATTGCAAAATATGAAGCCCTTGTACTTGGACTCTGGCAGGCCATACAATGGAAGATTCTCACTTTATTGGTGCTTGGTGCTTCACAGTTGGTCATCAAACAAGTTATGGACAAATATCAAACAAAGGATGACAATTCGCTTCCCTATCGTCATACAGTTGAAGATCTCAAGACATATTTCACGGAGCTAATCTTCCAATAGATCCCTCACACGAACAACAAAGCAACAGATGCCATCGCAACAATTGGGTCCTTGATCACTATGCTAGAACACAGCGCACAATGTGAGTTTCTTGTTGAGAATCTTACGGTCCCTGCCTATGACAAACCGAATTCCAAAATGGTGTGTGAAATTGCTGATCCCAATTCCCCATGGTACCAAGAAGTATATTCCTAACTTCGCGATGGAAATACCCCCCTTACTTTAACCCCTAACCAACGTAAAACCTTCATTCACCGCACTTCCTGATACACAATTCTTGTTGATACCCTTTTCTGAAAGCATTTCAATAGAACTCTTTTAAGGTGTCTGAATTCTGATGAAGCACAAACATCCTTGGAGGAGGTACATCAAGGAATCTGTGGGGCTCACTCTAGTGGACTTAATTTGGCCAAGAATTTGTTGGGCATTGGATATTACTGGCCTACTATGGAGCAGGATGTCTACAACTATGTGAAGAAGTGTGTGCCTTGTCAACAACAAAGTATGGTTCAAGTGCTTATCAAATTGTGTCACCAGAGGGAGATCCACTCCCTGATCCTGTAAATATTGTACATCTCAAGTGCTTCTATGCTTGATCTATCAGTAGTCCGTTATACAACAAAAATCTAAAAAAATCTAAAAAAAATAAATTAGAAAAGCAGAAAATCCAAAAGCATTCAAAAAGTAAGCAAAAAGCAAAAAAATTAAAAAATAAAAAAGCATAAAAAATACAAAAGCTTGAAAAGAATATCAAAAAAGAGAAAGAGAAATAAATTCATCCATCTGTGAAAACCACTTCGGTGGTGCAATGGATAAGTACCATGGTGAAAACTTATTTTAGGCGCCATGTGTAGTCAGATCCACCATCAGTTTCCACCATTTGTCTATATAGCTTGCATCGCCCTTCATAATAAGAGTCACTATCCATGCCTGTGCAGGTAGTTCCTTGACCATTTTTCACCTCCGTAATAAAAAATTCCCGCATGACTCATCTTACCAAATCAAATACCGAGCTTTGTTCTAGACACAGTGATTGCAAACATTTTACATCAAATCAGCAGACAGATTGACTTTCCTATGATCGTTCTATTCACAAGCAATTGCCAGCGAATTCCCATGTTTTACCAATCAATCTTTGGGCCATCAGGATGCATCCTTCCATTGTCAGCTGTTCTATCAATCCTCACATCAAAAATTTTCATGGAAAGAACTTTTGGACTAAATGACCACTTGGTCAGCATGCCTTTTTGTTGCTTTTATCTAGTGTTTTACTATGTTCTTATTATGATAGCCTCGATCTTCTATATCTTGGTTCATTATGGTGAGTATCTAGTGAAATACATGTCATTTGTGGTATGGTCTTCTTGTCATAGATTTTTAGTGAATCTATGTTATGATGTTTGGTTATGACTATGTATGCCTCACTAGGGGCAGGATTCATGCATCTCAAATCCCTAAACAGATATGGATGTACTGCGTCTCCTCATGAGTAACATTTCATAGATCTCATCATATCTGATATCTCACATTATTGTTCCTAACAACATGTTTGTCTGACAGTCTAGTCCAAGAAAAGGAACCATGTCACTTGTGTTTTCTAGCACATGGTGCATAACTCCTTTTACAACATCAAACTAGGGTGTGCTCTCTAACATTAACACGGTATCAATCCCACTATCATCATATAGTTAGTCTTTGCATTGTAGTTAGGTCATATTGCATTTTGATTTTGCTCTTGGAAAAGTTTTCTATTTATTCCCCCTATCCGATCACCTAAGTAATTTTATCAAACCTATTTGATACACACAAAAATAGTGTCCTCATATGTCTCATATCACATTCATTCATTATAGTTGAATTATTCATTTAGTTCATTAATCATTATTCATTACAATTGCATTGTTACACCGTTCATTAATCATTATTCATTAGCAGTTGTATTGTTACGTCATTCATTCATTAAGGTTGCATTTAGTTCCATTACATGTTTTAGTTGCATTGTTACTTCATTTTAATCATTATTCATTATCGTTGCATATAGTTACATTTCATTCATTTAGTTACATTGTTAAGTCCTTAACATTGTTAGGATCCATTCATTTTAGATTCATTTCACAAATCATATATGCATTTACATTTATTCATCATCACATTACATCAATACATGAAAAAATATATCCATCTATAAGCATTAACACATCATATCTAACATCTATATATATCTGCATCTCATCCCTGCATCACAAATACGTCAACATATTCATATACACTCATCTCATCCTGCATATTAGTCATAAACATCATATAAACATATCTAATATAACATCATAATATTGTTGGAAAGTTGAATATACTAAAGTATATGACTCTATTTAGTGTTTTAATTATGGAAACAAAGTCATATGAAGTTTTGGAGTCAGCACACATTATTAGAAGATCAGAAATTGGCTAAGTACAAAAAACAAGATAGAGCAAGGAACAGACTGTTATAGTTTTGATTAGCGTGTGTTCATCTATTATCAAAATGATATGTTCCTTTGAAGATAATCTTATGAGTATGTTTACATGCTAATTCTAAGAGAGCATGATCAGATTTGCAAGTATGAAGAAGATATAGCCAGTTGAAGAGGTACAACCAGTGAATGACAGAACAGGACAGAGATCGTGGAAAGAGCTGACATAGATTGTTTTGGCATGGATGTTTCACTCATCATCAGGACTTGAACCTTTGTATTAGTTATTTTTAGTGACCTAAAAATCTATTTTTAAAAGTGCATGACTTGATTCATCTGGAATAATTAGTTAGAGCTATTTTGGTGAAGCGGACTGTTTGAAAAGACGTGTCTGTTTGGTTTGAGTAAAGCAGTTATAATTTATGTTAAGCCAAATTAATGAAGGGTTGCATGGTTATGTAAGTGATCAATATAGATTTTAAAAGGTTTCCTAAATCCAAAATTTTCATTCCCTTTGAGGAAGTACTTATAGAAGGTCATTTGTGATGGGAAAAATTGCGGAAGCTAGAGATAAGAAAAGCAGAGCAGAGTGTAAAAGAAGCAGAGATATATCTATCATATGTTGATGATATAGATATTGAAGTAGAAGATTTTAGAGTGAAGATAAGATTTTTATAGTTATTTACAAGAGGTTAAAGCATCAGTGCACAAAAGGAATTGATCAGATAAGTAGTGTCACAGCAGTAGTTCATCTTGTAGATATAGTGTGTATCAAATATCCAGAAGGTTGTAGCCTTCACCATTTGGACAGTGAGTCCACCACCCCTAATAGGGTTATTTTAAAAGAATCCCAATAGGGTCCAACCCTTAACAAGGTCACTATACTTCATGTATTGTATAGACAACTCCTAACAGTGTTAAGGATCTTCTAACAAGGATCATAAGAAACTAGTACAAAATATTTGTGGGTACTAATTCCCACCAGGGTTTTCACCTGCATTGGGTTTCCCCGTAGTCATATTTGGTGTTATGAGTTGTGTATGTTTATCTTACTTGCATTGATATTCATTTCAGTACTTAATCATTTAAGTAAAGATTCAGATAAGTAGAAAAAGTATTAATTGATAGATCACTGATTCACCCCCCCTCTCAGTGATTCTAATCCTAACAATTGGTATCAGAGCTCTGGTCCTCTGCAAAGAATTTTAACCACTTGAGGAGATCATGGAGAAGGAATAAATGAAACACCTAAAAAAAATCTTGAAGCAGCCCTTGAATAACTTGACACATATGAAAAAGAAAATGAAGATTTAAAATTAAAAGTTGAAGGCATGAAAGTACTTATCAAGAAACTGAAAAAAGAATTAAGAAATTATTCTTCAAATGATTTGGGGGAAGTAGTAAAAAGGTTTAATGAAGAAAATTCATCTCTAAAGGATCAGATTGAATAATTAGATGAAAATCTATGTAACAATCAAGATGCCTATGATGATCAAGTCAAAGCAAACAAGCAGTTAGATGAAGAACTGAGACAAGCAAACATGGAAATCTTGGAGTTAAGAAACAACAAAGATAAGATGGAATCTGAATTGATTGTAGCAAAGAATCATATTGACAAGTTACACAAAAGCAAGGATCTGATAGAATCACAGTTGTATGCTCAAAAGGTTAAAGGAGATACCAGCAATATAGGATACAATGAAGCACAAATTCAGATTGATGCCATGCAAGAAAGAATGAAAGCACCAAGGGACATCACAGACACTAAGGAGATTGGAAATCAGACTAAAGACAATGTTGAACCACCTAAGGATGAAAGCAAGCTATTTGACCATACTTGTTATGCCTATAACAAGCATGGACATATTGCAAGGAATTGTAAAGAGGTAAGACCCTTCAATGGTTACTGTTATTCATGCAATAAATTTGCTCATAGAGCTATGAATTATAAAACGAGTCAGAAGAACAAGAATCAGAATAATCAAAGAAATCCGGATCAGCAAAACCAAAGAAGTTATCCTCAGCAAAATGTTAGAAGTACTCAGAACATCACATGTCAGATATGTAATCACAATGGTCATTCAGCTAGATAGTGCAGATTGGTAACTCACACCAATACACCGAAGCATATCAGACCTCCTATCATTTATCATTCATGTGGAAAGGTTGGACACATCTCAAGGTCTTGCAGATCAAGAACAAAAGGACAAGACAATCCTAAGAAGTCTTTGTTTGAAGAAACAGGAGAAGTTGAGTTTGTGGAAGCTAAATCAGATAAAATATGAGTCAAAGTAAAGAAGGACAAGGAAGAGAACAAGGTAGAAGATGCATCCTCAGTGGGCGCACCTTCTACTTCTGAATAGTTGAACCTCATGGTCTTAGGGGGAGCTATTCTAACTATGAACCCCTGCATGGATGGTATACTCACCTTCGAGTATGCGCCTTGGATTAAAATTGTTTGGTGACATTGTGATGTAGTATGCAAGAGAACACGGTCTAAATTGTTGTCAGGAACAAGAATGGAAGTTACTGTTGCTTTCTATGTCTACGCAGCAACTATTAATGGGGAAAATTTACTGTGCAATCACCAAGTCCTCACTTGTGGTTAGAATAAATGATTGGAGATCATAGAAGCCCTAGCAGTTGTATTATTAATGCATTACAATTGTTCTCATTAGCAAAGAAAGGAGATTGATAATCGTCATTTGTTACGAAAAGTAATTTGAGTTTGAAATGAAGCCCAAGCGTGGACACGTCATTTTAGAAATTAGTTGAAAATTTACTTAACAATCAAGTAAGTGGCTGGATAATCAAAGGAGAACTTGCAGTCAAGTAGCAAAGCGTCACAATTACATTCTTCAGTAGAGATTGGTATCAAGAAAATCTTTGAAACATTTTGGAAGTGATTTATCAGTATGCTTCAGCGTGTGAATTTCATGAAGCGGAATCTTGTTGAGCAGTGTTCTATGTGAGAGTATCAGTATAGCCATCAGATATTTTGTTTTGGAGAAGACATGATGTTATCCTTGGAAGCACATAGCCATTGGAGATTTTGTTTTGGAGCTGACCTGATGTTATCCTTGGAAGTACATACTTATTGTTGATCATACAAAGAGAATTCATATAAGAGAAAAATTGATTGAAGATACAATTTGAAATATCATGTGAAGAAGCAGATAAAACTATTATGACAGGTCCACAGGATTATGCACCCATGTCCAAGGACATGGAGGATACATTCATGATTAATAATGTTGAAGTATCAATGGAAGTAATGGATATTAATCTAGACAATCTTGAAGAAACATTTGTGAGTACTCAAGAAGCTGAGAGTCTTTATATTAGTAAGAAGATATATTGATTTAAGATATCACAGAAAAGAAAGCAGAAAAAGAGAAGACTAAAGTAATGGACAATTCATCATCATTGTTGTAAAGTTTCACACCCATAATAGACTTAGACTCATGGGGAGTAAATAAGTAAGTGGGAGTATATAATCAGAGGAAGTCATCAAAATAGATCACATATTGCAAAACAGAAGTATATGAAGAAGAGGCTCAGTGAATTGGTTAGCAACTCTACACTTGATCTTAGTTCACTCATGATTGATCAAACATCCTTGAAAGAGCTTGCAGAAAAAAGATTATTGCTGACTATATGAATCAGGCAAGATCCAGGAGGAAAAATCTATAATAGAGAAGATAAAGAAATTAGTAGAAGATCCCACCACAAATATTAACATATGTAGCAATGTGTAACAAGGACAGATAGATAGAAAAGGAAGACAAACACATACAGAGATCAACACTTTAGCGCATGTGTTAGAGATCACACCAGAGCATGCGTGCTTAGGTATATACTATATGGTGTATATACATGCTATATCTAGACACGCATAGTATAGAACATTAGTACGGAAAAGTCACAGACTGATCAGTGAACTAGTAGTATAGGAAATAGAACATGGAAGCCGACTACAGTTTTGGTCAGCATGAATGATTTTGTAATGTAATGGCTAAGCGCCTGTGGTTATAAGTTTGTAATAAAGTAATGTATAGAATATGGAGTATGTCATATGATCAAGGTCCTAGCACAGACTTGGAGAAAATGGAGAAGCTACAATATGCATTATGTGCCCATCTACAGATTGTTAATTCATTGATTGCATTTTGGGAGAAAAAGATCCAGAAGTTGCAGATTGCATATCCTGATATGTATGTTGAGTAAGTACATAGAAGTGTTTTTTGAGAACCTTTTTCATTAATGTCAAAGGGGGAGTAGTGTATGAAGAATATGGAATCTGGTATATGATAAAAGGGAGATATAAGATAGAGAGTTTTTGTATAAAAGTTCAGATAGTAACTTCACCATATTCCTTTGTTTCCATTAATGACAAAGGGGGAGGTTGTTGGAAAGTTGACTATACTGAAGTATATGACTCTATTTAGTGTTATAATTATGGAAAAAAATTCATATGAAGTTTTGGAGTCAGCACACATTATCAGAAGATTAGAAATTGGCTAAGTACAGAAAACAGGATAGAGCAAAGAACAGACTGTTATAGTTTTGATTAGCATGTGTTCATCTGTTATCCAAATGATATGTGCCTTTGAAGATAAGCTTATGATTATTTTTACATGTTAATTATAACATTGCATGATCAGATCTGGAAGTATGAAGAAGATATAGCCAGTTGAAGAGGTACAGCAAGTGAATGACATAACAGGATAGAGATCGTGGAAAGAGCCGATAGAGATTGTTTTAGCATGGATGTTTCACTCATCATCAAGAATTATGCCTTTGGATTAGTGATATCTAGTGACCTAAAAATTTATGGTTAAAATTACATGACTTGATTCATCTGGGATAATTAGTTAGAGCTATTTTGGTGAAGCGGACTATGTGAAAAGACGTGTCTGATCGGTTTGAGTAAAGCAGTTATAATTTATGTTAAGCTGACTTAATGAAGGGTTGTGTGGTTATGTAAATGATCAATATAGATGTTAAAATGTTTTCTAAAGATGACATATTCATTCCCTTTGAGGAAGTACTTATAGAAGGTCATTTGTGATGGGAAAAATTGTGGAAGCTAGAGATAAGAAAAGCAGAGTAGAGTGTAAAAGCAGCAGAGATATATCTATCATATGTTGATGATATAGATATTGAAGTAGAAGATTTAAAATTGAAGATAAGATTGTTATAGTTCTTTACAAGAGGTTAAAGCATCAGTTCACAAAAGGAACTGATCAGACAAGCAGTGTCATAGTAGCAATTCATCTTGCAGATACAGAGTGTATCAAATATCCAGAAGGTTGTAGCCTTCACCATTTGGACAGTGAGTACACCACCCCTAATAGGGTTATTGTAAAAGAATTCCAATAGGGTCTGACCCTTAACAAGGTCACTGTACTTCATGTATTGTAAAGACAACTCCTGACAGGGTTAAGGATCTTCTAACAAGGATCATAAGAAACTAGTACAAAATATTTGTGGGTACTAATTCCCACCAGGGTTTTCACCTGCATTGGGTTTCCCCATAATCATATTTGGTGTTATGAGTTGTGTATGTTTATCTTTCATTGATATTAATTTTAGTACTTAAGCATTTAAGTAAAGATTTAGATAAGCAAAAAAAGTATTAATTGATAGATCACTGATTCACCCCCCCTCTCAGTGATCCTAATCCTAAAAAATGCATCCATACATCATATCATATAACATCACATCATATGGCAACATAAAAATCCATAAATCAAAGTCCAATAGTCTGAAAGTCCATGTATATATCTCAAAAATGTCAACATCATACATCATGTGTCGCATAAATCATACATAATGTTTCAAAAATGTATATCCAAAATGGTTTGAAAAGAATCATGGTGGTGGCCACGATGGTCCTATACCACTGCTAGGACATGGTGGTAACCCCATTGATCCCTGTGTCCCTCATCCTATGCTCTCTGTCTAAGCTCTCTTAGAGTATGTAGGCTGTCATGTCTCCTCTGGCACTACACCATAGTAGAGCCCCATGTAATATGCAGCCTCTCAGCCTCTCCGCCCTACCTCCCGCTGTGCTGCCATGATGTTTTCCATCATCTGACCAACCCCTTGCACCCTACCTGCTAGATGTGCTATATCGCAGTCTGCCCTGTAATCCTCTGCATGTATTTGTGCCAGGTCTCACTCTGCAGTAAGATCTTCTATCTATGCTGACATTGCTGCTAGCTCCTCATCACGATCACCATGCTTCTCAATGATAGCAAACTCTCTGTTGTCCACCTGAGCCTATAAAATGTCTAGCGCTCTTTGAGCACTATCTCCCCGAGAAGTCTCTACTAAAAGGTCTCCCTATACCCTGGCTACCTATGTTTGTAGGCTACTAGTTGTGGCCTGTGCTATAGCTAGTAATCCCTGCAGCCTCTGGATCTCAGCCTGTGTGCTCACCTCAGTCACCTGAGATGTCGCTAATAAGCCCTGTACTCTGCCCAGTTTAGTCCACAGACTATCCTGCTTTGCTATGACTGTTTCATATGTATTCTAAGCTACATAGCCCACTAGTGGTACCTTTCCCTATCCTTGTGTCCCTTGTCCCTATCCCTATGGCCCCTCTCCCTATCTCGATGGCCCTGGTGGCCCCTGTGGATCCTATCCCTGTACCTGTACATCGGGAACTGTGGGTGGTTTCCCTCATACAAGTATCTATACCTGTCCTCTCCACCTCGATGATGCAACCCTAGGACAGACTCTGCTCCCATCGGCCCCTCCATCTCCTCCCTCCTCATCATCATCATCTTGGCCTCCTCCATCCCCTTTGCCTCTAGGCTGCTCATCCTCCTGTACTATGCTTGGCACTGTCACTCTAATAGCTGTGTGTGGCCCACCACCATGCATACACTAGGAATACGCATGCATCCTATAATGAATCTTAGGCTCTGATCCATGGGCCCTTGATCATCCCCATAAAATATGCTCACACTATGCATAGATCTGCACCTATGCCCCAGACACTCCCCACCTCTCGGGTCACCAGTGGATGTGGGAACCTGTTTGGCACGGCCTCCTATAACTGCCTCATCTATCTCTATACTCTAGATGGCATGTATCTGGAGATCATATAGGCCATCCTCCCAATTAGCCAGCAGTCGGTCTGAACAAACCTCATATAATATGAGTCATAAAACTCGTCCTCTACATATCCATCCTACTGAGGGATCTCATGACCCCAGGCCTCGCACCCCACATAGGGTGCCCACTGTATCTCATCCAGTCGACATTGCCAATAACTGACTGAATCTATGGCCTCATAGCTAATGGGTGGCCTGTACCTACATACAAATGGCTTGTAAGCCGCTCTAGTCTCTCGAGTCCTAATCGGTCTAATGACCGCAATATTCTCCCACACCCATACAAGAAGTAGCATGCAACCTGGTCTTAACACCCTACCCTTCCGATAGGCACACATATGTAGATCATAATATAATTGACTAAGTATGGTGTATCCCCAACAGTACTAGTCTCCATCCTCTACCATGCTGCTAAGAACCCGTGCCCAATCCATAGGGTATCCCTTTCCTGCATGATCAGGCATCAGTCGTCCCCTTATTAATCTCGCTAATTATACGGCCACCCGTCACAACCGTGGCTCCATCTCCATCACCCCCTTCCAGGACATCCACTACCATGTGGTAGGTAGATTTGCATATCTTTGATCAAAAGCCATCTCTATATAGGGCTCTGAGCCCTCAACAGAGTACTCGGGTATCACCCCCAAAATTGGTACTCTGTAAATCCTCCATACGTCATGGAGTGTGATAGTAGCTTCCCCTGTAGGGAAGTGAAAGCTAGACGTGGTGCTATGCTACCTCTCTATCAAAGTAGACATGAGCGCATTATGCACTCGTAGATGTGGCCAATGTCGTACGTGCTCCAGTCCACATAATGTAACAAGCCCCCACTCGGCTATCATCAACTGCTGCTCCAACTCCATAGTCACTGGATAGCACTCCCTTGCCCAAAAAGTGATGGTCTCCTCCTACATCCAACAAGCACATGTCAGAAATTATATAGAATTCTAGGGCATCAAAAAATGCCTTAGGCCTGTCCAGGGCATTGGAAAATGCTCCTAGACCCTTGTCTTCCCTCTTCTTCCTCTCTTTTCTTCTATTTTTGGGTCAATCCACATAGAAGGTGGTTGACCCTCACAAACAGCAAAATTTTGCAATCGCCAGTCTATGGAGCTGGCGGTTCTTCGCAGACGCCAGTCTGCAGAGACAACGGTTTCTGCTACCGTGTTCTTGCCCCGCAGATGATGGATTCTTAACTCTGTCGTCTCTACTATGCATTTTCCCTCTTCCCCTACACACACAGATGGAGATTGGTCAATCTTCATCTACGTAGACACTGATCACAAAGATATGCACTTCTACATGAAGTACAATGCCTATGCTCTCTGTAGAGTTTTAGGAATTGATGGGGATGCATAGAGGATTGATCATGGCATTCTTATGATGGTCTTAGACCTGCATGAGATTCATTCGAGCACAAGTTATGATTATATCCAGCATATAATCGATGAAATGCACCAAGGGTTTGTTGATACCCAGAGGAGGTTGAAGAACCCTAAAGAGAAGGTGGAGCCTAAATTCTTGCATT
>MU227582.1:2379024-2391273 GCA_018584345.1 Thuja plicata | reverse complement strand
TGGAACTCACCACTACTTCGACCCAAGCAATCACTAGGACAAAGGCCGAGAAGGCCTTGGAAAAACTCCCACTTTCAATGAAATACATAAAGGGAGAAGTTATTCTGGGATCAAAGGTTGATTCCAAGTTGCAGTTGATTACCGACACAAGCATCGGCATATGGGTTGAAATGCAGGCCTTAGTGAAAATGATGTTTATTCAATGCAAGGCCGGAGACCTGATTGAACTTCTTGTGGCTACCTCTAGAATTCTTAAGGTGGCATGCTTCCCCTTCTCAGTGCAGGCTCTAGAGCTCATTCTTATCCTTGTAGAACACTGCAATCCAGTCGTCCGGGTTATCATGCTCGCCTCTCTTGTTCCTTTGGGCTATACAATGCCCATGGTGTCTCTTGATGCTGCAACATTCTCTTTAGGGCTCGGAATTCCCCGATTTGCAAATGTTGCAGTCCTCACCTGTAACCAGCCACTCAGTGAATTTGAAAAGCTCCCAGGAATGGCCTGGCAATACCTCAACGCCAATTGGCTCAAGACCCTTAGGAAAGACTATAAAAAGATGAAGCTGGAGATCCCACGGATAGAATTTAAAGAAAGCATATAGATGGGGATCATTGCATTATGAAGGGTCTTTGGAGAGCCCCATGCCTAGGAATTCTTGGCATGGATGTACTACTACTTGTTTGGCATCGCCTCCGGCGGGCAAGCTTTTGACTGGGCAGCGATCATCGCAAATCATGTGGATGCTCAGCTCGTCAAGGTCATCGGGTCCCCAAAATTTTACATGACTTCTTACATCTTGTGGGAATTAGCATAACAATGCCCTATAATCCAGAGATTACTTACATAAGGCATGCTCAAAATTGGAAAAGCCCAGAATGCTCCATGGGATTATTTCCCGCAAATACAATGGGAGGCCAGTTTCCCCAGCTTCTGCAGGGTAAATGATGCTTTCATTTACTATCATATTCTTACACCTACTCAAGATGCTGGGTACCGACTATGAAAGGAGGCAATGAACCTGGTCAGCACTTATGGCCATTATTATATTCAATTTCAGCAACACTCATACATTCGGGTGATCTCGGCTTCTCTAGGAAATCCTACTTATTACCCAAACATTGTGGGGATAGGATAATTAGTTTACAGTATTGAAGACAAATTCTGGAGCTGCATTCCCTCTTCACATTGAAGAAGGTTACTAACCTCCTGTTCCCAATCACTTGTGGGAACTATTCCTGTAGCCTTGCAGCAGCAAAAGAGGCTGACAGTGAACTTAACTCTTTGGGGTTGGCAGAATTTTATTTGCAGCGAAATAATTTTGATCCGCTGGGCAAGATAGCAATGACACTTCCTCGGGTAGCCCCTCCACACGAGCTTCACTTAGAAGATTTTTGGGAAGATTGCCAGGATGACTTTGACGTCTGGAACCAGAATTTTGTTCGGATGACTCAAGGAATGATGAAGAAGCTCAAGCTTTGATAGTTCTCCAATGACTTTTCGGACACCGGGTCAACACTAGACCTGCAATATAAGGCCCAAGGAGTAGATATGATGGATCTCCCCCGGTGGACTGGGACAGCCCAGAAGGCCTGACGATCAAGGAAATCACCCACGATATAATTGAATGTAGTCCTGCATATTTTCAAAAGGTGTGCCCAAAAAGTATAAGAAGAGTTGGCCCATTTTTGAAAGGATCTATATTTGGGGCCAGAACCTCCGCACTGGGCGAGGACAAAGGAAAAATAGAAATGGGAGCCACGGCCAAAGTTTTATCAAATGTTAAGGTTCCGGCTACTGAACAGGTGCAACTTCATCTGGCAGCATCCCAGGAGATGAGAGAAGTGCTAACCACCCAGCTTGGTCTCCCAGTAGTCCAGGCAGAACCTGCCCTCCCTGCTGGTTCCCCTTCCCTTGTAGAACTCATTATCCAAGCAACGGGGACAGGAGTGGGGGAAGAACGTGTGGCCATGTTAGATGTTAGGCTGCCGCTGATAACAAGAAGAAAGAAGAAAGGAAAAAATGTTCCTCGGCCTAAGATAGAGGTAGAGCTTGGGATGCCCAACATCCCTAAAATACAGATTGTCTCCTTGGACCACCTGTAGCTGGACAATCAGCCAGATAACTCCCTGGAGAACTCCCCTCTACATGATGAATTTGATGACATATTTGGGATAGACAAGCTGGTAAATTTACAAGGGGATATCGCGAGGGTGGTGGTGGAAATTATCACCCAGGAGGAAATAATAACCCCCGCCGAGGAAGAAGTCCCAGAGAAAGAAGTTGCCACAGAGCAGGAAGTCCAAACAACAGAAGGAGAAAAGGAACAAGAATAGGTGAACATATCATATGTTCAAGAAATCTGAGTCATTGAGACTGAAGAATAAAAAGAACAGGTATAATATGAGCATTTGGCTTCAGCTGAGGGAACCAAACCTACAGGAATAACCGTGACCTCAACTCCCATGCTCCAGACACCCTTACGAACTCTGGGTAGGGTAACATTTGGCGAGGTTATCTCAGTGCCCCAAATGCTAAACATTGGCCAGACACCTCTGCCACCTCTTGAGGATGTTTCAAAGGAGAAGGATATCCTGGTGAATGATGTCAGAGAAGAAGAACAACAACAGTAGTAACAAGAGGGGGAGAACCCTGAAAACATGAATATGGATTCCATGGATGCTACTATAGACACCAAGGGAGAAAAAACTAATACCACAATAGTGGATGATGTAGGTGATCTAGAAAATATAGTAAAAGAGTCTGAAGAGACTCAAAACACTAGGGAGGAACAGCGGAACCCTGGAGGTGATACACAGGATCAAACTTTGGCAGCAAGGCCACCCCTGCCACCACAATGGTTGGTGGAATCAAGAAAGAGGAAGGCCCCAATGGTGGAAAAGGCTCATCTCTCCTTGGCGGAGATGATGGCACAAACATAAAGTGCCCCCAAGGAAAAGAAGGCCTGGATAGTCCATACCATCCAGACTGGGCCGGGCAGAGATATAGTTGTGATAGTTGCAACTCGTCCCCCAGAGGAAGAGACAGAAATAGAGAGAGCCAAATATTACACCATTATAGAGTTTCCTCTGGGGAGAAGAGACAAGTAGGGTTAGTTAGACCTGCTGAGAGAAGAAACCAAGGCGGTAGAAGCCCACTATGAAAAATAGTCACAAAAGTTAAAGGAAGAAAGAGATAAAAATGAAAATCTCCTCATACTTTTAGCAGTTCTTGTGCAGCCCCTAGCCGAGATCCATCTGAAAGATTCCACCTCTGGACCACTGCTTCTACAGGGTGACATGGATGCTCTTAGGTCCATGAAGAAGAAGGCACAGGTCGTGGATGGGTGGATTGCCAAGAAAATAGGGGTCGTAAGGCAATTTTTAGTTGTATCGCTCCTGGACCTTTACTTGACCAAAAATCTCTTCAACCAAGTAACCAATGCCATTGTTATATGGGAAGGAAGCTTGGAGAAATATGAAGGGTGGAAGACCGGGTTTAATGAATTCATCAAATCCAGGGAAGAGGCCATCATAGAGACAGGGATTTTGGGAGAGGAATCATTCAAATTCCTTTGGGCCTAGTACTCCAAACATGGCCTCAAAATTGAGGTGTGCAAGCAACTGGTCATGACCCTAAGGAAGAAAGTCACGGTGGTCCAATATCCATTGGACCTATTCAAATTATTTATTGTAAGGGTGTCACAAGTCAACCCCTTCATCACAGAAATATGCACCCCAGAGGACTACATCCTCAATAAATGTGATGAGCTGATGGAGTCCCTGTATCAGTCTGCTAGGGACTTTGACGGAGGAAAGCTATCAATAATATCTAATAGGATGCTCCAGACTCATGACTCCATAAATTTATTAGAATAATTCTAGAATGGGGCCAGAGAAATTGAAGAGAAGTTTGAGGCTATCCATGACTGGTGGAATAGTATTAAGGACATAGATGAAGATGGTATTAGTCAAATTTTTGAAGCATTCAAGAATACAAAAGGGCAGTAAGGTTCTCCAGATTCTGGGGATTATCACCAACATGGTGTATTTTAAGCATTCATTATTCTTTAGGCATAAGCTCCTGGATTCCACAATTTCAGATCCAATAGTTTTGTATTCTTTTAGTGACCCGTGTCCAGGTTCCCCGAAGCTGACCGGTCACTATCCAGTAGTTAATAATGGGGGTCAAAAGGTAGGTGATCCCGATAGGGTATTTTTGACAGATGGTCTTTCCAAGGTGTTTCTCTAGCATTAACTACCTGGTGCATCAAAGACAATGAGCCACATGTTACATTAATGAGTCATGTAGCCTTGAACTCCAGAGAGATTAGATTTCCTCTATTCTTCCTCTAGCGCTCTTCTCGATGCCATCTTCCATACTTCTCTTCTTGTCTTATTCTTCTGACATGTCAGACCTCGGCCCTCTTTGAGGTGATTGTAAATGTGGTGTAGGTAGTACTGGCCACCAAATATTATATTTTATTATTGAGTGTAAAGTTAGATTAGGTTAACCTTAGGGCAAGTATGTGTATAAATAAAAAGTCTGACCTCATTTCAAGGGTCGACAAAATTGATGATTTTGTAGTCCATAGTGATAGTATTTCAGCATTTTCATTTCTTGTAGTAGCAAAGCTCAATGCTTCGTAGTTCTTGATAGTTCTTATTAGATAGATTCTCTCTTAGAGCTGTTGATGTACACACCAGTGATGTTGGAAAATTGTTAATGAACAAGGAAGGATTCTCGCAATGATGTTGTTTTTGTCTTGGTCTCTGAGTGAACACTCTTTTGTGCTGTATGTTTCTGATTTCCTTTGCTCTAATGTTTAATTATATTAATGACCTCTTTCCCCTTTCTATTGAATATGTATGAATCATTGGTTCTTTATATGTTCAGTATTTAGTATAGTCTATTAGAGCATGGTTGATGTTTTAAATGTATTTACATAACTATAAGTAGAATGAATACACTCTAACCCTGGCATATCTTTCAAATTTTTTTTGATAATCCAAATGCTTGTAGGAAACCCCAAATTACCAAAATCCCTGAAGAATACGAGCCAAAAAAACTAGCTATCCCCCTAAAAAAAATAGTCACACACCCAACATAGCTCCCGCACTGTCAAGACCCAACATTCAGGTTCTTGAAGGCCCCAAGAATTTACTCCCCAGAAAACCTTTACAGGCGAATTTGGTCGGTACCCCAGTACCCAGTGACAACTTACATCTGTTGATGAGACCGGTCACAAAGTCCCATCAACATACTACTCATAGAAGATCTAAAATTATAGCTTCTGATTCTCAATACTCTTGTCAAGTCTGTACTTCTCCATTGTATGATCTTTTCCCTTAAGCCTTTAAGCTTTCCAAATAAGAGATCTAGCTCTGATACCAATTGTTGGAATTAATGGGAAGTGTGTACTGAGAGGGGAGGGGTGAATCAATGCCTCTGAAATTTTTTATATCTTTTATCGTTTAACCTTTATGTAATCAATTGTTCATCCAACCATTTGTTCTATACTATCTATGTGTAGGACATATCAATTCTTTAACTAAATCAAACATGTAAAAATTCATAGAAACTTTCATGAAATTAATTGATACATAACACAAGATATGATAATGCAGAAAACCTCCGTAATAAGGTAAAAACTATGATGGGGATGGCACCCACAAAATCTTCACTATCTACAGATTGGAAGGGGTCGGTTAAGGCTTACAATTTTGATCACTTCTAATGATCTACCCTGTTATGATTATCTATGGAGACCTATTAAAGTATATTCTATTAAGAACTTTAGAACCACTATTTAGTGTGCACTCGGTTAAGAGATTTGCAATTGGATTGTTAAATCCACCTTCCTTGAAAGGATTTTTACACTTTTCTTCACTTGTTATCATGTAAGAAAATTACTCATTGACCTGAGTGTATG
This sequence comes from Thuja plicata, assembly GCA_018584345.1. NCBI lineage: Eukaryota > Viridiplantae > Streptophyta > Pinopsida > Cupressales > Cupressaceae > Thuja > Thuja plicata. The sequence continues at coordinate 2,385,346 of MU227582.1, read as the reverse complement.
CAATCTAATATTTTTTTATTATAGATCCATTCAATATTATATGTATAAATGTATCACCTAATGTGATTGAATAGTACCTCTATTGCTCGGTAGCCTATGTTCTTGGTTCTTGATGACCAAATTCACCTTTTGTTGTTCTACTTATTGAAACTCTCAGTCTAATCCATAGATGTTCTCATTGGAAACATTCATCCTCTCATACTTGATAATGAATGATTACAACATCTATTTATAAGATAGATTGACCTAATGTAGCTTCACGTAAAATAAACTTAACTCTATGATAACAGGTTTACAACTTTACCTTGATCTCCTAGTCGACATGTTTTAAATCGGTTAGAATGATTAAAAAACTTACAATAAAGTTCCTTGTCCCTTAAGTAATGGTTTTAAAATAAATCAAGATTCTATAAATAGAATACAATTGTTTTATCTAACATGGAAGTCAGATTCACTTTTTTCGGGATGTAACTGACTTTCGGTGTCTGATGCTTGGTTTGCATAGAAAGTTGATTCCTTGGGTTCCCTTGTTCTGTCGGGTTCCTTTCTTTTCTACTCATTGGTTTGCATTGTGCTTTGCTTGTTGGGTTCCACTGTTGGGTTGTTCCTTGTCCGGTTCATCTTAGCAATTTCAATCTTCACTTTTCATTGTGTCTTTTGTTTACACTTTGAACTGTTTTGTCGGTTTTCTCTTATCTTGTCTTTCAGTGTAGATGTCACCAATGGTTTTCTTTGCATACTAATGGAAAAATAATGTCATCACATGATGCCCCAGGGCTAACACATTATTCTGGTATGTTATTGTGAATTCAAGTTGCACATGATAATTCTAAATATAAAAATTAACATATTTAATCCAATTGTATCATTATCTTGTAGGTTTTCAAACAAAGGGAAAATTTGCATGTCTAGTTTGTGGTCCAAAAATGAAATCTCGTCATTCAAAATTTTTAGGAAAGTAGGTGTTTGATGAGTATACCTGAACTTCCTCCATATAAATCATAAATATCAAACTACCAAAAAATATCTTTTCAATGGGAAAGACGAGACTACATATAAGCCACAAAGAATGACAAATTGCCTATGAAAGTTAGAATATAATACAATTAATTGTCAAGGTGCTACCGTTCTACCTAATGGTTTATGTTTGGAATTTATATATTTATATTGTGTTTTATTTTCTGATTATGTGATTGATGATCGTGAAGGTTGTCAAGGCAATACTTCTCAGCACCTTCCAAAGGGACTAAAAAGTTATCCTAGACAATTTAGTAGGTTTCCCTACTATGAGCAACTGTAAATTGTGCATTTGTTTGATACTATGCATATTGGAAAGAATGTAATGGAGATATTATGGAAGATATTGGATGAAAGGTGTGACAAAGAAAAAATTGTCAAAATTTGTAGTGACATTCATGAATCCAATCATGCAATGAAACAATTTCATTGAATCAAATAGAAATGGATAATGGATTAATATAAGTGCCTTTCCTTAGTTATTAACAGAGTAGAAAAGTGATACCATAAAATAAGTCATACAAAAAAATCGATTTCCCACAAAATTTGTTGCGAACATATGCAATATCATATCAAATAAAAGTGAATTTGGGCCAGGGTTGAAAAGTCATGATTGACATACCTTCATCAAGGTAAGTCATGTTCTTTTGTATTTAAAATATATTTATACTGCATGTACTTCTCATTGTATTATGTGAGAAAAGAATGAAATGACTATTTTTATAGTTGTTGTAGTATGTGCTAACCCTATCTCTCCTAGAGAACTTTGACTATAACATCAAACAAGTGATATATGATCTTGGAAAATATATGAGGTAAGAAATGATATATGTTCAATTTTTTGTATATATTTGTTTTATTCACAATTTGTTTTTCTTGTTATGTAATATATTCTAAAGTCTCATGTTTATATATTGTTGTGTCTTGAATGTCTTGTAGGTGGTTTTCATCTAAAGAAATCCATAAAGCAGATATACAATATTGGAAGAGAAGAATTTCTCATCTAATGTGTGAAATGAAAAAAGTGTCTACCTTCAACCTTTTTCAATGCACAAGAACACTACCTCATACACCAATTTGAAGAGATTGAATTGTGTGGACACGTACACACTCAGTCAATGTGGATGGTTGAGAGGCACTTGAAATTTTTGAAGGCTCTGGTTTGGAAAAGAGAACGCCCTGAGGGTTCTATGGTAGAGGGATATATGGTATACCATACTATGGTGTACGTTATTGAATATCTTCCTAAGCTTGCAGAAAAGATCCATATAGATCACATTTGGGATCTTGACACCATTAGAAAAATTGAAGGGGAGTACTTGGTGGGGAAAGCTAGATTGAGGAAAGTGAGAGGTAGTAAATTATAAGATGTTAATGTATCCGTTAATTAATTCTTAATCTTCAAAATTAATCGGTTGTAAGTCATCTATTTATTTTTTGTATAGTTTCTTGAAAGTGGGATGCAATACATTTTTATATTGAAAAAAATCAAGATTGGATGACGGTATGGATTGAATGATGTCATCATTTAGGTCACACATTAACATGGGAAGTTGTGTCTTCATTGGTTAAAAAATCTCATCGTAAAGGAGATCCAAATGTTACGCAAAGGGAAATAGATTTAGCATATGGTTTAAGAGATCCATATGGTTTATACATGTTTGACATATTTTTTTAGGTCAAACACCACAAGGCTATGTTTTGCAATGGTCATAAATTTTGCATCAAAAATTTAGATGACACAAAGAAAACTTGTGATTCTGGGATACGTGTAGTCTTTAAGGTGGCTAATATTTCTGTTAGGGATTTTTCTTGTATGAACCACAGTGCTTGAAATGTCTATTTAAACACTATGCTTTCTAATACTGATTCAAGAACAAGAAAAGCCTAATTGCTAACGACTGGATAAGGTCCTTCTTCATTTTTGAGCTCCACATATACTCAGGTAGGTTTTACCTTTTATGATTGCTGTTTACACAGTATTTTATAATGTGGACACTGATTTGCTAAGTACCTTTGTTAAACCAACTGATAAATCACCTTACAAATGACCAAGCATAACCAGATGCAAGATTTAACCATACAGACTATGATTGTAAATATAGCAAAAATCAATGATATCAGGACTTTCATCCTTCTTCCTTTTGATGTAGGAGGGATAACCTAAGGGATTCACTCTCTAAGGAATCACCAAAATGAACACTGTCCTGATGACAAGAGTCCTTAACGAATTCGGCTCATTGTTCTAAAAACTAGATGAAATTGATTAATTTGTATATGACTGAATGGAGAAAACATTTTCTCAGTAAACTCTAGATCAGTGCCTATTCCTTGGGCAAAGAGTCAATGAAAACATATGTCAACAATAAGAAACTAATGAAATACTGAAGGATGCCTTACAAACTTCATGCAATCCAGATTGAATGCCTTACAAACAATCTACTCAACTCAATATTTCTTCATCAAATCTTCACAACTATGTCCTACTCTCTGAAATCATTTACAAAATTTAACTATCTCCTTGAGAAAGACTCACAAATGATTAGACACACTACCTTGTAGTAGGTATATTCCAGATGCCTTACAAATGAACTATACTAGAACATAAACCACAGTCAAAAGAGACAAGACAATAATGAATAGGAACTGCACTATATTCTCATTAATCCAAGTTGTTTCTAGATATCCAGACAATAAACTCAAGAAGTAAACATGAAAAAGAAGAAAGCTTTACAAATAAAATCTCCAAACAAATGGTAACCTGCTCTAGACATCTGCCGGAAAAAACCAAAACAGAGTAGAGGAAAGGAACCCTTACAACTGAGAAAAGAAAGAAAGATATAGGAGAGAAGAAACCCTAAAAATCTATCTAGGCAAACACCTGTCCTTCTCTCAAATCTGATTTTTACTCATCTTTCCAAAATATCTGATATATTCAATTAATAACTGAGTCCATCTGTCTGAAAATATCTGATACTATCCCTTTGCAAATATTTAAAATATCTCTTCAATTCATCCACTGAGAAGTCCATCCAATCTGATTTCATTTGCAAAATATCTCTAAAAATCTGTCACATTTCCCTTTAAAAATATCTGATTTCAAAAATCCTCTGGAAAGCTCTTTCAAATCTGATTTGTGCAATTAAAATATTATGCATTTTTGTCTCATCTTTCTTTGTACAAATTTGATCCTTTTTACCCTTTAAGAATCTGATCTGCCTGGCAAAAATCTGATTTTCAATGTCTTTAAAAAACCTTCGGAAATAATCATATGGATTTGCAATAAAAATATTAAAATTCCCTTTTAAAATCAACCTTGTGCATATTTTAAAGTCATTGGAAACTTCACATTTATGCATACATTAGCCAGAAACCACCAAAAATTGACACGTGGCATGCTCCCATTGGCTGTCAAAAACTATGCTTTTAACTCACTTTTAACCTCAGTCTCATCCGGCGACCATGCGACAACCTGGAAATCAATGTCGCGAGTCATTTTCACTTCTTCCTTCATTCCTGGGTAACCTAGCGACCAGCACCCAGCGGCTAACTCCATCTGGCGACCTGGCGACCAGCACCCATTTCCATGTCAGGACAACTATCTTTCTCCTCTGGCTACTTCGCGACTAACCGCTAACGGTTATTCGTAAAAATCTTGGCGGTCAACTCTGTCGTCTGGCGACTGCGCGACTAACCGCTAGCGGTCAATCGCGAGGTCTCTGAGCTCCGGCGGTTAACTGTGATTTCATTCCCGACTGGGCGACTGGGGCTCTCAGCGACTGGGCGACCAAGCAGATCTGGCGACATCGCGACCAACGCCATTTGTTCATTTTCATCAAAATTTCCTTACCTTCAAATTTTGGGCATGGAAATTGAGGCATTCGGATGAGGGCGCGCGCGTGGATAGCCTCCTCTTCAACTTCAAACTTGTATGTTTGCATCCTTCCTTATAAACATTTCGCAATCCACTTGTGGGAACAATGTGGGATATTGGACTTGATGAGTTTTAAATTCATTTTTGGATTTTGTACTAAAAAAATGTGTATGGCCTCTCAAATTCGACCCCCAGCGCTCAAAGGCCTGACAAGAGCCTCTGGGCTCTCATTCTTACTTCTAATGTTTGCATTTTTGCATATAAACACCAAAAAAGTCCTTTGCACACTGAATGTGGGACATTGAAAACACACTGTTTTTCACCTTCCTGGGACTTATCAAGAGAACTGCTCACTAACTTCATTGTTTCTCTGCAAATGGACAGCATTTTTTTGTTTTAATGCCTTGGGCGCCACTTCCTGTGGATTAACATCTGCAGATTTCCACTTCAAAACTGTTTAAAAACCTCCCTCTGCTATCACAGCCTACAGATAGTTCCAACTTTGCATAAATTTGAAACAAAATAACCAAAACATTCCCCCCAATGCTTATTGCAGCCAGCTGTGGATGGACATCTGCAAAATACACTTTAAAAACTCTTCAAAACAACAAACCATTCCTTCATTTCTATCGCAGTCTGCTAGTGATCTGGATTTTGCAATGTAATTGGGGTTTAATGCATTAAAATCTGCAACTCCCTTCCTTGGCGCTGACTTCCCTTTGCAACATTTTAGTTTTTAAAAAAAAATTTCAATCCCACTCCCTTTTGCGCAGCTTCTTCTTGCTATGAAAGTTACATTTTAATGTTTAAAAATTGCTTAAAGCCTCCATTTCCTATCACAGTCTGTGGCAATGTTGTTGCAAGCTTTGCAATGTATTTGTAACAAACATTTTTAATACACCCACCCTATGGTTATGCTCTGCGCAGGTTTGTGTGTTTACTGGGTTTCCATATTTCAAATTTCAAAATGCTTTGATACCCTGCGCAGATCTTAGTGTGGACAGCCATCAGCCTCTACAAAATGGCAGGAACTCCTCCTTTGGCAGCGTAGACAGTGGATGCAGAGGCTTGGAGTTCAAAATGAATCTTCAATCCACATTGAACACAATAAAAACTTCACACACCACCATGCGCAGAAGGGCTGGGAAGCTGGCTGGCTATTGGCATAACATTAGTGAAGTTTTCCATCCAAATGGCGTGAGTTCCCACATGTTCATCTCTGCAAATGTAATTTTCAATTGCAATGTTTGAAACTCTCCCAAAATCTTATTCAGAGTTTGCAATCTATTTTGTTTAAAATGCCATCCCTTCAAAAATCTGTCCATTACACAAATGGCATGATACCTTCTTGAAAGCCCTTGTTTTCAATGTATATTAAATACAGTTACAACCTCAAACTGCCAACCAAATGCATTGTGCAAGCTTGACATT
>MU227582.1:2338880-2363332 GCA_018584345.1 Thuja plicata | reverse complement strand
TAAAAACAAAATATGATGTATTTGTCATTTGTGAAAGATTAAATATGATATTTTATATAAATTTAAAATATAATCTAATAATTAGTAAAAATGAGATCAACATATATTTTTATGACCATAAGCATGACAAAATTGGAATTGAGTGAGCTATCCTTTCCAAGTTTTATCTGCGAATATAGAAGCACATGTATGATCAGAAGCGCAATTAAAAAAAATAAAAAATAAAAAAATAAAAAAATGGAAAAAATAAATCACAATATAAATTAAACATTATTCAATAATAATAAAAAATAAAAAAAAATAAAAATAAAAAAATGGACAAAATCAATCACAATATAAATTAAACATTATTCAATAATAATAAAAAATTATAAAGTCTCTGTCGAATTCCAATTCCAATTCGAAATGTAGAACCAAACGCGGAAGTTGGAATTTGTCAATTCCAATTCCAATTTCAAAATTGGCAACCAAACACAGAAGATGGATTGACTAATCCATCTTCCAGGTCAACCAAACGGTCCAAATTATAACCCGAAGATGCAAAACCAGGATTTCAAAACCTGGTTTTGTGATAATAAGGTTTTGACTCAATTCCGATTCCTGCAAACAAACGGGGCCTCAAAGAAGTACTAAAAATATTCAAGATGCAAGATTCCAAGCTAGTTGGAACACCAATGGAAACTGGATGTAAGCTGACAAAGGAGGACAAGTCATCAAAGGTAAATCAGACTTTGTACAAATCAATGATTGGAAAACTCATGTATGTTGTACATACTAGACCAGATATTGCACATGTAGTAGGAATAGTTGCAAGATTTTTTGCTAATCCCAGGGAATCACATATGACTGCTATGAAAAGAATCCTAAGATATCTAAAGAATACCAAGGACTATGGCTTATGGTATAGAAGAGAAGGCAAATTTAAACTTAAGGTCTTTATCGATGTTTATTGGGCTGGAAATATTGATGACCAAAATAGAACAACTGGAGGAGCATTATTTATGGGTTACAGACTTGTCACATGGATCAGCAAGAAGCAAGGATGCATCTCTCAGTCTACTGCAGAAGCAGAGTATGTTGTTGCTAGTGCAAACTACTCAAATATTGCATGGATCAAACAATTACTGGAAGGTATGCATATGAGAATTCTTGAACCAGTAATTATATATTGTGACAATACCAGTGCAATAAACATTTCCAAGAATCCATTCATGCATGCTAAGATAAAGCATATTGCCATCAAGTATCATTATTTGAGAGAAAAAGTTCAAGAAAAGGAGGTGATGCTTGAGTATGTGCAATCTAAGGAACAATTAGCCGATATCTTCACCAATCCACTACCCAAGGATGCATTTGAATACTTGAGAAAGAGACTAGGGGTCAGACCCTTGTCTACCAGTCAGTAAAATGACTAGAAGGTATCAGCATACATACTATCATAATATCATTCATATTGATGCAAGAAAATATATGGACTTCAAAGATAAATCTATACACAGCAAGGTATTTATCTACTCCGAGCAGTAGAGTTATTGTATTTTCGATGGATTGGCAAATTCAAGGAGTATATTATGGATAGAAAGGATTTGTTTGGCATTACTGTTAAAATATTTGTTTGGAATTGTTGTCAAAGGGAGAGATTATCTATTATCACCTCATGGAGAGATTATATCCCTTAAGGAGAGATTATCTAAGGAGAGATTATATTAGGAGAGAATATATCCATCACATTACCCAGAGGGAGAGATGTAACCAGAAAGGGAGAGTACATACAAAGGGAAAGAATTGCTGATAAGAGACATCAAAAGAAAAGAGAACAGTGAAAGGGAGAGAGTTCAACACAAGAAAAGAGCACATCAAATTAGAGGCAGAAAGATTCTACATCTATCTAGTAAGGGGATTAAAGATAGAGAGAAAGTTACAAGAATCAAATCTAAGCTCATATGAACTTACCAAGAACTAGGTATTTGTATCGGGTATAGTACATAAGATTTGTAGTTTGATGAACTTCAACTATTATATTTCATATTGTATTAGTAATAATGTAGTGTGTTTCCATCAATGCCAAAGGGAGAGATTGATGAGCTATAACTGATTGAATGTTTGAAGATATTAAGTTGATGATCATAGTGACATAGAAGGTTTATGCAAGACATTAAATCAGTTAATGTATTGTATTGTCATTGATTTCAACTTGATATAATCTATATGGTCATGGACATATTGCTAAAGACTTCAAAGAAGTGATGAATCAAAGGCTATGCTATTATTAATGCATATAGGTCAAGTATTCACAAAGTGACTGTATACACCGACGAACAGAGTAAAAGAGAAAAGTCACAATGATACCCGACGAGAAAATGCACAGCATTAGCGATGAAGAAAAGTCACAGTGTGCCCGATGAGCAAAGCATAGTGTAACCCAATGGACAAAATTATAGTGTTGCCTGAGGGATAGAGATCCTGAAGATAACTGAAGTTGAATCGACGAAACAGTCAGTTGTCACTGATAACTAACTGAAGTGTTGACCGATAGAACATAGAGTTCAGAAATGACAAAATGCTTAGCTTTCAAGAGCTAAAAAAAGACTTAATTGATACTTATCATTTTTTTAATCAACAAGATAGAGCCGGAGATAAGTAGAGGATTTAAAGCTTCTTTGTCCAGTTGGAAAGAAGATCTCTATGAGATAAAACTAGAGTTTTTCTTTAAATCTAATTGGCGATAATTGTGGATCATGCCAAAATACGGAAAGCCAAGAAATGATGAAATCATGTCTATAAAGAGACAACCTAATTCATTACAAAGGTGGTGAAGAGGAGTGACAAGAGAATAGATGCTAAAGAGATTCTGAAGGAGAAGAAAGTCTTCATTCAGACCTGATCAATCAAGTTGAGGAAAGAGCTAAATTCTACAGATACCGAGGAATAGAGATACAACATCATAGAGAAGAATAGTGTGGAGCAAAGGTATTGAATTGATAACATTGATAGAAAGGTAATGTACTTACAATAGATCTAAAAATCTACAATTCAAGATGTATATGTGAATAGATCAATTTACTGTTTCAGTTTAACCATTGAAGCATCAAGTCTCTTAACCAAGCAGGACTTAAAAGTATTTTGTAATTGAGATACATCCCAACGAGTATCAAAATATTTGATCATACAAAGTAGCATTGGATTTTCCCGATACCTACTGATAGGCCAAGTGAGTGTTTGATCAAGGATGGTAGCATTAGATGCCAGATACTAAGTGACAAACTATCTATTTAAATCCTCTAACAAGGTCACACCTAGCAGTGTGTTTGTAACCTTTAACAGGGTTGGCTCTTAACCGAGCTCACTTTAGAAGAGTGAAAATTTAGGGTACCGGTCCTAGTGGATTCTCCCTTAACAGGGTTTCCATGTTAAAAATCCATTTTTTAATGTGTCTATGAGTCATTACTTTATTATTTTGCATTTCACTTAAGTATATCTGGATTGATCGGTATACACTAGTTATTTACTATGTTTCGGTAAATAGAAAGACTGCTTATCGGTAAACATATAGAAGAAGGTTTACAAAGCATTCTGACAAGTAGTAATTCTATATAAGTTTTTCAAGGCATTAATCTTGTAGGATTGAAGATAACTAGAGGTATAATTTGTGGTACTAAGTTTAAAGTGTTGATTTAAGGATTAATTTTTGAGGCCATTGATTCACCTCCCCCCTCTCAGTTATTACTAACACTTCCAAGTCAATGTGAGTAGGTATTTTACTCAGAAGTTCCACATAAATCAGGTTGGCCATTTTTTGTTAGACATGATCCAAGAGGAAGGCAGATAAGGTATAATGCGATGGAAGAAGAAGATTGTGAACAAGAAGAAAATGATGTAGATGATTATCACGAACGACATTTAGTCAATGATGTTCCTGACGCAACTTTTCTTGAAGAAGAAGAAGAAGAAGAAGAAGAAGAAGAAGAAGAAGAAGAAGAAGAAGAAGAAGAAGAAGAAGAAGAAGAAGAAGAAGAAGAAGAAGAAGAAGAAGAAGAAGAAGAAGAAGAAGAAGAAGAAGATGATGATGATGATGATGATGATGATGATGACGATGACGACAACGAAGATGATGACAATGACGGTGGTGGTGATGATGTCGATGACGATGATGATCATGGTGATGAGTTAGATGAAGAAGAAGATCAATGACATGAATGAAATGTACAGTCATGTGATCACTGCTTAATCTATTTAATATTGATTTCTTGATAGAAATGTACAGTTATGCAATCAATGCATAATATAATTAATTCATGATGTACCTTTTAATGTTTTTAATTCATGTGGGATGCTTATGGTTTTTAATGTACTTCCTATGCATTTTTGAGTATATGTATCATGAATTTTTTAGCTAACATATGATAATTGAATTACATATGTAGGTACCTGAACCCCTTTCATGAGCATCCCACACAGCCTCATGGATTGACAGGTATAAGTCAATACACCCTATAGAGATTAATGTATTTCACAATTTGCAAAATATCTCGCATTACTTGCTATCTCTCTCATTTGATGGAGTGCAGGTAATGGAAAATAGGTATTTTTTAGATGTGTCTTCCTCGAGCAAAGAAAATGTAGGAATGGAAGAAGAAAGTGAGTAATGTAATATTTCTGAATTAGGAAGATCAACTAGAGGTCAAAATACTAGAAGGAAATTCAATAAACACGTGAAAGTTTTCTTTTCTCAAGGGGGGTCATGCTCTTATGATGATGAGAGAAAAGGCGACATCAAGGTTCCCTTTAGGTACCAATATCTACATAAAAAATGGGTCCCCAAGGAAATTCCTCCAATAAACACTGATTTTAGTGTTAAAGGCAATATATATCGCATTGCACCATTGTCAATACATGGTTTGGGCCTATTTTCCATGGATGACATAAAGGTCTCTTACAAAAAAGTTGTCAAATTGATGGAGTATGTTGGAACTTGTTAGGATTACAAAAGTTGGATGCAAATTGTTCAATATAAAAAAAGTATGTGTAGTTATGCACTCTTGCCAATTTATATTCAACAAAAAGACAATGTGCAAAGTAAAAGAGTGGCTATATATATTGACGGAAGGCCAAAAGCATAAGGGAATATTGTAGGTTTTATCAACAGCACGCAACCTCTGTCAACTATTAAGCAACCCAATTTCATATTTGAGGCACGCGAGGGAATTCATGTATTTATATGTGTGATAAAATCAATACGTGCAGGGGAAGAGCTTCTTATTGATTACAATTTGAATCACATAGATATAAATAATGTCACTATCATGGGGGTGCAGGTACATACTATGTACCATCAAATGCGGGGATCTGAAAGAATTTAATAGATGTTATTTTCATGTATAACGTACATTATTTAAGTTGACGTTGCACAAATTTATCTACTTCATGCACTTGTAGACTATGAGGATAGCGAGAATGAAGCATTCCCTCCCATGGCCTGAGCAATGTATGCCACAAGAGGAGATGTTTCTTCATCATTTTACTTTTAGTCTACAAGTGTGCAAAGTAAATAAATTCATGCAACGTCAACTTAAATAATATTCTATCATGAAAATATTCTATTACATTCTTTTAGTCCCTGCATTTGAGAACTAACAAAATATAAAATGTTTTGTCAATAACATGGACCAAAGATGGAGACCCTCTATGATGTTCTCTTGAGCTTTGTTATCTTTAGTGTGCCAATTTGTCGTAGTTCCGACACTAATGGAAACCATTTCAATGACAGTGCTATAAATCCAACGGGTTTTACTATAAAAAAATAGATTTTTGACAGATATTTACGACGGCAGTGCTATATGTTCGACGATTTATCCTTTCAGAGGGTCACTTCATTTCCATCAGCATTCCCATAGGCGTAATGTGGATAGACTACATTTTTGATAGATAGTTATGATGGTTATGCTATACATTCGACCAGGTTTCCTGACAAATATTTACTGCATTTTCGTCGGCATCCCAGCAGACAAAATGATGGATAGACTACATTTTTTATAGATAGTTACAATGGATTTTCTATACATTTGATGGGGTTTCCTGTCAAGTAATCACTACACATCTGACAGTATCCCGACAGGGAAACTGTCAGTATTCTGGTAAGATGTCCATCGAATAGTCTACATGTTCCATCGATGTTCCGATAGATGTACCCTATGAAATGCTATAATAAGATGGATATTAATGTGGTAAGGTCTAATGAATAGCAGTGTCAGAATATTGATAGTTACCACTTCCATTGCAATTTAAAATGAAATAACCATGACAGTTAGATCTATCAAAATACCAACAAATAGGCATTGAAAATATGATAGATATTCATTGGAATTTGGCCTCAAATGTACTAGTGTCAGTACTATCCAAAATTTTATCAGACTTTCTCTGGTCAGATGGCAGAGGTAATAGGAGGATGCATGTAGTTTCATGGGAATGGTGTACCAGAGATAAATCTTATGAGGTTTTGGCTGAGCAATGATCTCAGAATGCAGGGTATAGCACTAGTTGTTAAATGGATTGCAAAAGTAGTCCATGGGGAAGAACCTTGGAAAGTATTGGTGAGAAATTATTTGTACAGGGCTCACCCTAGCAAACCAAAAGGTTGGCATAACTTATGCTTCACTGGTATTCTCCCAATAGAGGCCAATGTATCTGTGCACGGTTCTAAGTTGTTCAAAAGTATTTGGAAAGGGTGGAAGTATGTGAAACATCTCCTGGGTAATAATGGCACATCTAAAAATAATGGTAAAATCTAGGGTCTCAAGTCCATTTGGTGGAATTTGACACATGGCAATAAACCATTGGCTCTTCTATAAGGATGTTCAGCTAGAAAGTGGATAGCTAAAGGTATTTCTACCTTCAAAGATATTTTTCAGCAGGGGGACCTATCTTCCAGGGAATAAATTGAAACATTGTTCAATATCCCCAAGTCCCAATGGAGAACATTCTCTATCCTCTATGCTGCCCTTGACACCATTAGACCTATTAGTGGTTGTTTCGCCCCTACTTATTGCACCTTCCAGCTCAATTGGCCTGATAACAGTCCCCTCCACCTTGTTAAATCCATATATATATACCATCTCCTGACTGTGAACTCTAATATTTTCTCCCATATTAACCTCAAGTGGGATCTTGAGGTGCATGACTCTTAATGGAACAAATTCTTCAAGTTCCTATGGAGTAGATCCTCGAAGCCAAAAATAACCTATTTTTTGTGGAAACTCTTTCTTCATAAGCCTCCCTTTAAGAAGCCTGAGGGGATCCCAATCCTTGTTCGGCTTGTAAACAAAAAGAATCAATGGCACGTGTATTTTTTGAGTTTCACTTTGCCTCTAAAATCTAGAATATGTTTGGTATTTCCTACAAAGTTCACTTTAATTCCTTGAATATTATCTCAGGTTTCATTAACAGTAGCAAATTTTGTAACACCTTTTGGTCTATTTTATCTTTTTTTTATTTTATGGAACATTTGGAAGGCTCAAAATAATGATGTGCTTGCACGAAAGGACATGAATCTTACCAAGTCTCACAGAAGGCTCATCTTTCTTGATGTTGCCTTGCAGGTCACCATAGTGTTTAAGATGAAAGAAATCAAATTCCTCCAAATCTTGAGAGAAGGAAAGACCACCATCAAGAAATCTGAGATTTCTCATGGGTATACCACCATGAAGGCTAAGGAGGAGTTTGCGATTACCCTTGCAGAATTCATCCAGCAGTTGAAACAATCTAGGCAATGGAATGAGAACATGGAGCAACCAAAGAGTACAACATCCCTAGGAGGAAGATCTCATGAGACCATTGGATACAATTTGGTCTCTCTAGAATCCAATGATGTAGAAGAAGAAGATGAGGCCAACTCCTCACATGATAACAACAACATTTTTTGATATACTTGTAATTTGGTATAAATTGTAACATCTACTAAATCTGATCTCAGTAGTACTGAGGGACTAGAATTATACTATTATTTTTTGACTCCTTACCGATGAAGATGTAAAACACTCTGTTTATATATTATATGCATTAGAAAATAAAAAATAATTTTTCTTAGCAACATTTTCAAAGCCATGAATAGGAACAAAATCAGATTTGATAGTTGAAATAATAGCTTTGATCTCTTTTAACATGTCCATATGGCAAACATTTAATCCAGGCCCATTATCAATTAAGGTCCTACAAATGAGATTACCATTGATAAAGATAGATAATATAAGCGAATCATGTCGATCTTGAACTTCTTTAGAGGTAATATTGTCTTGAGAAAAAATAATTTGAGTTGGGATAGGTGTAGTATGAATACATTACAGAAAAGGAATTGATGTTGTCTTGACTAGATGGAGGAAGTTGAAGAGTAGTTAAAGCTTTTTGCAAGGCTTCATGATATGTAGGAGAAGTTTGAAGGAGTTCCCAAAGAGAAATCTTAGGAGTAACACCTAACTATTCTACCAAATCATACTCCTTTCAAAGATTGGAAGGTAAGCATGATGATGGAGGAAGAATATTTTGAGAAGGTGGTAAATAAGTAGGAAAAAATAGATTAATGGGCCAAGGATTATATCTTGTGCGGTAGGTGTGAGCCACCGCATGATATTCTTTAATAAACTCCAAAGGACTTCTAGATTTTCCTTCCACAGTTATAATAGGCTTGTTTGGAGTTTGGAAATAATTTTTTTGATTTGTATGTAATCACAGGTATAGTAAAAGTTTCAAAGGAAGATTGTTGAGCATAACCCTTAACACTAATAGCTTGTTTGCTAGGGGTTTGAGAAAAATTTGATAATGTGCATCCTTTGAAAGTTATCATAGGGTTATTGGTTATTGTAGGTTGAGCATGGACAACAAATTTAGTTGTTTCAATGTTGAAAATAGAATCACTCAAAGGAATTAGTTTAAGCAATTTCTGGTAAAATGTTGTTTGAAGAGATGTAATGGAATATTTAGTAGAGATAGAGTCATTAAGGACTTCACCTATCATAATAGAATCTCCACTACTAGGAACCTCATGCTGGTTCCTAATATCATGACTAATAAATTAATCATCAAAATACTCATTAATAAAGAAATCATACATGTTTGAAACAAGCCAAGGACAAATGAAATGCAATTAGTTTTGTATTTTTCAAATGTAAATAAAATGCAAGAAAATAAAAGATAACAATGTTTTTGTTATTTTGTCCTTTTTTATAATGCAACAAAGAGAAACTAATAAAGAAGATAATGAAAGTGTAAAAATATGAGACTAAGCTAATGCAATGCATGACAATTAAATCTAATCACTAAATGACAACATTTTTGTTCTTTCTGAGATTATTGAAATGCATGCAAGATGTAACTAACCAACACAAAAGGTATAATGCACGAAAGGTTCAGGTTCACCAAAATGTATAATAGGAAATGGTGAGAAATAATAAGATGTAGATCACTCACCTAATCTATGTGGGCTATTATACATTGGCATAAAAAATCATAACCTACAAGATAGATCCTATGAGAAAAACCAAGTGTGCCCACTCTGGATCTATGCATTATAAGATTGGATTTTGTTGATTCCAATAGAAATTGTGAATGATATGTAAATCTGAAATGGAAAAGCTCATAGATGAAAGTAAATGAAAGGAAATATGGATAAGAATGTTTGCACCCAAAAATTAAAATTGGAGATTGCACTTTGAGCCTGATTTTCTTGACTATTGGATTCCCGGATTCTGTAATTTCTCAAACCCCGCAACCTAGAATTTGATATAGTCTAAACTGGAGCTTTTTGATCTTGAAATGGACAAGGTTGAACTAATTTGACCTAGTATTGGACAAGGTCAACTTAATTCATCCTTCTCCAGAGACTTTCTGAACTAAAATGTGGAATAGATATGGAATTATCAAAATGTTAGGTTTCTATATCTGCACATGAACTTGCACTTTTGGAACCTAAAAATCAAAAATGTGTATGTGTGGGGGTGGCTATATAGGGGTTTCCTTAGTCAACCCGCTATTTTTGTAATTCTCACCTCCATGGATAGTTGTTAGAACATGTAAAGTGTGATTTGCTTGATAATCTAGAGTATGTTGACAATGCAAATAAGATAGAATGTCAAAGTAAATGCGTAGATCTAACCCTGTGTGATAGAGTGAAACGCTAGTGCATGTAAATGAAATTGTTTTTTGATTGAAAGCATGTAAATATGAAGAATCAATACATAGATCTGGAAATAACAAGGAAATCATACCAAGCCAAAAGTACTCCTAGCCATCCTCACAATATGTTTGAAACTCCATGATGTAGATAATGGCTTCTTGAATGCTTGATTTGAAGTTTTAAATGTTTGATTTGAATGTTTGAATGAATTGTTTAATAGATAACCATTTCTTCAATGGATGTCATCAAAATTGGGCTTTTATCTTTCAATTTATTTTAATCAAATTAGATTTTTCACCTTGAACTTGTTTTCATTATGCCAAAATGAAGCAATTAGGTTGCTTTTATAGTGATTTCGGGAGTCAGAATTGCACAATGGGCCATAAATTTGGAAACCTTTCAAATCCATCGGGATCATGCCAAGCCCTAAATCTAGGATCATGCCTCTAGTAAAAGGTCAACTTGGGTTGAATTACTCAAGGATAAGACTGAGTTAGATTGACCTTTTCATCAAGGACTTTGGTTAATACCGAGGGATAGGTCACTGTTGATCCGACAATTTAAGGTTTAAAACTATAGTTGACTCTAACAATGAGGTTGAATTATGAGGCCAAAAGGAGGTGAAATGGGGCCTAGGAGATTAAATGAATTTATTATTGGAGGAAAATAGAGGAGGATGTTTAGAAATTAGGTCCTACCTTGATTTTGCAAAATTTGGAGAGAGAAGTGGACTCAAATTTTAATTAGGTATGCATTAAGTGTAATTATGAAGTCCTACAATGCAAATGTATAATATAAATACACTAAGGTAGGTGTTAAACAATTTTTAAATTGTAGATCACAAAAGTGCTTAAAAATTTGGATGATACACTAAATATGAAGCATCAATGCATAGATCTAAAAAATAACAAGGATATCATACCAAGCCCCCATGGGAAAAATTTCACCTAGTCATCCTCACAATCTATTTGAAACTCCAAATGATGTAGGAAATGATGTCTTGAATGCCTAAATAAAGTCTTCAATACCTAATCCTTTCTTCAATGGTTGTCATCAAACTTGGGCTTCCACCTTGCAATTTCTTGTTGTAATCAAATTGGGGTTTTTACTTTACACTTGATTTCATTATGCCAACATGAAGCAATTAGTTTTCTTTTATAGTGATTTTGGGAATCAGAATTAAACAGACAATCAAAGATATAGAAACCTTTAAAAATCCATCAGGATGGACTCAAGCCCTAAATCTGGGATCAAGCCCCTAGGACAGTAAACTTAGGTTAGCCTTGTCCCTAAATACTTTGGTTGATACTAAGGTGGGTCACTCTTAATCTGACAGTTTGAGATTTAAAACTGTAGTTGATTCTAATGATGGGATTTAATTTAGAGGAAAAAGGGGGATGAAATAAGGCCTAAGACATGAAATGATTTTTTTTATTGTAGAAAAATAGAGGAGGATTCTTATAAATTAGGTCCTACCTTGATTTTGTACAAGTTAAAGAGAGAAGGGGACTCTAATTTGGATTGGGTATGCATTAAGTGGAATTGTGAAGTCCTAGAATGCAAATATATAATGTAAATATATAATGTAAATATACTAAGGTAGGTGCTAAACAATCATTAAATTATAGAGTACACCAGTGCTTACAATTTAGGACAATACATTTTCAAGATGTGTTCCCTTGGTCTCCTTGTGTTGTGTTGAATAGTGGTAGTGTGTTACATGGATCAACCACCTCCCATACTTGTATAAGTGAAGTGGTTGTATCGGGCATTAACAAGTAGATCTTTTGGTGCAGCATCAACCAACAATTGGTATTAGAGTTGAGGTCATAGGTTTGAACCTTGTGCTTACGCTGAGGAGGGGGATTGTTGTAAGATGTTTTCCCTTGTTATCCTTGTGTTGTGCAGTGCAGTGGTGGTTTGTGATGTACAGCTTAACCGTCTCTTGTGCTTGTATAGGTCAAGTGGTTGTATCAGGCATTACTAGGTCAATCTTTTGGTGCAACTACAACCAACAAAGGTATGTTATTTTACACTTCCCTCCTCATGAAGTAAGGGTATGGTATGGAAAGTATAAATTTAGAGAGATTAAAAAACAAATTTCAAACAATCCATAGCTATCCTAGAAAAGAAGATAGGAAAATTTAAGGAGGTCTTTTATAATAGAACCATTCAAAAAAATCTATAGTCCTATTAAAATTAATAAATAATTACATAGATCAACCTTAACATGATGGACAAGATGGGAAAATGAGACCTTCAATTAGTAGATATAGAATCCCAATAAAAAACTTTACATCTTCTAAGAGCCTTAGATTCTTGTTTAGATAGAGAATCAACAACAACATTTAACTCACAAGGAATATGAACAAAGGAGGTGGAATCAAAAATTTGAGAAAGATAGTGAATTTGATCCACCAAAAAGGTCAATTATCATGAAGAACCCTCACAATTATTTTTGTTTGAAAGAGAAGCTAAAACCATACAATCCATTTCATGAATAGTATTCTTCCAACCCAATTCACAACAACAATAATAAGAGAACATACTTCTATTTGATTTTTTTGTACCAAGTCTTGAATCCTCAAAGAAAAAAAACTAAACTAACTCATTACTATCGCAACCAATACCAATCTATCATTACCCCTAGAAGAACCATCGATGTTGATTAAAAAATCATATTCGGGAGGAGGTGACCGATGTCTAACTATATTAACCTTATGAGAAGGAATGGTATAAACCTATGAGAATAATAACCCCACAAGCTGTTAACCTATAAATACTTGACAATCATGAGATCGGAGGGAACGAGGACCTAATCAAAGCAAAAATAAACAATAATAGTCTCTTTTACTAAGTTTAAACCCTTCTATAGAACATACTCAATTGATATCCTTGAATATCCCAGTGATTCCTCTCCAACCATATTTTCCAAATAAGAAAAATGTGACCAATGTCCCAATCCACCAATAAGAAAGAAGTAATGGTTGTATGTTGACCTACGTGAACTGGACGATTCCAACGATGCAATCACTATGTCCAAAGACCTAGATAAAAGAGGAATTGAAAAAAAAAAGACACTTGCATCTTCCTTAACAAGACTACAAAGAATAGGACTTTAAAAACCCCACTTCCTAACATTTTCCCAAGCAAGGGACTTATCCTAACAATAATAAATTTAGGTAATTTGGTAAAGAAAAAAATCTGGTAATGGTATAGTGTAATGGTTATATTGTCATATTGTATTTTTTGTTATAAAGAATCAAACTTCTATTACAATATTGTTATTGGTGATTGTTCATATTAGGTCTCTTATTGTAAAATTAATTGCAACTATAAATAAATAAATAAATAAAACTTTGTAAAAAGTCTTATTGTTCATAAATATTGTTCAATATTTTAAAACTTGTTTCTTTAATTTCTTGACCAAGTCTACTTGTACATTTTACTTCTAAATTAATTAATTAATTAACTATAAAATTAAATGGAAAAAAGGATAAATCCCATCTTATTTAATATATTTTCTTTTGATTAAGTAAAACACATTTTACATGGTTCCTGGAACCCAAAATAGAGTTAAAAATAAAGCCTTATGCCAAGTCTTAAACAAAACAAATCTAAAAGACAGTACAGGCCAACAGAGGCTAGAGAAAAAAATAGATAGAGCTTCTAAAAAAGAAAATAAAATAGGGACAACAAAAAAGACCAGGGACCCTCAAGATAATTCCACCATCAGGTTGGCCACCTTGGCCTCAAGAAGCTCCATATTAGTAGTTGAATCCTTGATCTTCTAGAGATTGATCGCCATGTCCTTCTCCTTTATCTTCTTGGTTCTGGCTCTAGTTCTCTTGTCGGCACCCTATTTAATGTTCTGTTCAATCTTTGCATCCATGTTGGCAGCATTCGTCCCATCTAATTTTTCCTCCAACTTCTCGATGATAGTATTGGTGTGCTCTTTGGACGCTTTAAGGATATTATAGATTTTTTTTGCTATTTTTTTTAGGGTAGCTTCTACCCTAGTCATATTATCCTCCATGTTTTGAACTCTGATGCTCAGATTCATCTGTTCCTCTATATTGCTGTCAGTTTTAGCCTTGTTCATTCCTTTAACCCTTTTTTTGAGATCCTCCACTTCGTGGAATAACCATTTAATCATCATGTAGTTAACTAACATGCTATTCCAAGTGTTGTTGAGCAGGTCCATCTCAAACTCCTTGGTATTATCACTAAGCACCACCATTGATGAGTCGATAAGCTCATCCAACTTAATTCGGCCTCCCTCACCTTCAATGACCTCGGGGTTTATAATTTCTCTAGTAATCTCTATTTTGGTAGTTTTGACATTGAAGTCATGCCATCCAATTATATTCTCTTGTTCTTCCATATAACAACAAAACTCGCTATCCTGTCTATCATCATTCCTTGTATTTTGGGGTTGAGAGTCCTGAGGAGAAGGAATATCCTGATTGGTGTCGTGGTAATCACCCTGGAGCTTCCTCTTCAGATTGTGGTATGAAACAAGGGAGACTCTACGGGTCTTATCCTCTGGAGATTTCCAGCCGGCATTCACTTCCCTGTTCTTATCCTTTTTATTTTGGTGTTTACCTGTTGTTGGTTGCCTTCTCTTTCTACCTTTTCCACTGGAAATTTCCTCCTCACCATATATATCCATACCTTCCTCATTATCATTGTAATCCTCCTTAGAAGAAATAACCATGGTGTTCTATTTTTTAGGAGTAACCTTTTTTTCTTTTTTAATTGGTTTGCAGACTAAGTCTACACTTCTTTGAAGATAGACCCTAATTGTTATTTTTAGTTTCATACTCATCACAGTCCTCAGAATTTAGACCTTCACTATCTTCCATCTCTGAAGGAATGTAGTCAGAACCAGAGGCCTCCATCTCATCTTTCTAAGCCACCTCCTTCCCAAGGATTTGGGCCTTAAAGTACTCAAAGATTAAAAGAAAAAGGCCTTCATGCAGGGCAGGGTTAGCTATGGCCTTCTCTCCAAACCAATTAATGTTATCATTTATAGAAGCATATAAATAAAAGGGTATAGACACTTGCATGACATGGCAAAAATGATACAAGAGGACAAAATTTGGTAGGTTCAAATTCTATCAAACATGGTATCCATCGTGATGTAGTAGATGATAGCTCTTAAAACAAACCTCCACAATCTTTTCAGCCCTTCAGGAAGGTAGTGGGTGCCAACTTTGGTAATCACTTTCTTTTCTTCCTCATTTCTAACAAAGTCACTGATTGCCGAATCTGAAATTTTTTAGTCTCTGTAGAATCTCTTTCCAACAATAGGGATACCCGTAACAAAAAATATTACCTCCTCATTCACCATAAAATTTCTTCCCTCAATCTCAATACTGTCTTCATTCCATCTTTTGACAAAAAAATTTGTCATAGACGACTTCACACCATGAATCCTCTCGATGAAGGTAGAAATTCTGCCTATTTGATGGTAGTTCCAAATCTTGGTATGCCTCCCATTTTTCACAATCTTTAGCAGGCTCCCTCCTATGTATTTCCCCTACCATCGCAAGAAAGAAGAATAGAAGGGAAGATAGAAAGGAGGTAGAACAGAAGCACAGACCTTTTCTCTTTGAATTGTTCCAGATATTTCTACTTCTTTTCCTTGAACAATAAGTTTTACCTATAACTGGGCACCCAGTAAGTGTGCGGGTGTGATTTGTTATGATTGCCTTTCTAGCCTGTCTTGTAATTTCCATTAATGGAAAAGCTATTACAATTCAAAGCATTAACAATCATGATTAATGTTAATAAATCCCTCCTTCCCATGGATTCAGTCATAAGCAAAAAAATCCAAAGCTTCACGTGGGAGGTCTCCACCATTAAGCCAATGAGTTTGCCTGTCACTTCTCACTGCCCAGTTAGCAAACCAGTCAGCAACTTAGTTTCCTTCTCTATGTTGGAAATGAGATGAGTAACTGAGAGGGGAGGGGTGAATTAGTTACTACAAAAAAAAATCTGAGTCCCTTAGATGTCTCAAACAAATCAGTCACTATTGCTCGGTTAACATAGATATTTCTCTGTCACTCACTTAACATAGAAAATCTTAAGATATTAACTGTGATTGTCTTTAGTAATTAATTTGTAGAAACATAAACCATAAAGAAAATGAAATGTACACAGATAACACCAAGATTTAACATGGAAACCTAATATGGCAAAAACCACAAATTGCAACTATTTACTGATTTTCACTCTTCTGAAGTGAGCCCTGTTAGGAGCCAACCCTGTTAAAGGTTACAATAACACACTGTTAGGTGTGACCCTCTTAGAGGATTTAATCACCCTGTAAGGAGTGGCCTTATTAGAGGTATTCAAACACTTCAATATAGAAATTTCACCTTGTGAGAGGATTTATAAAAGATTGTTAAGTCTACTCTGTTAAGAGATTTGAATCACTACTACAATTGTTAGAAAGTAACAATGGATTCAGCTGATTGTACATGCAACTATCTTTTTTGATTCAGATCTTTCTCTATTTGTAAACTGGATCCTCACTAATCAAATGTTCTATTGCAGCTTTGTCTGGATGATCTATCTTTAATCAGAATCCCATCTAATTTCGCCTCTTCTCTTCATATCATGTCCATCCACTAATTCAATTACTTCCACACACACACTTTTTCAATCCAAACTTGACCTTATATAAATATATAATAGACCTTGTCAAGTCAGCCTTTATAACCTTCCAACTAAATAATAAAACTCAAATCTTTCGGCCCCATATGCCCAATTAAACATAAAATGTAATCATTTGTTAGTTGGCTGCCATTAACTATTTAACTTGGTCAACACTGAAATTATCCAAAGCCCGACCAACACTGTAATGCCTGAGTGAACTCAGTAAGAACTAAATTTCTTCAATGCCCAACTGAGCTCGGAGAACACTGAGATTTACTTGGCATACAATAACTATGCTGGGTTTGACTGTAGACATTTGTGTAACATCACTACATAAGTGCATATACATGTGTAACATCAATGACAATACACAATTGAATAATTGTCATCAATAATATCTCTCTTTGGCATTGATGGCAAAACAACATGTCATAATACAAAGAATTTTAGAGCAACATTAAGATGAATCAAATTTTATCAATTTCTTTAGCTTCATTCTGATTCATGTCCATAAGACTCCTTCTGTCAACAATAACAAAGATAAAATTCTCCCTCTTACATCTGTCTCTGTCTCTGATAAAATTCTCCCTCTGTCATCAATCTCTCCATCACTAATCTTTACTATCATACAATAATCTCTCCCTCTTTCACTGATCATTATGACATATTGTAATATCTCTCTCTTTGACAAAAAATGCCAAAGACACCAACTAACATATTAATTAAATTGTAATGTACCTCAATGTACTGATTCATATGCAATGAGCTATGATAATCTGCATCAATATGTTTGATCTTTGTAGCTCGGTTGATGCATCACTAAATAGTTCTTTAGTGGGTCTCGGTTAGGGGAATCACTCCTATCTTTCCTCTAAGATATAGGAATGCATCCTTAGGAAAAGGCTTAGTGAATATTTCTGCAACTTGTTCTTTAGTATTCACATATTCCAACCTTACTTCTTTGTTCTGAACCAATTCTCTCAAGAAATGATACTTTATTACAATATGTTTGGTCTTGTTATGTATCACTGGGTTCTTTGAAATGTTAATAGCACTACTGTTGGCACAGTAAATAATAACTGGTTCTTTGATTTCTTCCTTCATACCTAGCAATAGTTGTTTGAACCTTATGATATTTGAACTATTGACTGCTACAACAACATATTCTACCTCTATTGTAGACTGATAAATGTAGTTCTATTTCTTGCTAGTCCAAGAGACTAACCTCTTTCCAAGAAAGAATGCTCCACCACATGTGCTCTTCCTATCATCAACACTTCCTGCCCAATCAACATCAGTAAAAGTCCTCAAGTTAAAGTTTCCTCCTTTCTTATACCATAATCCATAATCTTCAATACCTTTAAGGTATCTCATAATTCTTTTGATAGCCATCAAATGATTTTCCATAGGATTAGCTGAAAACCTTGCAACAATACCAACTACTAATGCAATATCAGGTCTGGTGTGAACAACATATTGTAGTTTTCCAATCATGGACCTGTAGGTAGTCTGATTTACCTCCTTTTAATCATCATCCTTAGACAAATTATGTCTAGTCAACATAGGTGTCCCAACTGGTCTGGAATATTCCATTCCAAATTTATTCAGTATCTCTTTGATGTATTTTGACTTAGTAATATAGATACCATCCTTCATCTATTGAACTTGTAAACCAACAATGAATTTGATTTCACCAAACATAGACATCTCAAATTCCTTACTCATAGCTATAGAGAATGCTTTGCATAAATCATCATATCCAGTGAATAATATATCATCACCAAATATCTTTGCTAATAGTATCTTTTCTTTAGGGCCTTCTTTGATGTACAAGCTACTATTATCATTAGTTCTCTGAAATCCAATCCTTACTAGATAACCATGCAATCTTTCATACCAGGCTCTTGGGGATTTTTTCAGTCCATACAAGGCTTTGTGTAGTTTGTAGACCATGTTCCTCTTATTAGGAGCTACAAAGCCTTCAGGTTTCTCAATATAGACTTATTCTTCTAAGATTCCATTCAAGAATGTAGAATTTATATCCATTTGATATATCTTGTACCCTTTGTGTACAACATATGCCAAAAGAGTTCTAAATCCTTCAAGTCTTGCAACAAGAGAAAAAATTTCTCCATAATCAATACCCTCTTCTTGAGCATAGCCTTTGCATACTTATCTGGCTTTATTTCTAGAAACTTCACCTTTTTCATTCATCTTGTTTCTGAAAACCCACTTAGTACCAATTATATTTTTGTCTTTTGGTCTAGATAGAAGAGTCCAAGTCTTGTTCTTTTCTATCTAATCAATTTCTTCATTCATTGCTTCTATCCAACTTTCATCATTCAATGCATCATTGATAGATCTAGGTTCAATTTCACTAAGCAAACATGTACCTTTAATTTTGTTCCTTGTCATTATACCTTCTATCTAATCTCCAATTATTTTCTTAGGTGCATGATGCCTTACGGCATATTTCAAAAGTACAGGATCCTTCCTCCTTGATTATGTGCTTGCACCACTATGTTCACCATGTTCAAATATTCTATCATGTTCTTCTGTTTGATGCTCGGGTTCCACTGTCTGAGACTCGGGTTTCATTGTCTATGACTCAGGTCCCTCTGTCTGAGACTCGATTCCCTTTGTCTATAATTCAGTTTGCTCTGCTAGAAGCTTGGGTTGCACAGTTTGTAACATAGTTTTTATTGATGAATTCAATAGTTGATATGATTGTTGTCCAATTACCATTGCTTGTGTCTTAGGTATAGTATCAGGTTCATAATACACAAAGTTTCTATAATCCTCAGGCTCTTTACTGCTTTGTTCTTCACATCTTTCTGCAAACTCATCAATCCTTACATGTACACTTTCTATGACTTTGTGAGTAGCAAGATTCAAACATTTATATACTTTTCTTTTACAGAAGTAGCCTAGGAGTATGCCTTCATCTCCTTTTACATCAAATTTTCCATTTCTTGCTTCTTTTAAGATGTAACATATACTTCCAAATAATTTGAAATAATGAACATTAGGTTTATAGCCATACCATAATTTAAAAGGTGTCTTCTCAGTACCTTTCTTCAGTTGAACTATGTTCAAGGTGTCAATTGCAGTGTTGATGTCTTCCTTCCAATATTTGGTAGCAAAATTCTTTTCAATCATCAAGGTTCTTGCACAATCCATGATAGATCTATTTCTTATTTCTTCTATACCATTTTGTTGTGGTGTACCAGGGGTAGACACTTGTCTCTTGATTCCTCTTTCATTGAAAAATTCATTGAATTCATTAGAAATAAATTATCCTCCTCTATCAGATCTTAGGCACTTCAGTTTCTTTCCTGTTTCTTTTTCAACTCTGGCAAGGTACCATTTGAGTTTTTGAAAAGCTTCTAATTTTTCTCTGAGAAACATAACAGTCATCATTCTGGAATGATCATCAACAAATAGAATGAAATACTTCTCTCTAGTGTAACTTGTAGTCCCAATTGGTCCACACAAATTAGTATGTACCAATTCCAAGACTTCTTCAGTATTATAGTTCTTGTTCTTGAAACTATATTTTCTCATTTTCCCAATTTGACATTGTTTGCATGTTGCTAATTCAGGTTTCTTTAAAATAGAAATACCTCTTACTCTTTTTTATTGCTTATGTTAACCAGGTTATCAAAGTTCACATGACACAACCTTTTATTCCATAACCAGCTTTCTTCTACTTGTGCAATAAAACATGAACTTTCATTGAGATCAAGATTAAATAAATTACCTTTTCTTTGCTTGCCAGTTCCGACTAGGTTTCCTTTACCATCCAGGAGCTTGGCCTTACCATTCATGAATTTGACCTTGAGACCAATGTTATTCAATTGTGCCACACTTAGTAGATTTCTCCTTAGTCCTTCAACCCAATAAGAATTATCACATTTTATTCCTTCAGTTAGAGCAATACAACATTTACCCCTCACATAGCAAGGTTCGTTAATCCCAAAATTGACACTCCCACCATCATAGTGCTCAAGAGTTTCAAATTATTTTTTATCACCAGTCATGTGGTAAGAACAACCACTATCAATTATCCAAGTGTCATTTTTGCTAATATGAGAGAACAGTGGGGTCTTTTCATCATCTTCATTATCTGACTCATCCTTAATAGCAATGTAAACCATTTCATATTCATCTTCATCACTATCAGAATCTTCAAAAATATAACAAGATTTCTTACCTTTGTCCTTGTAGTTTTTGTAACTGTTGAGATCTTTCTTGCCTTTATATTTGTTGAACTTTCTCTCATCTTTGTCATCTTTGTTAGGACACTTAGAAGAAATGTGACCAACCTCATTACATGAAAACTAGATCAATGGTATTCTTCCTTTGTACTGTCATTTTCCTTTTGCATATCTCCTTGTAAGTAGTGCTTCAATGATTTCCATATCTTTGTCATCAGATTCATCATCAGTGTCACTATCAGTCTAAATACTTTTAGATTATCTATCCTTTTTTCCAAGGTTTAGTTTAGCTTTGAATGCAGACTCAAGATTGCTAGTGTTAGGAGAATAATTATCAAAATTGTCTAGCTCAAATGATGATAGCCTTCCAATCAATGCATCTAGAGATATATTATTACTGCACCTCATCTCTTGAATAGCTAAAACTCTAATTGCATAGATAGGAAGAAAATTTCTCAATGCCTTACTAACCACTGTAGTATCTTCAATTGTTCCACCTACTTCTCTAATGGCACTTACACTTTTCTTGATTATAACACTGTATTTTGTAATGTTTTATCCTTCTTTCATTTTCATCATATCAAACTGACCTCTAAGAATTTCTTATTTGGCTCTCTTTACATTTGCATCTCCTCCATGAATATCATGTATTTTGTGCTACATATCAAAGGCAGTAGGGAAGTCCTTGACTTCATCAAATTCTGAGTAGTTGAGTGAAGAGGAAATATCAATCATCATTATATTGTGATTCTTCTTGTCCACCATTTGTTCCATGGTCAAAGGTACCGGTGGTTCCACATATTTGGTATCTAGGAATTGGAGACCACTATTTCCAATAGTAGATAAATGTAGCTTCATCAGTTCTTTCCATGTCTGAAAGTTGTCTTTGTTAAGCTTGGGGATCTCCCTTCTGTAAGACATCTCTGATCTTTAGCTTAGGACCTTAAACCTTCCCTACAAGCACTTCATGCTCTAATACCAATTGTTGGAAATGAGATGAGTAACTGAGAGGGGAGGGGTGAATCAATTACTACAAAAACAAATCTGAGTCCCTTAGATGTCTTAAACAAATCAGTCACTATTGCTCGATTAACATAGACATTTCTCTGTCACTCGGTTAACATATCAAATCTTAAGATATTAACTGTGATTGTCTTTAGTAATTAATTTGTAGAAACATAAACCTTAAAGAAAATAAAATGTACAAAGATAACACCAAGATTTAACGTGGAAACCCAATATGGGAAAAACCACCAATTGTAACTAGTTACTGATTTTCACTCTTCTGAAGTGAGCCTTGTTAGGATCCAATCTTATTAAAGGTTACAATAACACACTGTTAGGTGTGACCCTGTTAGAGGATTTAATCACCCTGTAAGGAGTGGTCTTGTTAGAGGTCTTCAAACAATTCAATAGGATTTTAAAAAGACTGTTAAGTCTACTATGTTAAGAGATTTGAATCACTTCTACAATTGTTAGAAAGTAACAATGGAAATTGACCTGATTGTACATGCATTTGTCTTTGCTGATTCAGATCTTGCTCTGTTTGTAAACTAGATCCTCACTGATCAAATGTTCTATTGCAGCTCTGTCTAGATGATCTGTCTTTAATCAGAATCTCATTTGATTTCGCCTCTGCTCTTCATATCATGTTCATCCACTAATTCAATCACTTCTACACACACACTTTTTCAATCCAAACTTGACCTTATATAAATATATAATAGACCTTGTCAAGTCGACCTCTATAACATTCCAAGTAAATAATAAAACTCAAATCTATCGGCCTCATATGCCCAATTAAACAGAAAATGTAATCATCTGTTAGTCGGCTGACACTAACTGTTTAACTCGATCAACACTGAAATTCTTCAACGCCCGACCAACATTGTAATGCCCAAGTGAACTCGGTAAGAACTAAATTTCTTCAATGCTCGACTGATCTCGGAGAACACTAAGATTCATTTGGCATACAATAACTGTGCTCGGTTTGACTGTAGATATTTGTGTAACATCACTACATAAGTGCATATACATGTGTAACATCAATGACAATACACAATTGAATAATTGTCATCAACACTCTAAACACGTGGGATATGTGAACCGTATCAAAGGTGTTCAAGAGGTAATGAGTTTCCTCAATAATATTATCTATAGTCCACGACAAAAGGTGAAGCATATTAAGACAGTTGATTATGTTGCGTGAATCACCTTCCAACCAAAGTTTTTTGATTCCCAAGTCATGAGCTAATTTAGTCACTTGGAGGGCTGCATTAGCTTCCGCATAGTGATTGGTTTATGTGCCCAATGGAAGGCTGGCAGAAAATATGCCCTAGCTGAAGTAATTTTGAATCACTCTGCCACTTCCTGCCTTTCCTGGGTTACCCTTGGCCGCACCGACGAAGTTGGCTTTAGCCCATCCTTTTGGAGGACAGCTCCAGGTACAGTGTTATCTTTTATCTATGGTATTCTTGGGATCAGCGGAGTCATCTTTACCTGCAAAAGGATTAGTATTCCCACAAGTAACAAAAATTTCCAACAGAGTATGGTGTGTCTTCTCATATATGATTTTTGGGTTGGCACTACAGTCCCTAAAGATGCGGTTATTGCGCTCTTTCCAAATTCCCCAACAAAGGTGAGGAAGCACCCAAGACCAAATTTTGTGAAAGGCAGTGTTTTTGAAGGGAAAGGTCCAATGGGAGAAGAGGTCCTTAACAAAGGAAGGGAAGCACCAATGCAAGCCAAAAAGAGATAGGAGAAACTGCCAGACAGACCTAACAAAGGAATGATGAATAAATAGGTGGTCCACAGATTTGATGTATTTGTTAAATCACACTTAATTAATCTAATTACTTAGATTGAATATTTATTGTAAGTAGAAATATAGATTGGAAGAAACAATAAAGGGTTAATGTATTGTGATTACTATCTTGACTATTTATTTTAAATTTAAACTTTTTAATTTATTGTGATTATTATGTTGATTGTTTATTTTAAATTTAATTTTTTTATCAAGAATTTATAATGTAGTATTTTTTTTTGGTATTTCAGTGTGTATCCCTACGTCCCAAGCTAGCGCCCAACCTACCTTGCCTTGGTCTTATGGTAAAAGCACAATAATCTGTCACCTTTTAGGACAACTTATTAGCACAGCTGAATTTTAGTATTTCTAACTAAAAATTAATTTTGGCCAAACATATGGTCTAGCTAGATTCATTATAGTTAAGTTAGATAAGGTTTTTAACTTTTCCAATTGGAAATGTCTATTAAATGCATGTTTTATACCACTTTGAGGCCAATTACCATAGAAATAAAATTATTTCAGAAAAGTGACGTTTCAATAACTCTAAGAATTTTTAATGATATTTTTTTAAAAATACAAAAATACCCTTTTGTAGAGATCA
>MU227582.1:2275932-2338387 GCA_018584345.1 Thuja plicata | reverse complement strand
AAATCAAAACTTATTCAAAAAAAATATTAAAAATATTAATCATAAACTTCATCCATTTTAAAACATTTTATTAGTTTACATCATCTTCAAATTCCAAACATAAATGTCACTTTTATACTATTGAAGCAAAACAACTTTGATTTTGTCATCCTTTTCCTTTGTAAAAGGGTGACAGATTATTGTGCTTTTACCCCTTAATTACTACCAAGTTGGGTCAGGAAAGGGTGAGATAAGGTGAGACTAATCCCATTGGGTCACGCAATAACCAACATGGGACCCACCATGTGCATAGGAGAGTAGATTGGTTTGATACCTGACAAGGCTTGAACTTGCATCGATCTTTTGTTTGTCTTTATTGTACAAACCTTTGATAAAAATAAATTACATTTTAAAAATATCTATAATTTTAATAAATTATTTACTATATGATTTTCTATATTATTATTTTTAAGCTTAAATGAAATGAAATAAATTATTTTTTATATAGAATATTGAAAAATTTAAACTATTCTAACTAAAATAAATAGGGAAATAAATAAATGACATAAGACTACTTTTATTATACATTATACTTTCACAAGTAAATGATTGATGTTTTGTCACTATAGTTGTACTAATATCCTCCACCTCTTTTCACCTTTCTAAAATGTCTATTAATTAAAATTATCAAAACATATTAAAAATGGTTCTTGTACCTCCTATGATTATTGAGGATTTGGTTCCTAATCCTCATGCTCCATCAACTATTACTAATTCATGTTTGTTTCTGAGGATGGTACAAGTGAGACTTATATTTCTTATTTTATTTCTCTTTAACAATTTGAATATATGATTCTGCCCTCCTGTTATAGATCATCTGATTCTAGCCCTAAGGAAAAAGGTTCTCCTCCCCACCCTTATGTGGTACTAATAATGACAAATTTTCTTAGATTATTCTTCAACGCAAGAAGAAAGGTCTTTCAAAGAATGTGTTAATTCTCATGACTGGATTAAGGGTGTGCTTTTATCTAGGTCATATTATACAATTTTTATAATTGTGTTTCTTGTTTGTTGTTGGTAAGAATAGCATTGTCAAAGGGGTTTGACCCTTGTTTAGCTTTGGCTTTTTTTCATCTAACTAAAACTTTTTGACAAATTTTCATATTTCAAGGGTGTATGCAAGATATTTATTGGTCTTTCCTTTTATAATTTTTATAGGACAAACTATTAATATAAAATATTTAAATGAATATACAATTATACTTGAATAGTTTTGGATTAGAGAAAAATCGAGTTTTGAAGGGGCCCCGCGACCCTTTACAACAAAGCTAAAGATAAAGCATTAAAGCCCCAAAATAGACCAGACCACAAATAAATAGATGCCCAACAAAAAAGCCAATATCAACCACGAATAGAGCTAGCTCAAAACAATAAACCAAAGGCCACCTACAACATGTCCTTGATAATTTTCCCTACCTCTTCCCCAATTTTAGATATTTTCTTCACAGTCTCTCGCAGAACAGAGACATCATTGGAAACAAAAGTTTCCTTCTTCTTCAAGCTCACCCTAGTGCGCTTTCTCAGACCAGGAGGTGTGGCATCATTATCATCAGAATCCTTATCTAAGTTCACAATGGCTTTTAAAGGGTTTTTCCCTTCAAGATAGCTAACGAGGGCCTCCATACTTTTATCTTCATACCCTCATAGTAAACCAGGAGGGTCTTCCTCATTGTTTTAGCATTGTTATCCACCTTCTTGGTCATCTCAATTAACTTTTGCTCCAAGTTGTCTAGCCTACCCTTTCTATTTTTATCCTCACCGTCCAACTTTTTAATCTTTTCTTTCAAATCCTAGTTATTATTCACCAAATCCTTAATTTGCTGGAAGACCCAGCTATCATACTTGAGAGTATTTTTGAAACAGAAATAGCCTGCTAGAATTTGGAATCATCAAAAGTATGAGGGTTTTCCGAATTCAAATTCATTGAGGCAGGGGAGCCCTTCCGCGATGGCTGGTTGTCTTACTCAATGGAGTCATCATAGTTAACCAGATTGACAGTGTGAAACCCTTCACCCCAATTGCCAGCAATAGTAGGAGAGGGAGAGTCCTTAGCCTCATTCCTCTCTAGAGTCTTTTCTATTTGATCCTCATCCTCTTTAAAGATATTTGAATTATACTCGAATAGTTATACATATAAGAATAATATTTTTTCACTATGACAGCTTGTTTAAAGTAGTATCATTTTGTATAAATGACACACATACATAATATGTATATGATATTTTATTTGAAACAATTAATTATTTATTTCATTTGTCAATAAATGTATTTGTTTTTCTAATACAACATTTATAAGTTCATATGCATTCAAGTATGTGTCCATCCTAATGAACATTTAGTTTTTTATTTGAAATAGGTTAATTATTTACAATATATAATATAAATATGCAGAAAAATTTGAAAATTATAAGTGCAAGTACTATAACAATAACTGGTTGTACAAAACTACTAGCCCTCCTCCCCTATTATATCAAAATATACTTCAAACAACTTTCTTATAATCTTAGAATTCTTATGATATAATATTCAATAAACAATATAATGCAAACTATAAAAAATTATTGACTTCAAATTTTCTTCTCTTATCTAGATTAAATTTATTCAAAGATAAAAGGTTTATTGTAGTATCCTTTTAGAAATAAGAGATATTTAATCTCTTTGGAAATTAAAAAATAATATTATTGTAAGTCATAATTAAACTTAGAAAGCATATAAAAAGGTCTTGAGGGAAGTGAAGGATTTTGAACCTGTAGATAAGTTGAGCCTCGACATTCCTTTTCATCAAGACGATAGTCATGCATGATCCAGTTTGTTTGAGAACCATGAGGAGCTCATCCTCTATAAAATACAAGAGTTTCCTTCAGTCCGATGGAGTGCATATGAGAACTGATCTTACGGTCCTTTCTTGTAGCCTTTCAGAACCATTAGCATACTTTTTGTCACTCATACCAAAAAAATACCATTGCAAATTGAAACTTGGGAGTAATGATTTATCTATGATTGTAAGAAAATATAAAATAATACTTGACCTAAAATTTATAATGATTTTATATTTTAAAATTAATGGACTCATACATGTTTCTATTTTTTTATTAAAGTTGTGATGTTGCTATTAGGATTCAACTATAATTCTTTTTAGTCAAAATCATCGACCCATGTCTCATGAGTAGTGGCTCAAAAGAGCCCATCTCTCATGAGAATAAATGGAACACTTTGCACTCATTGCATCTAGCTGATGATCACAGAGGTGAAGCATTGGGACTTCTTGGGAGGTTACCCAATACTACTCTAGCTAAAGCACACTTAACCACGAAGTTTCCTCCAAGGTCAAATCCACTTTGCTTGCAATCTCATTTGCAAAACCTACAACAAGTGTTGTGCCATATGAACCACTCATTAGAAAGCCCGTTAAGAACATCAATTGATAAGTAGGAAATATTGTCCACAACAAGTCAAATTGTGATATTGCTATCAAGATTCAACTATGTAGATTTTTTGAGTCAAATTCATTGACCCATGTTTCATGAGTAGTGGTTCACAAGAACCCATCTCTCATGAGAATGAATGAAACACTTAGCACTCATTGCATCTAGGTGATGCTCACAAAGGTGAAGCACCGAGACTTCCCGAGAGATCACCCATCCCAGTAATACTGCAGCTCAAATGTGTTTAACCATGGAGTTTCCTCCAAGGTTAAACCCACTTTTTTTGTAACCCAATTTAAAAAACCTTTAGCAAGTGTTGTGCCTTATAAACTATTCATTAGAAAGTCCTTTAAGCTCATCAATTGATACGTAGGAAATATCTCTAACACAAATCAAATTATGATATTGCTATGAGATTCAGCTGTATAATTAATTTTGGCCAAATGAATTTTTCAGCCAAATGTCGGCCGGATCATTAAAAAAAAAAAGTTCTCCTAATCTTATTCGACCACGTCGATTCAGAAATTCAAAAGCCTGGAAACGATTATTCTATGCCTGCAAACAAAGAATAACAGGCAGTCAGTGTTAGACGCACTCAAACGATTTGGTAAATTCCTTACAAATGTTCTTCAAGCGAATGATTCGCTTACCAATAGCCTTGAGAAATCCAGGCTTCTGAATTCCTGGTATACCCAATTTGAGAAAGACCAGAAAATTCGTCGAGAAGCTAAAATAGTTAGCAAGATATGCAACGATTTATTCTTGTGAGTCGTCTAGAAAAGGTGTTAGAGAATATTTGAGAATGTGTTTTAAGTAAAACCAGGGCCTTTACGCTTCGAACTCTCAGTCACTTTGCATCGATTGTTAGGTGGGATAATTACATGTGGCGTCGGAAAGATCTGAAATTTGCATCAAAAGTGTGAAGCTACGCGGTAAAGTCGCTGTAGAAAACTTGCATGAAACGTTAGTATGCTTCGTGAGACGGTGATAGAGAATGGACACCAAATTTCTTAGGATAACTATTTTGCATCGGATTTAGCTGACAGTCTAGTTTGCTGTTTGTGGATACTTGGCTCTTCTATTCGAGGGGCTTGTTTGTAAAGGTTGGGGACCTTTTAACTTCTTTTACAATTATAGTAACGAAACAAAGCATAAAATATAGAAATAATGATCAACTCTTATCATTTTGAAGAAGGTGAAGAAATTGAAAACTATAACTACAACAACCTTCTTCCTATTCTCCATTTGTTATTTTCAAACATACAAAAAGACTAATTACTTGAGTATATATGCCCAATAAAAGGAGCAATAAATAGAAACATTAATTATAATTAAATTCATGTTTAAGACTCATACCTATATGCATTGGACAAAGAAAATATGAAATCGAGAATGCTAGAGAAATAAAATTTTACATGCTTGAATGGATGGAAAAAAATATCATGGCAAGGAGTGAAGAGTCTATGGAGGAGAAATAAATATGGTAGGTGAAATATAGGAAAATGGAGTCTAGCCTAAGATTGCAAATTAGGAACCATTTCCAACCTCTTTCATTGGGAAATGACCAAGTAGGGTCAACTTTAATTCTATGGGAAAGTTGAGCACTTTGACTTCTTGTTCCCTTTTAAAGGTTGATATGATTCGATATGATTGAAGTAAGAAATGATGGAAGAACTAGGTAAATTGCTAGGAAATTAACAATAATCAACATCAACAAACAAACTCATAATTGAAAGTCAGCTCAAAACTATAGATTTGGAAGTGTTGTATAGAGAGGAACCTATGTCTCAAACTAGGGACTAAAATAGTCAGATTAGTATGCTAGGCACCATAGCCCTGATAGGTGTCCTACTACTTGAGACTTTAAAATCCTAGAGATTATGCTATCTGAAATTCAAGCAAAAACTATATGATAGATGTGTTAATTCAGATAGTCTTGGAGTTTTTGTCTATTCAAAATCTAGAACTGTATATCTCAATCTACTCTCTACAAATCTGTAATTTCTTATTGTCAGATATGCAACCTTTGTGCATAGAAAAGATAGAAAGATGGATGTGTTATATAGGGACTTGCCTAAGTTAGACCCCCAACAGGTATTACCCTCCACTACTAATATGATTGATTATAAAATAGAGCTTAACCTTGGTAAGGAAATGGATAAAAATGAAATGAAATGCTAAATAGACAAGATTATACCTTCGGATTGATAATTGTGGTGATATAATGCTCTTTGGATAAATCCTTCAAGTCTTTATGCAATAACATGATAAATCATAACAAAAAATCCATCATGAATTTACATAATTGAAAATAACTTTTTGTAGCTTGTTTTTCCTTGTGCTTAAACATGTCTTTGAATGAAGGAATTGAGTACTTGAAATGGAACTTGTGGATTGTGATATTGCTATTAGGATTCAATTGTGTAGTTTTTTTAGTCAAACTCATTGACCCATGTTTCATGAGTAGTGGTTCACAACAACCCATCTCTCATGAGAATGAATGGAACACTTAGCACTCATTGCATCTAGGTGATGCTCACAGAGGTGAAGCATCGAGACTTCTCGAGAGGTCACCCATCTTAGTACTACTCCAACCTAAGAAATGAAGGAAGAACTAGGTAAATAGCTAGCAAATTAAAAAAAAAATAAACATAAACAAAATAATTCAGAATTGAAAGTCAACTCAAAAGTATAGATTTGGAAGTTTTGTATAAAGAGGAACCTATGTCTCAAACTAGGGACTAAAATAGTCAGATTAGTATGCTAGGTACCATATCCCTAGCTAGTGTACTACTACCCGAGACTTCAAAATCCTAGAGATTATACTATCTGAAATTAAGGCAAAAAGTAT
This sequence comes from Thuja plicata, assembly GCA_018584345.1. NCBI lineage: Eukaryota > Viridiplantae > Streptophyta > Pinopsida > Cupressales > Cupressaceae > Thuja > Thuja plicata. Next base: position 2,332,072 of record MU227582.1, on the reverse strand, counting down.
CTGATGGCTGTGCTAATTGAGATAGTCTTGGATTTTTTGTCTATTCAAAATCTAGAACTGTATATCGCAATCTACCTTCTACAAATCTGTAATTTTTTATTGTCAAATATTCTACCTTTGTGCATAGAAAATACAGAAAGATGGATGTATTGTATAGGGACTTGCCTAAGTCAAACCCCCAATAGGTATTACCCTCCACTACTAATATGATTGATTAGAAAATAGATCTTACCCTTGGTAAGGAAAAGTATAAAATTTAAATGAAATGCTAAATAGATAATATTATACCTTTAGATTGATAATTGTGGTGATATAATTCTCTTTGGATAAATCCTTGAAGTGTTTATGCAATTATTCCATGAAGTGTAGGAGCTCAAGAACAGAGTAAAAGGGACAGACAATGCCAATGTGGATAGCACTGTTGTTAATCAGATGAATCTGAGTACAAAGGTTAGAAAAATGAGGATAAGATGATAAGGTTTGAGGCTACCCTTAAAAGCATTGGTGAACAGAGCTTCAATATCCTCAAATCTTCCAATGAGCACACTAAGACTCTCATTGATAAACTGGAAGATAAACCTAAAGGGACAAAAGCGGCCAATATGGGTGTGGAAAAAGAGAAAAAGATAGAACAGGGTCCCAGTAAGAGGACTAGAGCCAATGCCAAGAAGAAGAAGTAAAATGATACGCTGACTGATCTCTAGAAGATCAAGGAGTCTGCTACTAAGATGGAGCTCCTCGAGGCCAAAGTGTCTAGCCTGATGGCGGACATATTATGATTGTGTTGTTGGTTCTTTTTGTTGTCCCTATGTCATTTTCTTTTTCAAAGCTTAGTTTGTTTTTGTTTTGGCCCTGTGGTGGCTTGTTCCATGTTTTAGCTTTGTTACATTTTGTCTAGGCATACTTTTCATTATCTTACTCTGTTTCAGGTTTCAAGAACCTTGTAAAACCTATTTTACTTAATCAAAAACATGATAAATCATAAACAAATCTATCATGAATTTACATAATTGAAATTATGTTGGTGTATCTTTTTTCCCCTTGTGCTCAAATATGTCTTTGAATGAAGAAATTGATTACTTGAAATGGAACTTGTGGGTTGTGATATTGCTATCAGGATTCAACTATGTAGTTTTTTGGGTCAAACTCATTAACCCATGTTTCATGAGTAGTGGTTCACAACAACCTATCTCTCATGAGAATGAATCGAACACTTAGCACTCATTGCATCTAGGTGATGTTCATAGAGCTGAAGCACCGGGACTCCACAGGAGGTTACCCATCCAATCATCATTTTAAAATATCAAAATCATCATAGATGACAAGAACCAACACACCCACATATCAAATTGGGCTCATTTTGGGGGGGCTATGACACTACACACTCGGGTTTGGTAGAACTATGGTTCTAGGGAACATTTTCTAGCCAAAATAGGGCAATCCAAAGGTGGTTGAATAATTCATAGGCCCATGATATTGTATTATATCACCTCATGAATATATGGTGATAGTTTGGATGAGATAAGGCTAAAATAGGCTCAAAAATACCTAGAATGCAACCAAATTAAATTAAGGGCCCAAAAAGTAGTGTGATTTTTTAGGGATTTACTAATTATGACACTACAAAAAGTATTTGGGATTATTTTTTGTTGGTGTAATTAAGGTGTTGTACTCAGTGATAACCCCACCTAGGTCCTAATTGAACATATCACTTAAGTTTACTTGGTAATCACTTTATACTTTACGACAATCTCCACTTTCAGTGGTTTTGTCATTTTATTACTTATCCACCACAGGTGGATCTTCCACCTTTACTTAACTTATCATACTATTACTTTTCCACCTTATGTATGTGATAGGTTATCAATTATGTAAGATTAAGACACTTGACAACATCTTATCTAATCTTTTGTATTCACCTTGCCCTTATAAGAAAGGCTCATTATGTACATTGACATGTCTATTAGAAATGTCCTCATGCTTTCATTGTCAATAAATATTTCTTCCCCTTCTCTTGTGGAAGTTTTTTTAGTCTTTTATTGAACTTGGAGTTGTTGTATAATCACCTAATACTCTAACATGGTATATTGTATTTTGTTTCAAAGCATACTTCATCAACATTGGAACTTATCTATTATGGGGGATAGGATGTTATGTTTCTCTATTTCTTTCCCATGTGGGGATGCTTGATTGTATATACTTGATGTATGTACTCCTTTGGTGTTCTTGAGTCCTTCATGCATCATGATTTGTTTGTTTGTTTTCCCTATTTTGGAGAGGAGTTTTTCTCCCATGTGGTTTTCTCCTTTTCTTTTTTTGTGAGATATTTCATTTATATTGTACATTGTTACCTAACATGGCCTTGTAGCTCGAACCCCTATTGCACTTTTGCATAATAAGTGTACTCCTTAAGTTGTACTTGAAGGGGGATGTTGGTGTAATTAAGGTGTTCTACCTAGTGATAACCTCACATGGGTCCTAATTATGCATATCACTTAAGTTTACTTAGTGATTTCTTTATAATTTAAGAGAATCACCACTTTTGGTCATTTTATCATGTTATCACTTATCCACCTCAAGTGGATCTTTCAGTTTTAGTGGACTTCAGACTATCCCTTATCCATCTTATGTCAGTGATAAGATATCAATTACATTGGATTAGGACACTTGACAATATCTTGTCTAATCCTCCATATTCATACCCTTACCTTTATAATAAATACTCATTATGTACATTGACATATCAATTATAAATATATCATCAAGCTTGCATTGTAAAATGATATTTGTTTCCATACTCTTGTGGAAGTTGTTTTGGTCTTGCATTGATCTTGGGAGTGTTGTAGAGTCTCATAATATTCTAAAAATTTCAACTCTCCCCTTTAATCACAACTAGTTCTATTCATGATTTCAAATTTATCTCTTTCATGCACAAAACTTTCCTTTATTAATGGTTTGGTGAAGATGTCTACTTACCATTCAAGTTAGACCTATAATATTTCTCTATTATTGAACAATTATGTAATGAAATGATGAGTTGCATCAATTTTTTTCTTCTCTTCTGAAAACCTATATTTGTAGACAATATAATTGTAATTTTTCATCATAATAGATCTTATTTTCTTCTTGTTGACTCCTTAAATCTTTCAACATTCATCTCAACCAAATTTATCGATATGCTATGTGCGTTGTTACTACATACTCTTCTTCGATGTATGAAAGTGTGATAACCTATTGTTTCTCTAATGCCCATAATATTGAACCTTCCAAAATGAAAAAAAATGAGAAGTTCTCTTCCTCTCATCAAATACTTGCTACACGATCACTATCAATATATTCTATCATTTAAAAATACTCGGCATTAAGATAGTGAATTCCATAGTTATTCGTTCTACTTACATGTATCTTAAACTTAAATTTCCTTCTCAACAATGAGAATATTTTGGAGACTACATGAACCTTGAAATAAAGTTAACTACATATGATATGTATAGCCTTGTGGTAGCTAAATGCATGAGACAATCAAAAGTTTTCTTATAAAGAGTTGGATCAACATTAGGTCCTTTATCATCATTGTTTAATTTTAAATGTGTCACATTGGTGTTGGGTCTGATGTACAATTCATCATGTTAAATATTTTGAAATTTTCACTTACATAGTTTTAAAAATTAATATACCCTTTTCATTTTGATTTACTTCGTTGCCAAGAAAGTACCTTATAAAAAATAAATACTTCATCTAATTTTTTTTATAGATTATTTAAACATATTAATTGACAAATAACATTTGAATATCAAATCTTTAACTTATAAGTAATCTTTAATAAATTTACCTTTTCCATTCATTTTTCTATACAACTCATCGTTGTACCTATTCAAATTGTTTTATAATATGGGTAGTCCTACAATAGTGTTTTATACTTTTTCGCACATTTTGATTTTTTTTGAAATCACACATTTTTAAGAAAATATAATGATTTAAGCCTTAAGAGGTGCCATTTGAAGTAATTAATTGAATATTTCTAGATCAAAATCTGTTTGATAGAACCTCTCTACTCTTTAATCATGCCTACAATGGAGTCTCCTTCGCACCTATCAAAATGCTAACAAAAAATCACTTTGACATTAGCTTTTGGGGGATCAAATGAACTGATTTTTAATTTTTAATTTTTAAGTTGGTGCTATTTGAAATGATCTTTTCAACGATTTTGATTTTAATATATATTGATTTTATTATGACTTTGTATTTTTAGTTTTACTCAAGATAGGTTTTTTTACCATATATCAATTTCTCTATTCTATTCTTACGAAAAAAATAGAAAACTAAGTTAAAAAAATATTAAAAATATCTAGGTACTAGGTTTTGATGTCCTATTTTGAAAACAAAATGAATTTAAATACACAGATCAAGTTGTGATACATATAGTGAGCCTATGTCTAAATTATAGTTAAGTCAACTTCAAAATTTAATAAAATAAAAAATATTCAACATAATAAAATGAAACAAATTGAAATCACTATATATTTGTGTTTGAAATCAAAATTCAAAACAATCATACTTTTATCCCTTTTAGAAAAAATGTTATGTTCCGTATAGTGAGTGTCACTCTTTAAAAAATCAGTTTGTTGTTAAAAACTAGTTTTTGAAAGAGATGGAAAACTGGATACAAAACAATTCTAAAAGTTTTTAAAAAAACATGATTAGAATCTACAAAAAAAAATTCACAGATCACTAGTTTACATCATCTTCAAACTCCCAACATTTTAGAAAAAATAGGTGTCTAAATGTGAAGTTTTTTTTCAGAATGTTCATTTTAGTGTCAAACTTGGCAAAAAGGTGAGACACACTATTGTGGGACCACCCATTTATAAGAATAAATTATTTTATACCAATATTTCTTGACTTTATTGAGACCATAGAGAGCTTTATTAAGTTTATAAACTTTTTCTTCATAGCCTAAAATGTAATAGTGTGGTGATTTCTCCTCATAGACCTCTTCTTCTAAGAAACCTTTTAGTAATGTTGATTTTACATTCATTTGATATACTTTCCACCTATTTTGAGGTACTGTTTATAGTATTTTCTACAAAATATCTAGACAATATATTGGGGAAAAAATCAAATTGTAATTAATACAAGGTTGTTCTGAATAACCCTTCGATACAAGCCTTATCTTAGTCTTTTTCACATCACCATTTGTACTCAATTTTCTCTTGTAAACCCTCTTCAGTCTTGTCACATATTTTCCTTTTGGAAGACTCACTAAATCCCATGTATGATTCCTTATTATAGCCTATGTTTCTTCATCCATGGTTGTTACCAATTTATCTTCTTTAACTACATCTTGAAAAATGAATTGGATTATTTACAAATGAATACAAATCAAAAGATAAATCAAAATGACATTATTTTCACCTTCATTTTTATCACAACTATCTCTCATATTTCTATTTTGTTTCTCTCTTTGGTATTTCCATTGTAGATTTTGATACATTATCGCTTAAAGTGGAACTTTTATAATGTATACTTAATGCTCTAGCACCAAGAATTCCAATTGGGAAAGGTGTTTTTTTTACATTTGATGAGTTTCCTGAATATGTGTGGCTCTCTATATTCTAGATGGTTTTACTTTTTTACCTCTTTGTTGAACATGTATTGGTGTAGGAGTAACAATTGAATTCTCTATCTTCTTGTACTAAGATTTATACTACATTCACTATGATCTTTGGATAGCTCATCCAATAATTGATGCAATAACATGATAAATCATAGAAAAATCCATCAAGAAAACATACTTGAAGATATTTTTGTAGCTTTCTACTCCTTATACTCAAATATTATCTTGAGTGGAGGGATTGAGTTCTTAAATGAAACTTTTGGGTTGCTATAATTAATTAGAGATAGTGCCCTTGTATAAGGATGTCAAGGTATTTTTTCATTTAGGGTGCCTTCCAATTCTCATATTGAAATATTGCAACCTAGTCATGAATGGAAAGAATCAACACATCGACACATTCAAATTTGGGCCCATTTCTAGGAGACAATGGTGCTAGGTTCCATAGTCCACCCAAAAAAAGGATAACCAAATGTGGTTGTTAAAGTGCATAGGCCCAAAACAATAAATCAGGTCATCTAATCATGAGCATATGTTTATAGTTTGAATTAAATAAGGCCAAAATAAGGTCAAAAAGAACCAAAAGGTAAGAACACTAAAGTAAGGTTCCCAAAAAGATTGTGAAATTGTAAGGGAATATAATTTGTGATACTATATTTATCCCCCACATCATTGGGAGTATGAAAGTACACTCATACTCATAGTAAAATAGAGATGAAGAGATAAATAAATTAAGAGCCAAATAAGCTAGGGATAGAATGATTCTAAGTTTGGGGGATCTTATCAATCTAGGTAGAAAGCTTCAAATATACACAAATAAAACAATGTTAATACTAAATAAAATGAAAGTTTCACTTGTCAACTAATTGAAAAAACCTTGATTTCAAACTATCTCAATCACCAATATCATTCTCAACATGATATTTCAAGAGTGCAAAAGTGGACATATAGAAAGAAAAAGGACATACGCTAATTGATGATATAAGAAAGCATAAATTCTACTTACTTACAAGGTGTGTTATGTTGGTTGATTCATGTAGTGCAACAAAATGATCACGCTAGAAAGCCACAAATTTATAGCAGGCAATCAATTTTTGAGGAGGTATAAACAAAAAAGTGTTGGAGATTTGCTTATGTGCAAATAATTGATTGTATGTTTGTCATTAATGACAACATATAATATACAACAGTTCTCTATATGCAATTATCAGTACAGATGTTCTGGAGCTTTGCATGTTCATTTCCATGGTGTATACATGTTCTAGATGCTATGTGCATTCACGCCGAGTTAGATATGAAGTTTCAGTTGAGTTATATTAATCAGTTATGACAGTTACAGAGATTGAAGACTATATGTGAAGAGCTGACGTAATTACATTATTTCTTGAGTTGCGCCTATCTTTGGGATATGCATGTTTTTATTCATGTTTAGTTATGAATTAAAGATAATTATCTAAAGGCGCCAAACATGTTCTATCAGAATCGTGAAGTTGGAGTTAATTTGGTGGAGCCGACTTTGTGAAGCATCGCGTCTATTTAGTATGAGTTGTGTGTTTCTAATCAGGTTGCGTGGATGATGTGGCTGACTAAAGAAGTATTGAAGGGACTCCTAGAGCCAATGAATATCACATCCTTTGGAGAAGATACTTATAGTAGTTCATTTGATGAACGCTAAGTGTGAATGAGAAGATTAAAAATAGAAAAAATGCAGGACAGAATGTCTGTTATTTAGGGACAGTAGAGACATTTCATTCATCAAGAAAATATCTATGTGAAGAATAAGTGGAAGTATACAACACACTGGAACTGATCAAGATAGCAGGTCTACTCAAACAGTTCATCTATCAGATATAGTGTATATCTGTTCCACTGAAGGTTGCAGCCTTCATCATTTTAGCAGTGAGCTTTTGGATAGTGAGTCCTCACCCCTAACAGGGTTACTTGTAAAAGACTCTTAACAAGGTCCGACCTTTAACCAGGTCTCTATACTTATTTCATTGTAAAGAACAAATCCTAACAGGGTTGCAAGATCTCTTAACATGGATAATTATACTCAAGTACAGTTCTTTGTGGGTGCTAATTCCCACCGGGGTTTTTTACCTATTTGATTTCCCCATAACCAAAATTGTTGTGTTCTCTATTGTGTTATCTGAATGTGCATTTACTTTATATTAATTGTATCTAAGGAAAGAAAAGAATTAAATTAGATGATAACTAATTCACCCCCCCCCCCTCTCAGTTATCCTTTGGGACTATTCTAACAAAAAGATCACACTAGAAAAGCACACTATAGTGGGTGACTAACTCCAATGATATTATAAATGAAAAAACTAGCAAGTCATGCTAAGCTAGTTGACCAATAGCTAAGAAAGTGTAAAATAAGCTTGTCAAGGAACCAAACTAGTAAGACATGCTAGGCTAGATGATAAAAAAAATTGATGTTAGAGATAGACTGATAACCATGTCTCAGGGAATTATGAACACAGTACCACCAAATTAGGGTTAAATCAATTAATTACTTAAAAATAAAAAGGAGCCCTCATATGCACCCCCTAAATATGTCAACATATTTTCATGTTGATAACTTAAGGAAGATAGAGATCCATATCAAGGATAAAACACATTCAACATCAATGAAATATCCTTAGCGAAAAATAGATGTGTTCCAAGATAGGAAGTAACTCCTTATAATAGACACTATTCACAAAGAAAGGAAGAGATGACCTTGTAAAGGAGATATCTTGCAACAAGTTAAAGGGGCCCTTATGAAGGATACATGACTATCAAAGGGTGAAGAAGAGATCCTTTCCTAAGGATATCTACCTTTTAAAAGAGTGGAGATCCTTAATAAAGATGACATCTTTAGTTCACTAAGAAGGAAATGAAGAATAGACACCTTCTCAATCACCGAGAGAGGAAATTATTGATGAAGGATAAAAAAATTTTACTCCAAGGACATATATTTTTAAAAATATACTTTTTCAAGAAATAAAATTATTATAATAAAGGATACACACCTCCAAGCAATGATGAAATCTTCATGAAGGAAAAAACATTCTATGCAAGAAAGAAAAAGTGGATCCTAATGAAAGATAAATATTTTAGAATCATTTTTTCTCCCCAATATAGATAAAAGAATAAATATGCCATTATTTTATATTTTTGTATGATTTTATAAGAAATTGTACCACCGTGAATGACAATGAGTCCCCAATTTAAGCTAATAGTATCACATAGCGAGGAGAAATATAATGGGAAACAAATTATATTTAAAAGGGTATAGGAAACTGATTTCACTTGTGTCACTTGTCATGTGAATGACCCCAATAGGATAACTTGTTGAATTTTACACACCGAATCTTGAAATTCATTGGTAGAAAGTCCATAAATTTGATTATACAAACAAAAAAAAGTATTTTATTGTTCTATTGATAATTTTTACTTGATTTTTTTCAATAGAGAGTAATAAATTTCAATTCAAATTTTTTTTTAAAAAATGCTCTCTTGTTTAGACAAAAACCTATGAGAGGAAGAAAAAAATGTAGTAGACAACGTGGGAGGAGATGTTGACAAAGGATCAAGTTTCAAAGCTAAACCTTGTTTAGAAATATGTAATGTAGATTTATCATAAGCCTCAATAATTTTTTGCATACATCCCAAACCATATCCACTGTATTTATGTTTACAAATAATTTTTAAACTAACTCGATAATGTTTTTTTTTCCTAAATCAAGTGTAGGATCTTAATTAGGTGTTGAAATTTAAAGAGGATAGGGATCATTCTTGGTTTCAATTTAGTTGAATTATAAAGAACCATAAACATCATCAAGATGTGTGTTGCACGAAGAAGAGTTTGAAATGGATTTAACATAAGATTGGATAACTAGAAAAAAAGGCTCAATTGAGGCTTTATTTCTAAATTCATGGACATTATATTATCTACAAAATGAGGTTGTAAAGCCTAATGAAACCAATTTTTCTGTAAGAAAGAATGGTTGATAGTTAACTGTGTTATAGATGGAACATTAGTGTTGAGAAAAGATATGCATTTGGCTCCTATTTCAACATTAGTATTTAAATTTTTATCATCTTTTAGGGTGTACATCTTGTCATTGTGAATGAGTTTGAGTTTATGATGAAGAGTAGAAGGGACCACTTTCATATTATGGAGTCACGATCTACCTAGAAGAAGATTGTTTGTGAGTATCATGTATGATATAGATAGGCATGGGTAGGATCAAATGATATATAGATCAATATGTTTTGTAATTGTACATAATGATTATCTACCAACATTATCAAAACATTGAATATAAAGAGAATTTGGTTCAATGACAAAGGTATTCGTGCTTTGATCTTAGATAACACGTGTATGTAACAAACATTGAAACCTAAAAAACTACCAAATAGGGTATGTCTTATTACATTACCATTGATTACCACAACAATAATAAGGGGGTCATCTTTATTTTTAACTTTTGTAGGAGGTAACTCATGTTTTGTTAACACAATATTCATCTTTGTTTGATGGTTAAAATCAAGAAATTTTGCTACATCATTTGGTCTAGAATAAGGTGATACAAGTACCTTTTGTAAGGCTTATAAGAGATTCCCATGGTATGTAGGTGAACCTTGAATCAAATCCCAAAGAGATTTCTTTGTTGGAGTAACAAGAATCTACTCAAAAACATCATAATCCTTACCAACATGTTGTGAGAGACAAGGGGTTGAAGGAATAAAAGTTCAAAAGATTTTTAAAAAAACCATTGGAATATTACTTTTTGTTTTGAGCATTATATGTATGATCCAATGCATGATGATCAAGTTGTTGATTATATTATTACATTGAGTGAGATCATTTTCATAGCTCAAGATGTAGTTAGGAGGTCATTTTTTATTCTTAACACCTTTCATAACATGTGTGAGTTTTTTTTTAGGCTGGAGGGAATTTTGATGAAGATGGACAAAACTTTGAGGTTTCAAATGTCTGGAAACATGAATAGCACTAACTTGAATGGACTCCTTATTAACTAAATCTTCATTTTTAGAAGAGATAAAGTTGGAAAAATTGCTAGTGATAGCATCCTCTTGCACAAAGTATCATTATGAATAGGATCAATTTTGGGAGAGGGGCACACATGATTAATCAATAATTCATCTCTAGAAGTGATGTCATTAAACTAAATTATAGGTAATGTGTCATGACGGGAAGTATTAATGGCATTTCCCATTTGTGGTAAAATATCCTCATGAGTGGGAACAATTTTTGGATAGTGAAAAACATCATCAATTCTTCATCCTTAGAAGTGTAAACATCAAGAAAGATGAAATTGTTATCATTCTCTTTCCTCAAAATGTCCTTATGGATAAGAGGGACTTTAAGAGATGGATAGAGTTTCATAAGAAGAGCTAAATAAATGTTGCATTTATGAAATGGCTTAGCACAAACTTATATTTTCAAAGAGAATTATTCAATTAAATATTTTTAATAAAAATATTAAGAAATTTATATAAAATAGTGTGATTATTTAACCAATGCAAGCACGTAGAAAGGAATGCACTTAAATCTGAAAATGTCATGCAAAAAATAGATTTGATATTTGAAATTAATAATTAATTCAAGTGTAAGACAAGGAGGGTTCAACAAAATCAAATGTCTGAAATGGAGGCTAGCCTAAGAATGAAAACTAGAAACTATTTCTTAACTCTTTCATTGGGGGCACAACCAACCATGCTCAACTTCAGTCCTATAGGAGAGGTGAAAAATATGAGTGATTATTCCCTTTGTAAGACTCTATCAAGAATAATTTGTAAGTTGTTCCACATTTACCAATGATATCTCTTTTGATGATAATTGGAGTTTGCAAGTTATCCCACATCTACCAAGGATATTTATTTTGATGATAATTGGAGTTAGGTTAAGAAAGACCCAAATTATTGAACATATAAAACAATACATCTCTTTCACCAACTATCTACCACATAGGTAAGCTTTTGAATTTTTTTGTGGAGAGATTCAATCCTAATAAAATATCTACATAAAACCCAAGTCATAGCTTACATTGAATCAGATTTCCAAAACTAGAGGGAATATATTTCAATCAAATCATTGGAGGCATGAGCATTAATTACTCCAAAGCAATGATTGTACAAGTGGAATAGGTGATGCATCTATGGAAAACTAAAATATCATGCCACATAGATCAAGAGAAAGGTGAGGAATCCACCTTAAACAACCTCATGGTATTAATAGAGAGAAAATATATCTAAATAGATGACACAGACTACAACTAAAAAATGACCTCTTGAAGAAAAAGAATGTCCAAATCTGAAAATAAACCTCGTATAACATGAATTCAATATTTTTAGGAGATGTCAATAAGACCTTACACATTCTAGTAATTACACTTCATTAAAAATAAAGGGGTATTTCTTCATTATCTAAATTATCATGAAAAAGTAACCATTCTAAATCAGATCATATTCAGTAGCATAGCTGCAAATTTGAGAATTAGAATGAGACAATTTTTTTGTGGCCAAGGGTATATTCACCATTCACGAACTACCCTGATGAGTTGGAAGATCTTCTTGACCCACCAGAAGTGATGATCATGGCTAGCATAGGGTTGGGAAGAAACTAGACTAGGTTGGGATGTAGAAAATTTCATGGTCAACTCAGGAAGGTCGATAAACATTGAAACTTTAGAGCTTCAGGATCCTTTCCCAAAATCCTTAAGAGGTGTTTTAGGGGTATTAACATTTTTGAATTTTTAGTTTACCATTGTAGACTAGTTAGCCTCATCCTTTGAGGGGTGAAAAATTCCATGGGGGTGATGACATGTAATTGACTGAATGTTTGAAGATGTTAAGTTGATCACCAAAATGCAGAAAGATAATGCAAGACATTAAATTAGTTATTTCATTGTATTGTCATTGGTGTCAACTTGAAATAATCTATTTGGTTATAATTAAAGTGTCAAAAGACTTCAGAGAATCAGAGAGAAAAATATTATGCTTTTAGTAATGCATAAAAGACAAGCATTCACTAAGTGACTACAACCACCAACGGCTAGTGGAACCCGACGGACAGAGATGATCAAAAGTTAAGTCACTGAGATGCCCAAGCAAGAAACCCAACAAACATTACCGACAAGCAGAATCAGAAGCATAACTGATGGCCATAATCACAGCATAACCCGATAGACAAACAACCCTGATGGAGAAGCCCAAGGAAAATGGGAGTGTTGACTGAAGCTATCAAAGAGTTAAAACACTGAAGTTAACTAGAGTTCAGAAATGACAAAATATCTAGCTGGCAGAGCTAAATATAGACTTAACTGGTAGTTATCATTGTTTTCATCAACAATGTAAAGCCAGAGATAAGTAAAGGATTTAAAGCTATTTTGTGTTGTTGACAAGAAGATTTCTATGAGATTAAACATGAGTTATGTTTTAAATCAAATTGGCTAAGATTACAGATCACAGCAAGATCAAGAAAATCAAGAACCTAGAAATGGTGATATCATGTCTATAAAGAGATAACTTAATTCATTACAAATTAAGGGAAGTGAATGAAAAAGATGATGCTGGAGAGAAATTGATGAAGAACAACTTCATACAGTCCTGATCAATCAAGATGAGGAAAGAGCTAAAGATTTATGTGGACACCGAGCTATAGAGTATAGCATCACCGAGCAAAACAAGAGTGGAGCAAAGGTATTGAAAAGATATATCGATCATATTGGTTTAATGAGCTTACAATAGATCTGAAAATTTGCAAGTAAAAGTTGTATATGTGAACAGATCATGTTTTTTTAGTTTAACCGTTGTTTCAAAAAGTCTCTTAACTAAGCAGGATTTAAAGATCCTTTCTATATTGAGATACATTTCAAGGAGTATCAAAAAGTTTGATCATGAAGATAGCATGAGATGCTAGATACCATTTGACAAACTAGAAGAGTTTGGACAAGGAAGGTAACATAGAAATGCCCGATATCAAGTGACAAACTAATCTTTTAAATCCTCTAACAAGGTCACACCTAACAGTGTGTTTGTAACCTTTAACAGGGTTGGCTCTTCACCGAGCTCACTTCAGAAGAGTGAAAATTTGGGGTTACCGGTCCCAAGTGTCAATGTTTTTATGAGTCATTACTTTAGTGTTTTGCATTACACATAACTAATCTGGATTGATCGGTATACTCTAAGTAATTTACTATTTTTCGGTAAATTGAAAGACTGTTATTCGGTAAACATAAAGAATAAGGTTTAACACAGCACTCTGAGCAGTAGTTATTTAATAAGTATATTTGAAGGCATTCATCTTATAGGAATGAAGATAAATAGAGGCCTAATATTGTGGTGCTAAGTTTTTGGGCTGATTAATTGGAATATTTTTGAGGCCACTGATTCACCCCCCCTCTCAGTTATTACTAATAGGGGGTTGTGAGGCAGTTTTAGGGTGTTGAATAGTTAGCAATAAATCCTTAATATCATGGTCGAATACTTGGCATCGACAAAAAAATGTTTCAGAGATTGTTGTACTAGATTCTTTGGTAGTAATGAGACTCTTTAATTTGGATATCCACAATTTCCTTGTGGTCCTTAGAGAGATTCACCTTAAAAGGAACCCGATGATAGAAATCATTCAAGTACAAAATTTCAAGCTCAATATAAACAACAATACCCACTAAGTTTTCTATATATGAAAAAAATTCTAGAAATGAATATGCAAGACATGGAAGTCAACAAAAACTAGTGCATAAAGAGACTTTTCATCTTGAATAGAAAATTCATGGATCCAATGTTTGAAAATGAGTAAGGAAGAATAGAAAAGACAAGAAGCCTAGGTGAAAATTCCCTAGGAAAGATTGGCTTTATCAAAATAGAAAAAAAAAATAGAAAGGTTTTGCACAATAGCTAGTTGAATCCCATGTGGAGTCCACGATTTGAACATCTAGTCTCATAGCACACTTTTAGGAAGGGCCCTTCCCATGAAGTAACCCACAAGAGTGTAATTTTATATTCATTTATAGGCTTCCACAAATGTTAAAAGTGGAAAATAATATGTAAAAGTAGGTTAGTACACATACCTCATCAAACACCTTGAAGATGAACTTTTTGGGTTGTTTGGCTAGGGGAGCCATGGGATGTCATCATTAAGCTTTGAACTCCAATAGTAGTTGTTGTGGAAGAATGAAAGGGTGAGGCCATTTAAAATAAAAAGGGCTAGGACCTCAGGGTTAGACAAATCAAAAGACCCATTATAAATTCTATTATTTTAAATATGATGAGATGGAGAAATTGATAAGAGACAAATCCATAAGGATATATTATATAGTTAAAGGCACTAATAATTTAACATGTTTGTAAATATGTAACTTTAGAAATTTTGTAAATCTGTAGCTTTAAAAATGCTTCCCATACTTTCTTACAATGACAAAATAGTGTACTCTCTTCGTCTCTAAGAATTATAGACAAAAGAAGATTGGCATAGATTTACATATGCATTGTGATATATATGATAAAATTATTAGAGCTTAAAATTTATTATATCAAATTCATTTGAAAAAAAATATATAGTTAAAAAGAACAACAAAATTGAGTTCAAGTGTTCATTAGCATGATATCTTCATTTATCCTTACTTAAAAAATTATAAAATTTTCAATTCCAATCATTGAACCCATCCTAATTATTAAATATTAAAAATATATAACACTTACTCAAGAAAAGTATCAAGGATGTGATTAACAACACCAAGAGAAGGCAAACTTGCATATGCCTAACCTTGTCATTTGTAGCTGCCAGCGAGATTTCATGTGTTGGTGGCATATTTCCTTCAACACACCACTATACATTTGTCTATGCAGCAGCTAATACACTTTAGTTGTTTTTACTAATTAATTAAAAATTAGAATACAATGATTTTTTTAATATTTAATATTAATAAACATGGTCAAAGGTGCATTTTGGATGCTGCATAGATGTTGCCTTGTATCATAGAAATCAGGCTGCTATATTGTGCACATGTTTCTTTTTATCCTCGCAGAACTCAAATTTTACGTAAGAGATACAAAATAACTCAACCATTTTTTACATCATTTCTAGAGCTTTAATCTTATTCTTATTTTCCATATTTTCTATTGCGTTTCCTCAAATAAGCATTTTAGATTCCCCGTATCCATATCCAACTGTAATTGTTTTCTGCAACTTTAAGATATTTTCATGAAAATTTGAAAAAATTACAAAACACGTAAAGTTTTACATTAATGAACACATAAAATAATTACTTTGTTGATTTAATACATCATAAAATAATTACTTTATTTATATAATACATCATACAATTTGATCATATGTTGAGAGATAATCATAAATAATGTCTTACATAATTGATTTAATACATCATATAATTTGATCATCTGTTGAGAGATAATCATAAATAATGTCTTACAATAACTTCATATTCAACAACGAAAAAGACGACTAAAAATAAAAATAATCACATGCATATTCATGCTAAACTCTAATTTGAACAATCTATTTTTTTTCCTCATGCAAGACTACGGAAGATAGCGATTCTTTCCATGCAGTGTGGAACTAACTACGACCTATTCCAACAAAATTGGCTGTTTACATTCCATAAAAATGAGAGCTAAGTCCATCTCAGAGTGCTTCTTTTCAAGAGTTAAGGAAGACGTGGAATTTGCTAATAAACTGTATATTCTTCCACCGCCAGTGTGCAAATTCATATGGCTAGGTTTTGTTAGCTGATAGAAACTGATTGCCTCTGAAACTTATTTTCCAGTGAATTTTATTTTCTACAAGAAAATCAAATAAATGAAAAACATTTGTATTAGCTATTGGAACACGCCCATTCTCTAGCTAATTTTAAACGTCACCCACAAGAATGTCGATAAAATCTACTCTACAATATCCTCAAAAAAGTATACCAATTCCCTATCAAAACAAAGAGAACAAAAACAGCATACCTTCTGCAGGTGTATTGCTTCCTGTTGAAAAAGCTTCTCGCAAAGAATCTTTAAGATATTTAAGCATAAATATACTGCATTCAACATTCCTTGCTTCAGACAATAAAGAACAAGTGATGCTAGCGAATATGTCCTGTATAGCTATATATCTTAGGAACTGGCAAAAATGGAATGATTCGAGATAACTTTTGCTGATCTAATCAAACATGTTAAATTAGCATATTATACATGTTCATGAATTAGGAAACTGAGCTCAACACAAGGCTTCCAGCCCTCTAAAATCATTCAACAATTAATTCATATTGCATTTGAAAATCTTACCTACGTGTCTGAAATCTGCTGCAAAATATGACAGTTAAAAGAAGGGAGGTTGTTTCTCCATGTCTAACAGACCCACAAGATTATTGCCTTGTAAATCTTGGATACACAATGGAAATAAATCATTTTCCTGTTCTTGTGCTATATTGGATTTCTTCTCATAACTTTCTAAGCTTCTCTCAGAGTGAAAATCATCAAGTTGGTTTCCATATATATTCTCCTGAGATAATTGTGCATGTCTGTAAATCTGTTCTACCATGTCTTCTTCTTCTACAGCACAGGAATTGTATTGTTCGAGGAATCTAGAAAGCCCTTCAATTTCTGATGGTACTGCTACAGAATGCTCATATCCAAATCCACTTTTCTTCTCAACCTGCAAGGCCAAGTACATTAAAAAAAAAAAAAATTAAGATGAAATCTTGCATACCCATCAAGAAAAATGGGACTCAATTATATTGAAAAAAGTGAAGATATAATACATTGGGATGGCGGCATGTAGACTCATTGGGTGATTGGTAAATGTTGCAGCTTTCAGTTTCATCAGCCCCAAAGTGTAACCATCTATTTGCAACTGCATTGTCGCTCATCATTTCAGAAGAGGAGTCGGGTGGAATCAGTGAATTTCTTTGGTCGATTTCCTCAAATTTCGCTGATGATAATCCTTGGGGCAATGTATATATCTTGTTATACAAATTGCTGATTTCATCATGTTGTTTCCCATATTTGGGGTCTGGTCCACTTCTCTTGAAGACTCTACATAGAGAATAAGCATCCTACATTCCACATTATATTAAATGAGATTATTTAGTTCAATACAATATAAAGCAATTTACAAGGTATGTACTTTTATACTTCTCTCCTCTTGAAGAGTAAGTCTCGTAAACAGTGGTAATACAAGTTATTCATCTATATATGACATTTAAGTTTTTGAGAAATCATATTATATGCGATTTATAAGGAGAAAATGTTAACTCTAGTAGTAGTTTGATTAACAATTAAGTACTGGAAGTGTATAGAAGGGAAGAAAATTTAGTAGTTTGATTCACAATTAAGTATTGAAATTGTATAGAAGGGAAGAAAGTTTAGTATTTTGATTCATAATTAAGTATTGGAAGTGTATAGAAGGTAAGAAAGTTTAACCTGCAAATAAGCTGAATCTTGACATTGTTTTTCATCAAGACGATATTCATGCATGATCCAGTTTGTTCGAGAGCCATGAGGAGCTCGGCCTCTATAAAATACAAGAGTCTTCTTCATTCCAATGTAATGCATATGGGAGCTAACCTTACGGTCCTTTCCTGTGGCCTTCCAATAACCTGCTTCTGTTGCTCGATTTGTTCGTAAACCATTAGGATACTTTTTGTCCCTCAAATTAAAGAAGTACCATTCCATATCACTACTTGGGAAGAAAGATTTTTCTACAATTTCAAAACACAATTATTAAAAAAATTTAAAAAAATCGACTATTAGATCTAAACCTTTGCACATCCAAATTTAAATGATATATACTTCAAATTGAAAAAGTTCTATTAATTATATAATAGAATAATTTAATGAAATCATATATATAAAGGTCATGTTGTGTCGTAATTCAATAAAAACAAGTTGAATTTGTGTTAGAATATAAATTTAATTTTAGTATTTTTGTAGTTAAAAGTAAAATAATATGAATGAGATATAAATATAATGGAGAGTTATGTTGGGAGATAACTTATTGGATTTCATAATGGAACAATAATAATTATTTATGAATAAAAAATTATAAAATTTGAATAAATATCTTATTAATATTTTACATATCATCATAAATTAATAAGTAATAAATAATAGTTATAGTTCTATTTTATGCATTTCTTTATTTTTATTTTTTATTTTTTTTCATTTTAAAAATTTAAATAAAAATGTTTTCATATTTTTTCCTTAGATATTTTAACTGTATAATTTTTTAGTCATATTTTTCTATTTCAAATAGTTATATTTATTATGATTAGTTTTTATCTTCAATTATGTATTATCTATAACTAGCGATGAAATTGGAAGTCCCAAATGTATAACTTATGAGAACCTTGCTTTGATTGCTTCATGTCAAGTTCCCAATGTGACACCATTGTGTCATGCCAAGAAGTGTGTACGGTGGCCCATCCTCCAAATAGCTTATACTTTCTCATATGGTTGACAATCATATCTCGTCTAGTTTTACCCCCTCTTCCTTGGTTGGTGTTGATCCCTCAATGGGGTGGTCACCTCTTCTCTCCCATTCTAATGGGGTCACGGATGTTAGCATAGCTTGGACTATAGTTTGCAGAAGGAGGAAAGGTTATTCCCTTCCCTCTTACTCTTTTGGGTGTGTTGAAACAAAATTCAATTGTTTAGGGTTAGGATCTTGTCTCCTGCTAGTTCCTAGCTCCAATCAAAACCTTTCTCTCTCCCTTCTTCTTTCCCAATCTCACCTCTTGTGAAATTTGTTTCGTTTTCCTTCATAGATGTCTTGTAATTGGTTCAAGCCCTTCCTTAGCTGTCTTGTAATAAGTTTGGGCCCTTCTTATGCTTATCCAATCAAGATCTATGTTAACATACTTTAGGAAAATATTTCCTATTAATTTTAAAGATCAAATCATATAGAAGACACCAAAAAGTTGTAGTTCAATTAACTGACCACAATTAATAAAGATAATGCATGAAATCTCAAATCCCCCAATATCCAAAAGAGGTTAAAATCATGTCCAAGTGATTAACAGATATCAATTTGAATTGACGGTTAAAATTTCTTAAAAATTGTACATATTTCTTACAAATAATCATTCCACTCTTTAATAGTTAAAGATTTTCAATTCAATTTTTAACTTGAAAATTGAAAATATTCTTCTTGTTCTTTCCAAGGAATCAAATACTAAATTACGCACCGAAATTTACAATGGAAAGAAAAGAGTGGTAATAGCAAGCCACAAAAGTTACCGATTCACAATGGCAATTAGGCTAACAGTATCAAATTAAATGGCAGAAGAATGTTAAAACTTATGACAAGAAATAATCAATCTTACCAGGTAAATCCCAGGGCTCGCACTTGTAAAGATCAATCTCAGGTATGACTTCAAGTTCGATCTTCTCGCCATGAACTTTTCTCTTCAAATAATAATCAACCAACTCCTCATCTGTGGGATGAAACCTGAAACCTGGAGGCAAACTTGTGGGCGCCATCGAATTCTAACAAAATCTTATTCAACCGGTCGACCGATCCTCTTATTCGACCAAGTTGATTCAGAAATTCAGAAGCCTGTAAATTATTATCCTATGCCTGCAAAAAAACATAACAAGCAAACATCGTTAAACAGGCTCATAAGATCTGGCACATTCGTTACGAATGTTTTTCTCTCAAGCGAATGATTAGCCTACCAATGGCCTTGAAAAACCCAGGCTTCTGATTTCTTTGCATACGCAATTTGCAGATTGCAGAGAATTGGTTGAGCGAGTAAACTTACGGGCAGGCTATGAAACAATTTATTCTTGTTCTTGTGCTTGGGTGACGTCTTGACGAAGTTGACGAATGTTCAGGAAGGCGATTAAAGTAGGCATACGGGCTTTACGCTTCCAGTTCTTTGCCGACCGTTACGAGGAATAATTGTACGTGGCATCTCACTGACCTCAAGCTGGCGTCGAAAGTGTCAAGCTGGGCGGCGAAACTGTAGAAGCTACGAAAGAAACATTCTCCAGCACACACGTGCATGTATCTAACATTCAACAAAGAGCCCCCCTTTATGTTGGGTAAGCATGGAAATGGCTATTTAGTTTCTAGGATGTACCCAGTCATTCATGTCTTTCATACATAATGGATGTCAGAAATGATTATTCAGCTTCTAGGATGCAACAAAGCCTTCATGCAGTCTGCACGGGTAGCGGATTTGGTTTGAGGTTGTGGGTGGACGAGTCATGCTCTCGGTCTCAACTCTCGCCCAGATTTGCCTGATGAACCTGGCTTGCAGGCGGTTTGGTTCATCCTCTGAGGATTAGTCTCGCCTCAGCTCGCCCTTGGTACCCAAGATAAGGGATGCTGGGTCACTAGGCTGGGTCACAGGGACACCTTAGGGTTTTAAAAAAAAAAAACCATTCATGCACTTCAGATATCAAAAGGAATGCCTTGATATATCCTAAGAGCTAGATAGCCATTTATTTGAACCATTATACCCAAAACGGAAAAAAAAATTTATTATCCACACATACCAATACCCTCTATACTTTATGCATCATTAAGAAATGTTACTAAACAACTGAAAATAAAGCTTTGAAAAGCTAATAAAATGTATTGGAAAACTATCCGAAGCAATCAATGATATATTTTCTATATTATTTATTTCTAGCGATGGTTTAATTTTCTATTTATTCTTGTGTTCTTCCATCTTTTAACATGGAAGTCTTTTATTTATTTCATCTTAGTCATTACTACATTCCAAACTACAAATCATAACTCCATATCAGGAATACCATATGGCTTGACTTATTCCTAATGGTCGTGAGTCATTGTTATGGTTGAAATAGGAATGTGAACTATTATGATTCCAACTAAGAATTATCTTGATCCCTTTTTTTAATAATAAACTGCATAGTCATATTTTTAAGATAGTGGTTTGATGACATGTAGACATCATAAATCTATTTCAATTCTTGTATGGAACTAGCATTATTCAATTCAATGTTAGATTTCTAATATGTGTGGCAACTACATTCTCATGTTTCCTATTTAATTGGACTTGACATAATTATATCTCTATTATAATCAATGTTAGATTTCTAATATGTGTGGCAAATGTATTCTCATGTTTCCTATTTAATTGGACTTGATATAATTATATCTCTATTATAAACGTGTCCTTCCATACTTATAAACTAATTGGATATCTTTGTTTGGGTTCTCTATATGGTTTCAGTCTATGCTTCGAATCAATTATATCAAACAAAAAACATTTGTATCACTTCTAAGTGGTATCATAGTGGTTTTTAAAAATTAATAATTATTTTCACAGTCACATGAAACCTAAATTTAGGAAGTTAAGGTCTAAAATCATGACCCTTTGCCACACCTTTCTTCACTTTATAATCATAGGAATTAAATTTTTCAATTTCTTTGACTAATTGTTTCCGCATATTTTAGTGTTCTGTCTTTTTAGGTATTTTTACCTCTTTTAAGCCTATTATTTAGCCTTATTCATCCTTGCACAATTTTCCTTTAAACATTTCTATATCCCTTTCTTGTTTTCTCTCTAACCCTTATTAACAATTTCTTGCTTATGCTTCCTATATCCTACTTGTCCTAATTTTCCAACCCTAAATTTATTTTTCATATCTATCTTCATGTGAAGTTAATCCTTCCTCTTCCTTTCAACAGATATTAGATTCTATTAATTACTTGAGCTTAAAATTACCACCATTTAGTAGCTCTTGGTTTCGTTTTCTTCCCTAGAAAATTGAGCTTTGTAGGATATAAGGACATTGTTGTAATTAATTACACCCATTTGAGTAGAAATGAAAAACTTATTTTATCACCAAAATAAAATTTGAGGCATGCACCAAAAAATAATTAATATGATTTAACCCTTTCTTATCTAAAAGAATATCCAAAATATATAAATTAAGTTTCCCCTTACCTCATTTTAGCACTACTGTTTACAATATTTTCCATTTCATCTTTTTGACTATCTAATATCTTGTTTTGACATTCTTGAAATCCACCCCAAATTTTTTTATTAAAGGTAAATTGGTTTTACAGGGACCAGAAACCCAACATCCAAAATAATAGATTATTGAAAAGTAATTGCCTACAACCAACAGCAAAACAAGTGCAAACCAAATGGAAAACAAAAGAGCCAAAATAAGGGACCAAAGCACCAACAAAGTACAAAGAATTAACTAGTTCTACATTTTTCCTAATCTTCCATACTCATGAATACTCCTAACTATTTTAACTATACTATCAATAGAAGTAATTGCCTTATCTTTGCTCCAAAATCTAGTAGCAAGGCCTACAAGAGTAGCTTTGTCTGGGTCAGGACCAATAGCAATCGAATCCACATTGGAACCTATGTCTTTTATATGTCCCACTGTAACAAATTTAACACTAACGGGGGAGAAGAAGGAACACCCATAGAAAGAGCTTGAAGCACTTCCGTTTTTTTGTTCATCTTCATGAACCCTTTTGTAGGATTATCCATTGTTGTCTTACTAATAGCGACCACAACCTTAACTCTATCATGCAAGCTATCAAAGGTGCCTTGCAACCTGTTAATACAATTTTCTTGATCCTCTTTAAGCTTGTTGATGACTTAGACTAGGGTTTGGGTACTAACTATAATACTGTCCAATTTGGAATTTGTTAAGGAGGGCTTATCCTTAAGATTAGTGATCCCATCAATCATCCTATTCCACACATCTTTTTGGTTGTCCATTAAGTTCTTGATCAAGCTATAAATAGTTTGGTTCTCAGACACAAAAGAGCTCTTTTCCACTGGGGTATCTTTCCCTACCTCCAAAGGAATGTCCACATGGATATCCATGTGATCTTTCTCTATAGTATCATTCAGGGGGATCTCAGGGGAAATAGGGATATCTTCCTTCAGATTCTTATGTTTCTTCACCTAGCATAGGGGATAGGGACCCAGCTGGGTCCCTCTTACTTTTCTCCTTAGTGGTCAAAACTTTAGATTTTCCCTTAATCTTTTTGAATAACCTGGGTCAAGAGAGTCAAGTAAAGAATATAAAAAGGGGATATATTTTGACCCATCATCTTCAGAAATGAATACCCTTTTGTGGGTAGAGGCAAAAGGTCTCTTTCCAGTATTCAAATGGAAAATTGTGTCCCCTTACGAGTCAAATTATTGAAGATTAGAAGACTCCTCAATACCATAGTGAACTATCACACTTTTCTAATATTCTATACCGGTTTTAAGAGTGCAATTTCTCTCAATATGTAGATCATGAGCGTGCTCCATAATAAAAAGAATGAGACCCTCATGAAAGACACAGGAGGAAGGGATTATCCTATAGGCCCTCATATGATGGTTCATCTAAGCCAACAGATAATAAGGAATAGAGATGCACTTATTATGATGAAAATAGTTTAAAATCACAAATTGCTAGCTAAACAAACTAAAACTTACCATCTAGATTCATGTATCTCATGATCACCTCCGCAACATTAGCCCAAGGGAATTTGACAAAGGCTCTATCATTTCCTCCATTTGAGATTCTACCAACTTTTTCTCTTTCTCTAGGAAGAAAGAAGATATCCAAAGCATCTCTCACACTCTTCTTGTCTCTGTAAAATTTCCTACCCTCAATAATAGTGTCAGATACCTTGGCTATCAAGTCCTCTTTTATCTCTAATTGGAGCCCATACACCTTCAAAATCTCTTTCTCCCAACCATTAATGAAGACTTCCATGATCTGCATGTCCACACCATATAATTTCTTCATATATGGCGTAAGGCTAACTACTTACAGCTCAAACCAGATGGCTTGTTCCTTCTACCATTTCTCATGCACCAGTGACTCAAGCCTATGTCGATCCCACCCCCATAGAAACTGTAGACCAATTCTTTTAGCTTTGAGAAACAAGGAAAAATAATAGAACCCAATACAGATCACCATTATCAATGTCAGATTCATCATCATTAAAAGTCCCTTAAATAAAAATCAACTATCATGTACAATTCCATCAAATCCAAGGCAAGGCTTAACAGAACACTTCTCGACATCAATGTGTAACATAATTTGGATCTCAAATGGGATCCAATCATTAATATCCCAAGAAACCAATTGATTAGACCTCGCGCCTAAATTCTCCAAACTGCCAACCACATGGTTCCCTTCACGAAACACATGTGATATTTTATAGGCTTGGAAATGTTGGAGCATAGCTTTACAATCCTCAATTAATGACCTTATAGTCTAAGAGGGGTTGGTAGAGCCATTTAAGCAATTTATTGTATTTATTGAGTCATGTTCCAACAATATTCTAGCCATCCCATGCTCATAAGCCATTTAGATTCCCAGGTAAGAAGCATATTTAAATCCACCTCAATGTTAATGTGCTTACATAGGTGAAAAGTATCTAAGATGTTATTTTTATTCTAATATATATTTTCATACATTGCAAATTAGGTTATTCTATAAAGTATAGAAATATTGAATTTAATACTTCCCACAATGAATTTGCAAGCATTTGAAGTTTGAACTCTTAAATGAGTACCAGTTGTGGATCCACTTGCAAGGTCATAAAATATTATGATAGAAATTTTTATTCTTCTGAGAAAATTGAAATTTCCAGTTTTAGAAGATCTATAGACAATTTTGCATTACATAAAAATTTATCCACTCATTGGCGAGACCACTTTTCACTCATGACCATACTCCATCATGTTTTCCTTTACCATGCCCAAGTTTCAAAGAAACTCCGCATACATGTTGGATATGTTTATGAATCATAAATACCTAGTAAAGAATCCATCTATTTATTTTCTATATTACTCTTTTACCATAAGATATGTCACACCATTTACTTTTTTCATCTTGAATTATCATAAAATACATTGCAATATTTGCATATATACTCTAATGAATGTGACTAAATGTTGTTGACTTGAAAAAACATTGGACATATTTTTACTACCAACTACATGCATATATATAACACAAATAAATATTACTAGTTTAATTCAGCTCTACTACTGAGATTGAACCAAATCATATGGTGCAAGGGCATAGCTTTTTACGATGTCAACAACTAAAATTATGTTGTCCACTAAAAATTGGTCTCCCCGTCTGTAAAATTGTTCATCAATCTACCAAGGATATCAAAATGGTTCCATATATTTGTTGACAATTTATTCTATATCTATAAAATTAAATAAACTATCTTCATCAATGTGTTCTCCCAAAAATAAAATGTTGACACATTTATTGCATTCTCTAGAAAATGCAATCTTTTGAGCAATTTTTTTTAAGTTTTACACATACTAAACTTGTTATATGTAGGTGGTAGGTTAAATTGCATGCTTGCACAATAAGATACAATGAAACGAGTCACATGTATACTAACAATTCACAATGATATTAACAAAGAATTGCACATAAATTTTGATATAAGTGATTTCTTATTTATTAATGTTCACAATCTAAGGTTTACATTTATCAAACAATCTTTAACTTGCATTAATGATTAGAATTAAATCTAATATCTAATTATATTTAGGTCATGTTTGACAAATTCTATGAATAAGAATCATGATTTTTTAATCACTTTTATTTTAAATGCATATCTAGAATTTGAAGACACACTTGCATTATCATGTCATTTTGTTTCAATCAAACACTTTATTACATTATTTAATTTCAAGTTGGACCTTAAAATCAATGATGAAAATCACAAGACTTCTTAAAAAACTAAATCAATATTTAAGAATTACATTTCAAATAAAAATATTTTTCTCATAAATAATTTATTAATGAAATTATTTGTGATTTTTCATTGCAATATATTACTATATATTAGTAAAGAATGCAAACCAGTAATATGAGCAATAAATTATTTATGTTAGCTTTTTTTATATTTTTCATTGTAATTAAATTCATCAATTTGAAATTTATACTGTAATCCTATTAAATAATTAATAAGATCTTGATAAAAATTAATTTAAAGAATCCATCCCAATCTTCAAATCAATTGAATTTATCCACAAAATGATTTTGAAACATATTTTTATTAACTATATTTTACGTCATCTATATAATTTTATATTTTTCTCTTAGTCAAATTTTTAAGAAGTTTTCTTTATACATCATTTATTTAGTCATAAAATAGATATTTGAAAACTAGAAAAAAAATATTATATTTCACATGTTAATGATATGCTAACATTTTTTATGTCATTTTAATCGTTCTCTCAATAAAATAAATTTTAAATTTCAACGAAATTTTACTATTTTAAATAATTTTGACTCTCATTACTATAGACCCACACAATAGAATCAACAGCTAAAGCCCACATGATTAAGTCACTTCACAACTAGATATTATGGTGATGGATTACTGAGTATAATATTTTTATCATCACTAGTACTTTTGGAACTCACTATACAAGTAATGGTAAGAATGATTTTAATTTTGTAGATTATCTTATTTACCTAAGATAAAAGAAATTTCAAGACTTTCTTGTTTAAATTATAAAAGATGTAATTCTAATGTCATAACTTTACAAAATGTAAGCCTTGTATTTGAGTATGAGTGCTAATAAAAATATAGACATTTAGTTTAATGATAATGTTTCTTTGGATTAATCCAAAGATGACCTAATTATCATAATTGTAGAACAAAATTATAAATGTATGTCATCCATTTAATGCATAATTTAATACTAACTTTTGGAATATTTTCTTATAATCTTAAAAACAGATAAAATTCCAAAATGTGACTTTCCATTAAAAAGTTGTCATATTTTCTTATATGAATGTTTTTTTTTTAAATCTTGATAATAAATAATTTTAAATATCTTACAATATTGTTTGATCAATTTTTATTAAATAAATATTACTTATTTTTAAAATAAATTATGGATAGAAACCATATCACATCTATAGGAAACATAAATAAAAAGAAATTATACAATTGCGACATAAATTAGGTATATTTATATGTAATGATATCAATAACTTCTACTCCTTGAATATGTTTGTTATTATGCTACATAAATTTGATACTATAGATAATTATGAAAATATAACTAACTAAGACACCAAAATTATATATTGTAGAAACATTTTTAATGTATTTCCTAATAAAATCTAACATATATATCATAAAATGTCCTCATAATTAAACAATAAAGTTCTTCCAAAATTTTGTATGTCATCGATCATCTCATATGTTTCAATCAGTTCTAATTTTTCAATAAATGGTGATTCTAAAGGCTATAATTGATTGTATTTTAAGTAAAACCTCAATATTGCACCCCAACACTATTGTCCAAGTACAAATTATATTTTAAAATGAGTCACTAGAATCTTTAATCATTATTTTTCTAGTTTTTAAAATTATACTAACTACCTCACATGTGAAGGATGCAATATTTCTAAAGTGTCCAAATTATTACCCATATAAAATATAATATTTGCATAGAATCATAAATATTTATGTTCATAAACTCACATAATATTTTTATATTTATTTCCTATTAATGAAGATTGAAACTTAACTATGTCATGCTAATTATCATATCCAAAAATATCTACTCCCTGTGAAATATCATTAATAACCAAAATGCCATGTAGAGGCTCATGTTTTAAACATTAATAGAGGTAAAGGGGATCAAACCCATTAAAATACAACCACCAGATGAGATCACAGATGAGGGACCTCATCCCCAAACAAGAACTATTTGTATTTGATTCATGGTCTTCCCTAAACTAGACACAAAAAATAAGGAACATAATAAAAGATGCATCTCTGAGGATTTTCTCCATATTTAACATGGGTGCATAGTTACCTATCACTTTATAACTTTTCTTCCTTTTTCCTTTGCACTACTATTCAAATACCTTTTGTGAACCCCTTCTCCTAGTTCGCATCAATTAGATTTGTGGATTTTTCTTCACCTCAAATAGAAAATATGCAAGAACATTCATCTTGTTCAACTATCTTCTTAGTAGAATTTAAAACAACCTTAACATTGTCATTCCTTGAAGAGAGAGGAACCACCATAGGCCTATGAGAGTGTTTATTTACTTGGTGGAGATACATTTCTTCCTTCTCCTTTGTATTTCTTAGGTTTATGCATAGTGTAAGGACCATAAGAAAATTTCTACCCATCATCCTCCATGACAATCCTACCCATCAGAGTGAGAGAAGCCTAAGAATTATGTGATCTATCCTTCTCCTTACTCAACTCAGGGAAAATTGGAGCCCCAAGGTCGAAGGCTTGTGAACTCCCATACCACCACCCAAGAATAATATCCTCATATTGTTAATTGCATATTCTAGCACAAACTTTAGCCTCAAAAAAGTAGTAGAAGAGATATCACTATGGAGAGGCTTATTGACATTTTTGTTCAACATGAATTATATATTTACATCACATGCTCCTTATAGGTTGATAGTTCCATGTCCCCAAAAAAACACAAAAAATGTTCAAGTCATAGTAATTTACAAATCATAAGGAGATCAAATATAATATAAACCAAAAATGATAAAATAAATGTTTACTCACAAATGAGACAATGAAAAATAATATCCAAACTATCACATATGTTCTTTTATTTTTAGATTGTGCTTATTTTATTGTAACCAATTAAAAAAATAGTTAAAGGGAACTTGAATATCTCAAATCATATAATCATTTTTTTATATTATTACCTATATCAATGACCAATTTGATTCACGGAAAAGCTTGGAGTTATTTCAATCTTATGATGACACCTTGTCATATTTTTTTTCCTTTAAGGAATTAAGTTGGATTCTCTTGATTTTATGGTATCTTATTTTATGGAAATGAATTCCTTCCTCAGAATGTTGTTTTCCCTTAAATTTAGTATGTGTGATAGCTCATCCTTTAAGAAGTTTTATTGAGGGATATGTCAGTCTTATTTTACAATCATAGTTAATCACTAGAGATCATAATGTTGGTATGATACATCAATTCTATGTTTCCTACCATGTGTGAGGCTCCTTGAATTCCCATATTATTTTCTCTTCATTTTTTCATTTTCCATTGAAATATTTTTTTGACAATTTTTCCTCCTCCCTTATGTAATTTTTTCCTATATCCTATTTCTTTGATTAATTGTCTCATAAATCTCACGAGGGAGAATTTGAGGGTAGAGATCCATTATTTTTTAGCATACACTCTTTAATGGTTATTTAATTCTTATTTCTAGTCATCTAACTTGGTTCTATTTTCCTACTTATTCAATTTTTGGTTTGTTGGATGTGGGAGACACTAGTATAAATTTTACTTCCAACTATCCATTTTGGAGGGTTTCTTTCTAAGGCTTGAGGCTAATGTTCATGACCTAATCATTTGATCTTGTATTGTAAGATTATTTGTAATGAAATGTCCTACTGTAATATGAGGCTTTTATCTAGGCTACATGTGCAAGTTGGTTGTCTTATTAGAAAATATTTCCAATCTACCAATATTTGCAAGATGTTAGAAATTTCTAAGTTGAACTAAATATGGTAAAGAAAAACATCCTTGTATATCATACTAAGGGTGTCTTAGAGGTGTTGAACATATTCACATTCCCCTCTTTTGAAGATGGCTTTCTTTCATAGATGGAGAAAAGGAAAGAGTTGTTCCATAGTATTATGTTCATCAATTTGGATGGCTTGTACAAATGTTTGTCTGAAGGAAGAGGTTAAGGCTATGGTGTGGTATCTAAGTGGAGTCTAGTGGATCATTTAGTGATTAGGGTGGTATTAGTAGGTTGGGCATTATTAAGTATTGTCTTGTAGTAATCTCAAACTTCTATTTTTTTTTGGGCTTTTTCCAACTTATTATGCACTCAAATATCCTCTTCTATTGTATTTGATTTGGTATGGATTTTTCTCGAGTGAATGGTAACCATTTTTTTATTTCTAATTATATTTATGTACATAAAACAAAGGTAAATGAGATCAAAAAATTTGCATTAGCATAGGACCGTGCCATACCTATTGGGTCATATTACATAGTAGGCTCCAATCTAAATAAAATTATACAATGCGATCAATACAAATTAGTAGAAATCACTACATAAAATTATTATAGTTCCATGATGAATGATTCACATTTAAATTCTATTTAACAATATTTTTTACAACATACTAACAAATTAACATCAAAGTAAATTCTGTATTACAAAATAATCACCATACACCTAGACCTTTTCCCATTACTCTATTTATTACAATCATTTTTAAAATCGTATAAATTAAATTTCATTGTTTTATTAAATCTGCAAGAATAATAAAATGATTAAAAAAACCTTTTCAAAAACAAAATATATTAACGTACACAACTCAGGAAAATTAGCATCCTAAACTATAACGCGTTGTTAACTTTGTGCTTATAATCTAACCAGCAAGTGACCAATGAAAGAAACATTTTATAAATATAAACAAAACAAAGTTCAGGGATATAATTGAATTCAAGAGAGACGTCATCCAAAGGTAATGAATCTGCCCCAAACAAATGAATATGTATTAATCTATATTCAAAGACTCTAAATTTAGCTTCAACAGCCTTATTGGAAATATTTAATGGTTTTGGTGTCTTTTATATAGCCACACCAGACCATTAGGTCGGAGAAGAGATTGAGATGGGTGAGAAGTGGGAAATGGTATTCAATTTTATTTGCACTTATATTTTAGAAAACTGAATCCCAATTTTTGTGGTGTGTGCAAAGATTCTTGGCCAAATTAACCGTGCCCACAAGGCAAGGCTCACTGGTATAAACAATATTTTAATTTTAGGGTGACATAATCTATTCAGCACTATTATTTTAGTTGGGGGCATGGCACAGTTTGTCTGCCAGGTAATCTATCTCTTTATCCTTAAAAAACACATATCTGAGATCTTTAAGTTGCTATTGACTGTTTGATTGATATTTAAGAAGACCGTTTTCTTACAGGGTTAGAGCTTTGTTTTCTGTGAGGAATATATTTGGTATCTTAACTGTAAAAATGTTGTGCAATGGACTATTGTAAAATACTCTATCTGATGATTCCACATGTATCCCAGAAGGATGTCGATTAATATTATTCTACTCTGAAAAAGTGCAGCAATCCCCAACCAAAAGAATATATATCTATATTTACCTTCTGCAGTTTAGCTGGTTACTGTTCAAAAGGTCCTGGCAGGGAATTTTTAAGCTATTTAGGAATAAACTGTACATTCAACATTCTTTTCTTCAGGCCTTAAAGGGCAAAATGACGACACCATATATGTCATGCACGTTTAGTACTTGGTTAACTAGAACTAGATATGATAGTATATGAATTAATAAAGAAGAAGGAATCATTCGATGCAACTTTTGCTGAGGCAACTCAAAGCGTGTTGAATGAGCAGATTGTACACATTTGAAAAGTTTTTTGCCATCGAAACAAACATAGAATTCTGAGCTTGTCACAAAGTTTTTAAAAGCCCTTTAGAACTATTAAAATAGTGGGTCTGATTCATTCATGCACTTGAAAATGTCACCTCTGTGTCTGAATCCTGCCGCATTATATAACTATTAAAGAAGAGAGGCTGTTCCTGCATGTCTAACAGACCTCCCAGATTGTAGTCTTGGAAACTTTGGTTATGAATTGGAAAAGAACTTCCTCCTCCTTCTTCTCGTTCAGCATTTGGTTTCTCTTGCTGACTGTCCAAGCCTCTTCCAGAGTCGAAATTATCAAGTTGGTTTGAATAGTTATGCCTCTGAGAAGCCTTTGCTTCTCGGTAAATTTGGTCTACAATGTCCGAGTCTTCGACAGGTGATGAATTGATCTGCTCAAAGTATTTAGCCAGCATCCTCGACTCGGAAAGACTTAGACCCTCAAACTCACGATTCTCCTCTACCTGCCCAATAAAACAAAGAGAAAAATCATTTCAGTGATTGAAGTTCTGAGATTTCCACAGTCTATAACTGTGTCTGGCCAGCTTTTTACTTTCATGGAAAAATTATCGGATGAAGGGTATACAACATTTGAATCCAAAATAGGGATTTGAGAAAGGAGTATTGAAGATTTTAGTTTAAATAACATATTTTAAGTTTTGATTTGTTTAAGTCAGTTCATTTTTAATCATATTGATAGACAAATACGTATGTTATCGGAAATTAGAAAAGAAACAACAACGTAACAAGAAAAAGAATATTTAAAAATTTCAAATAATAAGATATACATACATGCATACATATACAGATACAGATACATACACACATATTTATATTTCAATTATATTTTATAATAAAAGAATTAAAAATATCAAAAAATGAAGGTTATGCAATATTCCAATATGAATAGAGAGTTGAAAAATGAGTATTGAATATTGCAGCTTAAACAATATATTTTAAAGTTTAATTTGTTTAAATAGTTTATCTTTATTTACATGAATAAATAGATTCTGAAGTTATCACAAATGAAAAATAAAAATCACAAAAGCAACTATATGAACAAAAATAGAATATTTAAAGATTGTATATAAAAAACAAATTTTATATACATAAACATTTTCCCCATAAATAAATATGCATACAAAGTAACACTTAACCACATTATGTACAAATCATAGAACATGTCACCACTCTAATCATTGAGCTCATGCACAAATTAATTATCTCACCCCTATTGACATGCATTGAAAAAACTGACATTAATAGTTCACAAATTAACGTCATATTTAACTCAAATTAATTATCTCGCCCCTATTGGCATGTATTGAGAAAACTGACATTAATAGTCCACAAATTAAAGTCATATTTAACTACATATGGTGCTGCATAAGAGAAATTGGAATTAATAATCCATATCAAGCTGCATAAAAAATGGAAATTAATAATTCTTGACTTTTGTTCATAAACTAACAGCAAGAGTTTGAAACATTGATTGAAGTTTGGAAACGGTCTAATTATGATTGAAAATATATATTAGCTCATCGAAACATGAAATAAAAATTTTATATTTCTGATAATATAAACAGATTCTATTGAAAAAACTAATATAATTTCGAACGAGTCATTCAAATACATTAAAGATTAAATGTACCAATTACCTAACACAGTAAAAACATGTAAAAGAAAGTACCTTGGGATGGCAGCTAGTAGAGTCGTTAGATGGGTAGTAAAGATTGCAGCTATGAGCTTCATCAGGCGGGTAATTTGACCATCTGTTTGCAGCTGTATTCACACTCATTACTCCAGACGTTTCCGATGACATTACTGAATTATCTTCCATTTTTACTTGTGATAATCCTTCGGTCAATGCGGGAATCTTGTCATTAAACAAGCTATGATCACTATCTTCATATGCCTCTCCAAATTTGGGTCGTGGTCCGCTTTTCTTGAAGACTCGACACAGAGAATAAGCATCCTACATTTCACATCATAATAAGGCAAAACAAAATAACTATTTACCATTTAAAATCTTATTCACTGTTTAATCCTTAAAAAGAATGATTCCCATCAAATCTACCATAAATGGAATGGTGATGTTCTCAACGGTTCCTAGTACTGAAAGAACAAAATATTACCTTGGAACACAAATCTTAGCTCCTAATTAAGGATTAGAATATATTTATATGTACAAAAAAAGTGTAAGGGAAGGGATTCGAACCTGCAAACAAGCTGAACCCAGGCATTCCTTCTCTTCAAGGCGATATTCATGCATAACCCAATTAGTTCGAGACCCACGAGGAGCACGCCCTCTGTAGAAAACAAGAGTTTTTTTCATTCCAATGGAGCGCATATGAGAGCTAACCTTTCTATCCTTTCCTGTAGCTTTCCAATAACCTGCTTCTGTTGCTCTGTTTGTTCGTGATCCATTTGGGTACTTCCTGTCCCTTGGACTGAAAAAATACCATTCCATATCTCTTCCTGGGAGAAAAGATTTCTCTGCAAATTTCAACAAAGAACAATTATTCTAAAGAAACAATCCTCAAAACTCTTTGTCTATACTTATACCACACATTCTTGTGGAGAATTGATAACAAACAGCCTATCTCAAATATAATTTCTAATAAATTCCATTTGATTAGAGTATGTTAGTATTTTTCAATTCTTATTTCAATTATGTGTGTTATTTATCATTGTCAACTTTTTAAATTATATATGACCACCATCAAAATGAAAGAAATAAAACGCTTCAATTTTAATACTACAAGGTCAATTAACTGAGCATAATTCATCAAAAATGAAGGAAATAAAATACTACAAGGTCAATTAACTGAGCATAATTCATCGAAAATGAAGGAAATAAAAAGCTGCAATTTTAACACTACCAGATCAATTAACTCAGCATACTTCATAACCAAAATGAAAGAAATAAAATACTACAATTTTCATACTACAAGGTCAATTAACTCATCATGATTCATCAAAACGAAAGAAATAAAAAGCTGCAATTTTAACAATAGAAGATCAATTAACTCGACATACTTCATAACCAAAATGAAAGAAATAAAATACTGCAATTTTAACACTACAAGGTCAACTAACTCAGCATGATTCATCAAAATGAAGGAAATAAATGCTACAATTTTAAAACTACAAGATCAATAACTCAGCATAATTCATCATCAAAATGAAGAAATAAAATACTGCAATTTTAACACTACAAGGTTAATTAAACTCATCGAAATGAAAGAAATAAAATGCTCCAATTTTAATTTACTAAGGCCAATTAAGTCAGCATAAATAAAATACTGCAATTTTAACACTACAGGGTCAATTAATTAACTTGGCATTATAGAGTGTGATCGTGAAGTTGATGCAAGTTAAATTGACACTGGATTTTTTTTTTAAAACTTTCAATATAATAGACTGAAAATCTCGTGCGCAATATAAAATTTTAATAAGCCAAGGTCCTAGGTTCGAATCCTTGGTAACTGAAAAGAGCATAAATGAAATATTTGTCTTACCAGGTAAGTCCCAGGGCTCGCATTTGTAAAGATCAACCTCGGGAATAACCTCAAGTTCGATCTTTTGGCCATGAATTTTTCTTTTCAAATAATAATCAACCAACTCGTCATCAGTAGGATGAAACCTGAACCCTGGAGGCAATGTTGTCGGTGCCATACCTCTATCAAAAAACTATCTTCTTACCCTACCAACACACACAAAGATCAAACACACAACTTCTAAATTATGGAGCTAATCTGGCTGAATCACGGTCGGATTTTCCCAATAACGTCGACCGATTGCCTTATTCAGCCA
The DNA here is from genome assembly GCA_018584345.1 of Thuja plicata. Lineage (NCBI taxonomy): Eukaryota > Viridiplantae > Streptophyta > Pinopsida > Cupressales > Cupressaceae > Thuja > Thuja plicata. The sequence goes on along the minus strand of MU227582.1, from coordinate 2,296,218 downwards.
GCTTGCTCCAAAAAACAACTAGAAACCCTGCTTATCTATTGCTCAATGCCTGCATAGAAAACAGACAACGTTAAACAACATCATGAGACTGAATTTCTTTACAAATTTTGAAGCAAATGAAAGAAATTGCTCACCTATAGCCTTGATAAAAACAGGCTGTATGTGAGAATTGGACGTATATACAACACGGAGATGAGCTGCAGTTCGACCGACTTACGGAGTGTAAGAGAAAGCCGGTGAAAGCATTGGGCGTCTGCGCTGCAAGTTATTCTATTGGTGAGGGAAGCGTCCGGAGAAAGATTTGAGGAATGTTGGAGAATGTGATTAAAGTACAAACATGGACTTTATGCCCCGACTGAAAACGACGTGACGCGGTGCGGAATGGCGGCCCGATAAAAGGTTAACGTAGGTGTAGAGGTGAAGACTCCGTCTCCTCACACCTCGGAGATTGCCTATGGCATTTTATAGACGGGTAAGCTATTTTTCACACATAGTAGTATTTTTATATTCATTTGTAAGAAAATTAAACTTTTTCTACAATCACTTTTATTAGTCTGATTTTCTTAAATATAAAAATGTAAAATTTTTAGTAAATAGTAATACTTTTATGATCCTTTGATCACTGTTATTCTTATTGTAACTTCAACTTTGAAATGCTAGCTATTATTTTACGTAATTTTCTTTCAACTTCATTCAATAAAAAAAAGTTAGTAAAAACATAACGTATTATATAAATTTGTGTTTTTCCAATAGTAATATAGTTTATGGCCGAGGGGTTTAACTTAGCTGGTTGAAGTAATGAGTTCTCATTGTGGAGACCCTAGTTCAAATCCCAAGAGGGACATCTTTGTAGAATTCTAAGTTGTGACTCTTGGTCTTCCATTGGTTGTATTTGTCTCATTGTAAAAGGTGGATTTATAAGTTGTGACTCTTGGTCTTCCATTCGTTGTTTCTAGTGTGCTTGTTTATAATCAATCATCACCTTTCATTATTCAAGTGTACTTATTCATTTTAGTTGTAGATTCAAGTGTATATATAAAATTAGATTATTTGGGTCAATATATTATTAATTCCTTTATTAAATTAGTATTAGTCATAGATATTTACTATAGAGATATTTTATTCTTTGGCATTCATTAGTGAAACTAATAAATCACAAACCTAACGCTATAACTCTAAGCCTATTATTTTACTTGTTATTTTATTGCTTTTAATTCTTGATTAGTTTAATTTTGTGAGTTTAAAATATAAAATTAGTTTACTTTCATTTATTTAATACATAATGTTTAGCCATTCATTATTTGTTACCTCTTCTATCACATTCCTCCACCTTCTCTTAGCTAAAGGTTCATGGACTCCTATAGACCATTTTGTTTTCCTCCTACGCATGCATTATGTTGTATTTGATCCTTTAATTCTGATTAGATCACACCCTTCTATCCCATAATTAGTAGTTTTTTTTTCTTTGACGATTTTATTTAAATATATATGTAATTTTTCAATATTCATTTCAGCTTACCATCAAATTCCCTTCCTTCTTAGATGCGCTCACTATACTTTCTTATGAGCTTCACCTTGAAGCCCTATGTTTCTCTAAGTCTAGTTATAGTAATGAAAATGGCATTGTTTTACCTTTAGGTACTTTTCATTCATTATTTTTATGATGAGGAGATGAATGATGATTAATTATGTGATATTTATTTTCTTCATAATAAATCTATTGATGTTAATAATATTTTATTTTCTCTAGTATTTATGGATATATTTAGGCTTTATGAATCACGTGATGATCTTCCTACAATTAACAATTAAAATTCTTGTTTCTTGTCCCTCAAGATTATTTATCTCATCTGTGAGGATCTTCATGATATCATTTTGTTAGTGTAAACAAGGTTAATATCAAACTAGTTAAGACTAGGTTTGACCTTTTCACACTTAGTTTGAGTTTACTTAGGCTAGTTGAGTTAGTTGTCTCACCTCATGTGGTGCAGACATGTGTCCTCCCTTGTGGATACACCTTATGCATGCACACTTGCCACTTGCTCTTACACTTGTCAAGTGAGCTATAAGTGTTGCATGCTTGGAGGGTTAGTCTGTGGTTGTGTCCAACCATCTCAACTCCTTCTCCTTGCCTACTTATACAAGGATTTGTTCGCATAATTATAGAGAAATCTAGAGCAATCTTAATACACTAGATTGAATTCATTCATTTGTGCTTTATTCTTATCTCTCTCAGATTCTGGAAATTATTTCACATGTTCATGATATTGGCGTCTTACTTTATCACAAATTGTTACAAATTATTATTATTCTCAACTAGAAAATGTAAATATTATATACATTTTGATCAAATTTCCACCTCATAAGATTTTGTAACATATTTCATATAGTGCTAATATTGTTAGATATTCATCTAATGTTACATTTCCTTTTGATATAACTGAGAAACATAAAGATGTATATTTTACATGTTATTATTTTGAATGTATTATTTATAATATTTTTCATAGCTCAAAACATTGCTTTAAACTCTTTTCATATTTAATAGTATATTTGATTTATTTTTTTTAGTTTTTTTCATTGTGATATTAAACAACATGATTTTAAATTGTGATAATGAATATTGGTTATAAATATTTAAAATGTAGTTCTATTAATTTAGTAACTGACACTTATGGAAGAGTGGAAATTAAAGATATTAAAAGAACTAGTGTTTATGGGAGAATGACTAAAATGTATAGTAGTAAATTCCATTCACTAGGAAAATGGTAAAAAATTGTAGTAGTAAATTTCATTCGTGTGGAAGTTATGCATGTCTTTGCTCATCATAATAAATGAAGTGTTAAGTTTTATATGGTGAAAAATTTTGGGATCATTGTCATCAAGTTAGGAAGAATTTGGTGGGGGGATTAATTATCTTAGCTACTTCAACCTTGTGATTTTGTGCATATACATCTTAGCGGGAAAAATAGAGAAGAGTGGGAATGATTGAAGACATTTTTTGAAAAGGTTTTCAAGAAATAAGCGAGATTTTTTAATCTAGCATGTAGAGAGATGAACAGGGGACTCTAAAATAAACCAAAGGACATGAGAGAGGAAGGGAATGTGCTCTTAATACACTGCAATCTAAAGGAGAAAGAAAAATGACAAAGTGACCCTACCCTATGATGGATTCACATAATAAAACATACGGGTGGAGGAAAAAATTGATCTAACATCCTCATGATATCATAATAAAAAATTTCTAACACTTTAAATTTGTTTATTCTCATTTCAAAGATGCTCCAAATTCATTTTTCTAACATATTAAGAATGAAGAAAAGGATAAGAGACAATATGTGCATTTAACAATAATGTCAAAATATAATAAAAGTAATTATAATTGAGTCATTACCACTTATGTAGGTAGTTTGTTTTTCATTCAATGGTTGTTTGTAAAATAAATCATACAATTACATATGAGGACATCAACATCATGTATTATCAATTTATAACATTCTTTCAATTGAAATAGTAAATAATTTTTAGTTTTAATTTTTTTTTCATACCATTTTTTATAACAAATATGAAATGATTGAAAGATGAAGTGATTTAAAAGATCCAAAAATGCCCATAGACATGGCAGCCTTAATATTGCCTCGATAAATAAAAACTAACAAAATCAATCCTTACTTCATTAAAAAAACAATATGAATCAAGAATAGGCAAGCCAAAATTGCAGTACAACCCAAAAAAAAACTCCCTTTAAGAAATTAAATTTAAATCTCCACAATAAAACTCCAATACTTTAATCAAATGAGCTCAACCGGTTAAAGAACTCAACCTTTAAAGAACTCCATGATATTTAATAGATCTAAAATATTTTATACACCTTATTTTACTCTTATGAACCAGATACTATATAATAACTAGAATAAAACTACACTCAAAATGTCTTTATTTTCAGTGACAGATATTAATTCTTGACAAAAGGAAGATAACGAAATACGATTTGTTCAAGAGAATAGTACGGGAAGAAGCAAACAAAAGATGACAAGAAGACGATCAAAGCAATGAATACATAGAATGTATCTCCTTTATTCCTTGGTGGGACACCCAGATTGTTTCAATTTCCTTTTTCAGGTACTGTAATCTTCACTGTTCTTGACTGTTCCTTTGCTCTCTATATTCTGTAACCTTGTTTTCTATACTTTTGTCATGGTCTGATAACTATTATTTTCATTTTCTGCCATATTCTGTAACCATGTTTTCTATACCTTTTTCCATAAAAGTTTCATCTCCATAGGTAATCACCATCCCTATTCCAGTCAAGGTTTTGAAGAATGTGTCTCTGTAGAATCTAATCATGGACATCTTTAGTTGAGAACTACATGAGCTTGAACAACGTAAAAGGAAAAGAGTAAACAAAAGTACCACTTAAGAATTGTTTGGTTCTTAAAGAGCCCTCGGGATTCCCCATTTTTATTAAGAAATGACCAGATGATATCAGAGTTGATCAGACCCCGCGCAAACATCGAGTAACTTTGGCTGAACCAGAGGAAAAAGAACGAAAAAGAATGACTATAAAATGAAGGGAGATGCTTTACAATTACACTCTAATGAGTGCATGGATATTACTCAAATGAGATTTAATTTGACACCCAATTATATTTCTCTCTTTTCTTTCTTTAAATTGTAATCCAATTGGTAGGGGATTTATTTTTCTCTTTTTCTTTTAAATTGCAATTCAATTGGCAGAGGATGCTGGTATGTAATATAAAAGTCATTCATTAAGGTTTGAATTCTTACGGGCGCTTTCAGATAAGATTTGACATTTAGATAAATTTGACGAATTAGATCCCCTACACATAATTACTTAACCAAAAGAAACTTATAGTTTAAAAATGTACTTACTCAAATCATTGTATCTACATATAAAAACAGAAATACAGACAGCTATATATGCTAACATATTTGTATAAATAAAATTTAAAATATTCTATAGTCTTTCTCCTTTAAATTGAAGAGTTAAAATATTTCTGTCAATTTATATGTAGAAAATTATAAATAGATAAATAAATTTTCACAGGTAGGTGCCTAGTCAGTTAAATCAGTATATTGTAAACCATGATGACCGTTCTTGTGAAATATCTATCATGCACAAATTGTTTAACGTCCATGGGTGAACGTCAAATTTAAACTCCAAATGCAAGGATTGAATGATGCAAAACGGCTCTTTATAAATAGAACTAAAATCTGTTTTTAGGTCTTTTAAAGTAATAAAGCCAAGATACTTCAAATTTGTAGTTTGGGCTGATATTGTCTTTATGTCAATAACTTAGCACAAAAAGTTTTAAAGGCTATTGTTTTACGTGTCATCATTGATTTTTGTTTTCTGCTTTTTCCATATAGGTGGGTTATAACTATACGTAAATTGAATTAAGTGAAAAGCTAAAGTGGGAATGAAACTCGACCATAAGGCACAAATTCTAGGTCTCTCCATGTGCCATCTCATCAAACTTTCTACCCTAACCAGTGTTCTAACTAGCGCTTGCACCAAAAAGCGGTGCAATGGTTAGCCGATAGGAAATATAGATAAATATATTTGAGAGAATAATTTGATATGTGCATATAACATATATTTATTTAATATACAAAATTTAATATTATAAATATAATTTTCTATAGGCTTTAAAAATATATAATATGTGTATAAATCTATTTGAGAGTATTAATTTATCATTAATACTAATCTATATAACAAAACAAAATGCACATAAATGAGAGACTTTTGGGACATGGCAAATCATCCAGTCCTCTGTGTTTGAAAACTTTAACCCAGTTACCTTGCCAAAATAAATCTTACATGAGAGCAAGGAATATAATATTTAGAATAGTGGTATAAAATCCTGATCTATTGATGCTTATCTATGTGGTTGTTCCTAAAACTCTATTTATTAATGTTTTAAGACATTTAAATAGGAAATAATAGATATTGGTAGTTGGTTCTTCTGATCCGGTAAAAGTGAGATTCAGAGTGACAACGAATGTTTACAATGGTGAACATGTTCATTCAAAAATCCGGGTGTATAAATTTATTTTGGAAACCATATTATGGTGTAAAGATTGAAGTGCTCGGAAAAGGTTATAATAAAGTTAGAATCTATTTTTTTTATTTGCTTGTGACAATTCTTTAATTTTTAAATAATGGTAATTGATATATCATCAAGATGAATAAAAATATTTATTGATGATTATACTGTAAGATTTTATAAATTTCCAAATCATATTTATAATATATCATTAAGATGAATAAAAATCATTTGTTGATAGTCAAGTGCAACAATTTATCAATTTTCAAAACACTCCCAATAAGTATTATTAAGATGAATAATTTTTTTTTATTGATATTTATATGGCAGAATTTTTATAACTCTCAAATTATACCTTAAATATATGACAAAAAAAATACAAAAATATTATTCAATGAAAAATATTTGTTGATAGTTAGATTCTAACAATTTATAATTTTTCTATGGCAAGAAATTTGACCTCTTTCAACAAATTTGAATTATTTTTTTTTTCATTATTATTATAAAACAAAGTGAAAGAAAATCAATTTTGTAATTCAACTTTTCTAGACTCAGTTTTCAGTCCAAATAATTTACTGTTTGAGATGTAAACTTTCAAGACAAATGATTTATTATGTAAAACCATAGAAATTACAACATACTCACATTTTAAATTAATATTAAAAATTTCAAACAAGGAATTGTAGAAGATAATACACCTGTCAAGAAAATATGTAGATTAAAGAGATTGCAATACCTTTTGCAAATAACACTTTTATTCCCACTATGTTAATGTTCTGGAAAACTGTTGTTATGGCGGTTGTCACATTCCCCGCTATAGAATTGCTAGTATTTCTTGGGTTCTCAAAGTAGATGTAGTAAAGTGCACTCGTTGCTAAAATTAATGTATGCAAAATTAAAAAATAAGGGATGTACAATATAGTTGTTGAAACCAAAACTTCCCATGTGGATCATCATGGAAACCACGTGTCTGCATTAATCTACATAGTGTTTTTTTCACTCTATTTTCCTATTTACTGCGTTGCATGGGAGAGCGGGCTTAAATCATTAGCATTTATTTTTTAACAGAAAATGAAAAAATCACTATGAAAAAACAGACCAACCAAACCAACTATGATATAATGGTTGCACACAATTTTCCAAATTAAACTCAAAATGTGGGAGCATAGACAAAATAAAACACCATTAATCAAGTGTTTAATTCAAATTTCTTTGTGCTGGGAAGACATCTCAGAAGTTCAAATTCAAAGATTTCTTTCTTTCTTTGTCAAATGTAAATATAACAGATTTTTTATATTCTTAATCTAATTTAAACACAACTGTCATTAATTTAAATACTATTGATTTGAATTATTTAATAAAATGTGCCACCATTACTATTTAATCCATCATTTATTGACGTTTCTAGAGATTACTTTTCATGATGATAAATATTTGTAATTGTGGTATGGTTACACTATTATTTTCATTGATAATAAATATTTGTAATTGTGGTATGGCTACACTATTATTTTCATTTTGTTTGTATGCAACTGGAAGAGGCGAGCACCATTGTTAATGAGAGGAAACTCCTGATATTGTTGCTACCCTATTCGAAGACCCCAGGCTGTGAAGATGCTGGAAAAAGTTGTGTACTCTAAATTTACACTTGCCAGTCACAATTGTTTGAAAGTTTCAAAATCTCTTTCAACAAACGCACAATATGCCTACTATCATAGCATTCGATGGAAAGCTCTAAATATTTTTGATTAAACAATTGACATGCCCTGTTTATGCATCCACATTATCGCATACATTCTTACCAGACATTCCAATAATGAAATCTGAAATCAATCGCTTCGATGGATGTCTATACCCGATTCCAAAGTGCCCATTTTTTGCACAACCCCAGAGCACCTACATAATTGAAAACTGGTCACTCAAAAATATACTTATGGAGATCTTATAGGCGAGAATAGGGTTCCATCACATTCAAAAAAAACATATTTCTTTGAGGCATCCCCATTAACAGATTGCATGCCTCGTCCATCCTTCCACAATTTCCATATATTTCAACCAAGGTAGTTGTAAATTAACATCTGAAAAATATGATCTATCGTGATGCGAGAGCAAAATCTATGAGATAACAGGAGTGAATCTAATATAATAGTTGAGAAATCTACTGGTTTTACAGTTTAATGGAAACGCAAAAGGATTTATTTGGTTTTTGGACACCCAAAAAAGTTATATGTCTTTCGGCGTGAGAAAATGTTTACTGCATCGAAGACCCCCGTGAAAAGCACTTGGAAAAATGACCGGCGGGATAAATACGGGGGCGTGAGACAATTTTCCGATCAAGGCTTTCTCCCCAAAGAAATCCTAACGGCTAATAAGTCTTCGTCGCCTGCTCTCCTTATATTTGCAGTGTATGTTAATTTAACCTCGCATCTTTTCCTCTACCATCATCATTTCAAAAATTTAGAAGTTTGTGATTCTTTGGGCCATATTAGAGATCCTTTTTTTTTTTTTAAGTCTTACACATTTTTCAAAAATTGTAAGCCTAAGCTTTCTTGGTGTCATATTTTTTTTGTTTTCTTGAAATTAGAGATAATTTTTTGAGGCTTTTTTCTAAGTTGAATATGAAGAACTATAAGTTTAGAATCATTGTCTCATATTTTAGTTTATGAGTTAGTATGCATTCTTAGCTTTCATACAAATCTGCATTAAACAGCTTAATATGTTTATAAGAGTAAGCCCTTAAAGACAGACAGCCTTACTCTTTGGTGCAGGGCACCAAAGCTATATCCTTCATGTTCTTCCCTAGGATGGATTAGGATCCTTTGGGATCAGTTAAATAATGTAATAAGCCCAAGTGCGAAATCTTTTGGATCCTAGGTACAATTATAAACCAAGATGCCAAAATGATCAAATGGGCATCAAGTTGTGTTTTCTAGGTTTTTAAATAGGTATTAGGTCATTAGGACATGTTTTGAGGTCAATTGAGGCATTACATAAGCCTAATGTGCAAAATGTTGCAAATTGACAAAATTGTCAAAAATGTTGTTTGACAACATTGACAACTTTTCAAAAGTTGCTCGGTTTAGTTAAAAAGTTGCAACTTCAGTTCATAATGATTTGAATTATAGTTATGACCATTGCAACTGGTATTTAAGCATGTTTGAAGCCCATTCATGGGTTGGCAATGGATGTACGGATTTTTGGAGGAGCAAACAAATAAGAAATTCAATTATTTTGGGTACAGTTGCTGTTGTTTTCATTTTGCAGATTCTTTATGGATTGGTATGGATGAAAAACCTATTATTTTGGTTGCTTAGTGTTCTATCTGATCTTTTCTTTTGGTTTGAGGTGATTTGGTGTTGTTTAACTTGTGAGAACCAGAATTTGCAAGTTCACTAATTCTGTAGACCCCAGAAATTGAGGGTATTTAGGTTATGGAGCCCTAACTTGCTTTCTCACCATGGAAAAAGCATGGCCCTTTGGGGAATGCAAGTTAGGGAGAGAATCTTCAAGATTCTTGGAGCACAGAAGTAGAGGAGTTCGATGGAGGGGCTTACCACCCAGCCCTAGGTCAAATATCTCTATGTATTTGACCAGAAGAGTAGGAGAAAGAGTGGATAACTAGTCTCAGAGATTGAAGAGACTTTAGGAATGGTTGGATCGACCATTTAGAGCTCAAGGAATAGTCCTAAGGGGTTGAGTTGGTCTCATGCACCCATCTTCATACCATTGCTTTCTAATCCAAGCTTGGTCTGGCCAATTAGGCATGTGGACAGAGTAAGGTTTTGCTGTTGCAGGAGTGAAGCCAAAATTCCATCTCTTTGGGTCTAAAGGAGAAGGATAGAGGGTATCCTAAAAGGTAAGGAGATTAATACATCCTTTGGAGAAAGTGAAAGTTATCCACCAAAAATAGTGTATGAAAGGCGACAAGCTTGACTGTCCTAAAGTGAGTAGGATAGGTTGTGGGTGTCTAGGAACTCAAAAGTTGAGTGATTCCTAGTGTATTAGGTCAGGATAAGACCTTCCCACCATTGAATTGAGATTCTCATATAGTTGGGATAGAAATCCTTCATTTTGCCTATTTGAGGGAAACGATCCCTAAAGCCCAATTTGGATCCAAGTTGTGAGAAGTCCCTAGGAGTTAGCGAGAGTTGTGGCAAGGTAAGTCCACTTAAGAGAAGAGGTATAGACCCCCTAGAAGTTATTGGATCAAGGAGAAGGCTTAAGGAAGGGATTGGAGGTTCTTCTAGTTGAAAGAAGAATAATCTAGGTTCTGTGGCTACTTGTTCTGCATCAAGTGGTATCAGAGCCACTAAGAACCTGATTGGAAGGAAGAAGGAAAGACATAATGCCTAAAAATGAGGATGGAGAGAGGGAGATCCCTCTGAGAATAACCAATGTTGAGTTGGCCAAACTGGTCAAGGAACAAATAATAGAAAGCAAGGCAGTGAGAGAAGAGAACAGAGCCATGAAGAGAGACCTAGATAAACTGAGAGGGAAGGTAGATAGAGGAGTACAAGAATACTCTGAAGAAGAAGAAGAAGGTGAAAAGGAAGAGCCTCTGGGTGTGTGCACCAAGTTGTGGACCAAAAAGGGGGGTATAAGTGGACACATTTTCTCTGAAATCGGGTAAACCTGAACTTGGAACAGGATTTTGAGGGTCATGCACTCAAAATAAGATGTGTAAAAAAACAAAATTGTAGTACTCGGAATCTAGTTTTTAGAACACTAATTTTTTTTAAAACCCAATAAGATTAAGAGGGTCAAATCTCGCATGCACAAAAACATGTTCCTGATTTTTTTAGAAAAATATAACATAGTTATTTCCATGCGCGGTACAAAAGGTATAGTTATATTTAGTATTTTTTAAATCCCTTTGGTAGGATGATAGGTAAGAGTGAGATCTATAAGTTGTGTATTTTTTTGTAATTTTCGGATGAGTATTGTTTTTTCTATGATTTTTTGAAGTGGTCGCATCTTGAACTTTTGGTACATGTTCGTGCGCTAGGCATAACGTGCATCAAAATAATCAAAAATAAAAAATTTGTTTTTAAAAGTGCATAGAATCAAGTGTAGAACAATAATATGTAATTTATTTGAAATTTTATTAAGTATTTCAAAAGTTATTAAAAAAATGGTAGACATATGTCTGTGAGTACAATCAAGACACTGGTAAAGAAAATTAAAGTTTACTATGCTAATGTTGTCCAAAAATAGAAAAAAATATATGGTTAGAAAGCTATGAAGACGTATGAGATTATGGTAAAAATTATAAATCTACCCAGTTGACAAATTGTAAACCTAATGAAGATAAAGTCAAGAAATCATCTTACAAGATTAAAAAAAATGTCTACAAGAACAAAAATGGAGGGAAAATGTGCCTCCAAGCCTTTGGGTCATTTTTCAAGGCTCTTCCCGAGCCATAACCTGATCAGGTTTCTTAATTTCAAATAACCTGATCAGGTTCTGAAAAGACAAAAGTACTTCAAAACCTGATCGAGTTCTGTAAAGAAAAAAGTACTTCAAAACCCGATCGGGTTTTGAAAAGAAAAAAGTATTTCAAAACCCGATCGGGTTTTGAAGAAGTAAAAATTATTCATTTCATTCTCCATAACCAGAGAGAGAGAGAGAGAGAGAGAGAGAGAGAGAGAGAGAGAGAGAGAGAGAGAGAATGCACTTGAAATGTTGAACCATCAGAAGCACAGAGTGTGACATCTGGATTAGCCAATGCTTCGCCTGAGATTTTCTGAAGTAACCCAATCTCCTCTTCTGCACTCTCACTTTGTTTCGCTTCCTCTACATGCAAGATTTCAATCTCTTTTTGCATTCTTTGAATTCTTCCCAATTGGTTCTCGCTCTCTACATGCAATGATGTAATTTTCTATCTCAGGGCTTGGATAATTTGACCAAGTTGATTTTCTTCATCTTTTCGCAACAATTTCATCTCTTCTTGCAGATTTTCAGTAATTCCAAATTGTTTCTCACCCTCTGTCGTAAGTATTTTGTTTTCTTCCTTCACACCGCAAAGTTTGTATAAAAGACATGTATGGTAATCTTCATAGTATTTGGGAGGCACAGATTGGCAACAATTCAAGCAGTAGGAATCAGAAAATGCACACCCTTCTTCACCAAACTGTATCTAGATGGACAACCTGAAATAGATCTAGAAGTAGAGTTGCTCCCTTCGCTTCGGGCCATTGCAAATTAGCGAAAGTTTTATGTTCTTCCCTCCAACAAAATAGCTTATTTCAATGGTCGTCCTTTAATTTTTTTAAATGGTCGATTGGTTTCCTTTGCTTCTTTCAATGGCCATTCATAATTTTTTCTACAATCTTCCAACCTTTCATACATAGTTATTACAATTTAATACCCTCCTAGTACATAGATGTTTCAAGTGAGTGAAATTGTACTCTCTCTCTCTCTCTCTCTATCTTCTCTCTCCCTACTGGTGCAGGAGCACCCTCAAGTTCATCCATGGTACACACATTAGTGGACCCAAACAAGTAGGGTTAGGGTTATGATTGGATCTTAGATCCGAGGTTCTCAATAAATTCCTAAAATGTAAGACAAGGGGACACTAACTGATGTTATAAACGTAGTTGTCCACCTTAGTCAAATTGGAAAATTTGGATAGAATATAATAGAATAGTCTAGGGGACATAATGAAGGGTAGGAATGTCATTTTAGGCCTTATAAGATTCCCTAAGGAGTAAAAACACTGAACTTTACAAGTTTAGTTAGTTTTGACAACTTTTGCAAAAAGTTGTTAAAAGTTGTCAAAGTTGCTAAGTGCAACTTTTGCAAAAAGTTGCAACTTTTGAATCCCAACGTTCACAACCATCTTTGTCAGTTCAAACCACTTGGGAATGATATGTAATGGAGGAAAAACCTCTCTCCACAGTTGGAGTTCAAACAATTTGTAAATTTTTTGCATTGAAATCAATAAAATCCAAACTGTTTTCTGTATTTCTAACTGATTTTTAGAGTTGTACGGCCCTGTATGGATCCCAATGCACCATTGAAGTGGGAAAAAATTTGATGCAGTGTCTTAGTGGAATGTTTTATTTGGTTTGAAGTATTCAAGTGCAAGGGATCAAGAGATATCCATTTTTTATTACTCACTGGTCTGTAAAAGGCCCTAACTAGGGTTTCGATAGCAAAATCCTCTTTCTCAGAGACTCCACCATGGGAAAATTTTGAGCCTTTGGAGAGAGTAAGGGGGGAGGATTTAATTTAAGAATTTTGAGGTCTTAGATCAGGAGGCATTCTGTGGAGAGAGAAATGATTGAATCTTTGAGACAGGCATCCATATGTGACTGTCCAATTTTGAGTTTTTGAGGCACAACTCGGACCAGGGGTGGAATGAAAGTTTGAATCCCTAGATTTAGATGTTTGGTATGATCCTACAAGTTTCCCAATTTTTGGGATAATAAATTGAGTTGAGATTCTAGTAGTTTCTTTGGAAAAGTGGCCTATTAGCCCTATTAGGCTTAGGAGAGATTTGAGGACAGCAGGAGTTAGGGGATTGGTCAAGAACCCTATCTTGGAGGGTGTTGTTGTTATGTGGATTAAAGACTTTTGGGGTGGTTAAAACTTTCTTTGGTGGAGTTCCAAGTAAGTTTCCCTTAGAAATTCATATTTTCTCCTTGTAGCCCTATGATGGGATTGGTATCCAAATTTGATCTCAGTAACAACTCAATGGTGGATTTGTGTTTTATTTCATCTAATATGATGATCTATAGTTGATAGAACCCTTTTTTCATGCCTAGATTACTTATTTCTAGTTGTGTCCTATTTTGGCCCTTTTGGGGTATTGAAAGCTAGTGGAAGATCTAGTCTTGTGAATGTGGGTTTTGGGAACTCTTTAGCAGAGCCCTAGATTGTGTGGGAGTAGGGGTGTTGTGGATCCCTAGAGAGTTAGTTTTGACATAGTTTGGGGCTCTGCACCAAGTGGTATCAAAGAAACTAGTAGATCTTTGGAAGAAGACAAAGTTGCAATCATGTCCAATGTAGGAGATGACAGTGAACTTCCTAATAGAATGACCAATGTTGAACTACTAAGGGTGGTGAAAGAGCATGATGCAGAGAGGAAGTTGATGAGGCAAGAAATTGAAAGGCTCAAGGAACAAGTCAAGAGAGTGGGTAGTGGAAAATTTGGATTTGAAGAAGAGGGGAGTGATGAAGAGACCCCTTGGCAGGAAGATGAAGAAGAGGAAATCCCTGCTGAACAGAGGTAGCTCTTGAAGACTTTGAAATCCATGGAGAGGAGAACCATGGATACTAAACCTTACCTACCTTTCTACAATGGGAAGATGGATCCAGAAGAAGTCATGAATTGGATTGATGCAGTCACTAGTTTCTTTGACTGTGAGGAGATACCAGAGCATCAGAAGGTTAATATAGCAAAGTCCAAGTTGAAGTGATCTACCCTAACTTGGTGGAACTTCACTCAAGAAGAGAGGGTGAAGATGGAGAATAATCTAGTAAGCACTTGGAAAAAGATGGTGACCTTGGTGAAGGAAGCCTATGTACCTGAGGACTATGAAGTTCAACTACATAAGAAGAGACAAATTCTAAGGCAGAAGGAAATGGACATCTCAAGTTATACTGAGGAATTCCAAAAGCTTACCATGAAGTCTAAGTTAGTTGAACCGGAGAGTGTCAAACTTGCTAGATATATGCAAGGGTTGAGAATAAACATGCAAGATGAACTAAGTTTGTGTTCCCCTACCACTGTCCAAAAGAGCTATCAATTAGCACAGAAGGTTGAAGAAAAAATTAAAAGGAGACAAGACAAAAGTGGGAGAGGCAGAGGCCAGAGAGACTTTGGTAGTAGAGGAAGAGGAAAAAACAATGGGAAAGGACAAGCTCCTAGAAATTTTGGTGAGACTAGTCATAAAGAAATTAGTCAAGAGAACTCCTTTGGGGAGGGAAGTTCTAGAGGATCCTATAGAGGAAGGAGAGGAGATTCAAGGGGAAGTTCTAGAGGACCTCCAAGGTGTTACAGATGTAACCAAGTGGGGCACTTAGCATCCAAGTGTCCTAAAAAGGCAAGCAATCAGACAGAGAGAAGGGAAAACATGGTTAGAGAAGAAGAGAACCAAGGGGATAACTCACATGGGTCTTATGCACCACCTGAGGAAGGAGAATTCCTTATGATGAGAAGGACACTATTGAAGGCTCCAAACACTCAAGAGCCACCTCAGAGGAAGAACTTATTTAGAACCACATGCAAGGTGGGAGACAAAGTCTGCAAGATGGTGATTGACAGTGGGTCTACGGACAACTTGGTGTCAGAGGAGATAGTAAAGAAACTAAATCTGAGGAGGGTGCCACATCCAAATCCTTACAAGGTATCATGGCTAACTAATAAGCAACAGACTTTCATAGAGGAACAAGCTTGGGTGGAACTCCAACTAGGAAACTACAAGGATAAATTTCTCTGTGATATTGTCCCCATGGATGCATGCCATTTTCTACTTGGGAGACCATGGTAGTATGATGTGGAGGCTCACCATGATGGGAGGATAAACACCTACACCATCAATCACAGAGGGGAAAAGGTAACATTCTTTCCACTATCTGATTTTTTAGAGGAACAAAAGGATTCCAAATTTTTGTTTGTAGGAGAGAAAGAGTTTTTGAAAACTTTGAAAGAAGAAAAGACTCCTTGCTATGCTTTAGTCATTTTACCTAAATATGATAGACCTAAGAAGGTTGAGGAAGAATTAGAACCCCTAAGGAGGGTAGGCCCTAAAGAATTTGTAGACCTGCTTGACCAGTATAAAGACATTGTGACCAAAGATTTACCAAATGAGTTTCCCCCAATCAGAGACATAAGTCACAACATAGACTTGGTTCTAGGAGAAACCTTACCCAATAAGGCAGCATAAAAGTTAACCCCTAAACAAAACAAAGAGATGGAAAGACAAATTCAAGAACTCTTGGATAAGGGTTTGATTACAAAGAGTCTCAGTCCTTGTGTAGTACCAGCTCTTTTGGCCCCTAAGAAGGAAAGCACATGGAGATTGTGCACTGATTCTAGAGTGATAAATAGAATCACAATTAGGTATAGGTTTTCTATGCCTAGGATAGAGGATCTGTTGGATCACTTAGGATGTGCAAGGTACTATTCTAAGGTGGATTTGAAGAGTGGCTACCACCAAATAAGGATTAGGGCTGGAGATGAGTGGAAAACTATATTTAAGACCAATGAAGGCTTAAATGAATGGAGGGTGATGCCCTTTGGCCTATCCAATGCCCCTATCACATTAATGAGGCTCATGAATGAGGTGCTTAAACCATTCCTTGGCAAGTTTTTCATAGCATACCTTGATGACATCCTTATCTTTAGAAAAATTAAGACCTTGATGACATCCTTATCTTTAGAAAAAGTAAGGAGGAACATTTGGAACATCTTAATTTGGTCCTAAAGAGATTGCATGAAGAGAAGCTTTTCATAAATTTGGAGAAATGTGTTTTTATGTAGGAAGAACTCATATATTTGGGATTTTTAGTCTCAAGAGGAAACATCAAGATGGACCCTGAGAAGGCAGAAGCCATCTTGAATTGGCCTTCTCCTAGGACAATGACAAAAGTCAGAATTTTTCATGGACTGGCATCTTTTTACAGAAAATTCATAATGAATTTCAGTCAGTTGTGTGCCCCTATCCTTGAAACCATTAAGGGTGGACAAAAGTGCAAGTTTGTGTGGAAAAAATATGTAGAAGAAGCCTTCCAGATGCTGAAAAGAAGGTAATGGAAAATCCTATCTTAGTCTTTCCTGATTTTCAAAAGATATTTACTATTGAATGTGATGCTTCTAACCTAGCTATTGGGGCCATCTTAAGCCAAGAAGGGAGGCCTATAGCCTTTTTCAGTGAGAAAATGAATGAAGCAAAGAAGAAATACTCCTCTTATGACTTGGAACTGTATGCATTAGTTTAGTCATTGAAGAAATGGAGGCACTACCTCCTTTCAAAATAATTTGTTGTCTTGACAGACAACCAAGCCTTAAGTTTCCTAAACAGTCAAGAAAAATTAAGCCATAAACACATGAAGTGGGTAGAATCAATACAATCCTACACCTTCTCAATCAAACATAAAAAGGGAGTTTCCAATAAGGTGGCAAATTCATTGAACATGAGATCTTTAGCTGTGCAACAAATCCAACTCCAAATGGATTGATTCATTGAAGGACATGTATAAGGATGATAATGATTTTAGAGATATTTATAAGGTGTGTTCTGACTTTTCATAGGCTTACCATGTGGAATATGCAGACTATTTGATACAAAATGGACTCTTGTTCAGGGGACACCAGTTATGCATTCCAAAGTGTTCAATGAGGGAGAACATCATTAGAGAAAAACATGCAGGCAGCATGGGAGGACATTTTGGTTTGGACAAAACATTGGAATAGGTGAGAAGGTTCTATTATTGGCCTAAACTTCAAACTAAAGTAAAGAAGATTGTAGAGACATGCACAATCTATCAAAGGGCCAAGGGTAAATCCACAAATGCAGGACTATACCAACCTCTACCTATTCCCACAAGACCTTGGGAAAGTTGTAGCATAGACTTTGTGATGGGATTGCCCAGAGCACAAAAGGGATATGATAGCATCTATGTTTTAGTAGATAGGTTTAGTAAAATGGCCCACTTTATCCATTGTAAAAGCACTAATGATGCATCAGCAATTGCAAATTTTTTCTTCAAGGAAATAGTGAGGATTCATGGCTTACCTCAAACCATTCTCTCTGATAGAGGTGTGAAGTTTATTGGTCACTTTTGGAGAACCTAGTGGAAAAGGTTAGGGACCAATTTAAGCTTTAGTTTTTCCTACCATCCACAAACAGATGGGCAGATAGAAGTGGTAAACAAATCACTTTGGAATCTACTTAGGTGTTTGACCAAATAGTATGGAGACAAGTGGGATGCAGTCCTACGCCAAGCATAATTTTCTTTCAATGACTCAATCAATAGAAGTATAGGGAAGATTCCCTTTCAAACTGTGTATGGGAAAAGTCCAAGAGGCATCTTGGAACTCAGAGAGTTACCACAAGCCACTCTAGTCAGTGCTCATGGAGAAGAGTTTGCAAAGAGTATGAAATAAATTCATGATTCAGTAAGATTGGCACTTGATAAGAGTGCAGACAAGTATAAACAAGCCAAAGACAAGCATAGAAGAGATGTTCAATTTCAGGTGGGAGACATGGTGTGGGAATATCTCAAGAAGGAGAGATTACCTAAAGGAAAACACACCAAACTACTCATGAAGAAAGTAGGACCATATTTGGTCTTGAAGAAAAATGGGTCGAATGCATATGAGATTGAATTACCCTCACACCTTGGCATCTCTCCTATATTCAATATTTTTGATCTAACCCCATATAAAGGTGATGTACATGCAGGTTCTAAAGTACAGGTGGAAGAACTTGAAGAAGATATTGCAAGTCTACCCTCTCATGCACCAAAGAGGCTTGAGAAGATTTTAAACACCAAGATCATCAAACAGACAAGAAAGAATGTTTGCAAGAAATATTTTGTCAAATGGAAAGATAGTCCTGAGAAGGAATATGTATGGATGGATGAGCAAGAAATTCAGAAGCATGGCTCCAGTTTAGAAGACCTCATCTCAAGAGGACTTGAGATCAATGCACCCCACGAGTATGGTGCAGGAGCACCCTCAAGTTCATCCATGGTACACACATCAATGGACCCAAACAAGTAGGGTTAGGGTTATGATTGGATCTTAGATCCAAGTTTCTCAATAAAGTTCTAAAATGTAAGACAACGGGACACTAAGTGATGTTATAAACTTAGTTGTCCACCTTAGTCAAATTGGAAAATTTGGGTAGAGTAGACTAGAATGGTCTAGGGGACCTAAAGAAGGGTAGGAATGTCATTTTATGCCTTCTAAGATTCCCTATGGATTAAAAACACTGAACTTTACAAGTTTAGTTAGTTTTGACAACTTTTGCAAAAAGTTGTTAAAAGTTGTCAAAGTTGCTAAGTGCAACTTTTGAATCCCAATGTTCACAACCACCTTTGTTAGTTAGAACCACTTGGGAATGATATTTAATGGAGGAAAAACCTCTCTCCATAGTTGGAGTGAACAATTTGTAAAGTTTTTGCATTGAAATCAATAAAATCCAAACGGTTTTCTATATTTCTAACTGATTTTCAGAGTTGTACGGCCCTGTACGGATCCCAATGCACCATTGAAGTGGGGGAAAATTTGATGCAGTGTATTATTGGAATGTTCCATTTTTTTTTAATTATTCAAGTGTAGGGTATTGAGAGATATCCATTTTTTATTGCTCACTGGTCTGTGAAAGGCCCTAACTAGGGTTTCGATACCAAAATCCTCTTTCCCAAAGACTCCACCATGGAAAAATTTTGAGCCTTTGGGGAGAGTAAGGGGGGAGGATGTAATTTAATAATTTTGAGGTATTAGATCAGGAGGTAGTTTGTGGAGAGAGAAAATATTGAATCTTTGGGACATGCATCCATATTTGACTATCCAATTTTGAGTTTTTGAGGCACAACTTGAGCCAGGGGTGGAATGAAAGTATGAATCTTTGGATTTAGATGTTTTGTATGATCCTAAAATTATTCAAATTTGTGGGATAATAAATTGAGTTGATATTCTAGTAGTTTCTTTGGAAAAGTGGCATATTAGCCCTATTAGGCTTAGGAGAGATTTGAGGACAGTAGCAGTTAGGGTATTGGTCAAGAACCCTAGCTTGGAGGGTGTTGTTGTTATGCGGATTAGAGACTTTTGGGGTGGTTAAAACTTTCTTTGGTGGAGTTCCAAGTAAGTTTCCCTTAGAAATCCATATTTTCTCTGTGTATCCCTATGGTGGGATTTGTATCCAAATTTGATCTCAGTAACAACTCAATGGTGGATTTGCATTTTATTTCATCTAATATGATGATCTAAAGTTGATAGAACCCTTGTTTCATCCTTGGATTACTTGGTTCTAGTTGTGTCCTATTTTGGCCCTTTTGGGGTATTGAAGGCTAGTGGAAGATCTAGTCTTGTGAATGTGGTTTTTGGGAACTCTTTAGTAGAGCCCTAGATTGTGTGGGAGTAGGGGAGTTTTGGATCCCTAGAGAGTCATTTTTGACATAGTTTGGGGTTTTTCACCACCTACTCTCTCTCTCTCTCTCTCTCTCTCTCTCTCTCTCTCTCTCTCTCTCTCTCTCTCTCTCC
>MU227582.1:2237481-2268072 GCA_018584345.1 Thuja plicata | reverse complement strand
TATTATCACAAGTTTATAATCAAATTTTACAAACCATTATTATAATATAAAATTTTGAACTCTTCTTTCACACACAAGACTATTCTTTAACAAATTTGTAGGCACAGTTAGAGAAGGATGGTGGATTTCTTTGAGGATGAAGGGGTTTTGTGATGGATTCCACATTTGGGGGTCTATAGTGAAGTGTGTATGTAGTTGGTTTGGCCTGGAGTGGATTGGAGAGGTCCTTTTGATCAGACCCTGGGTGTGTGATCTAGAAGTGAGGGTTTAGTGGCTAAGGCCATAGATAAAGGATAGAGCCTTGGAAAGTTGAAAATATGTTGTTTCCTAACCCCTAGAAGGACTTTTTCAGCCTTTGGTTTCATGAGAGTAAGTGGAGTCAGCGGTTTCTTTGTAAATGAGGAGAATTAGGCTTAGTTTGGAGGTTACATGAGTATTGGATCTTGGGTATGGTCCAAAGGAGTATATATTAAATCTTGGGGAGGATTTAAAGATCCCAAAAGGGTATCTAAATCATGTTTTATTTTCCTTATTTATTTAGGGAATGTTGGAGAAAAGGACAAAATAGTGACTGGTGTGGGCTACTAGCTTTAAGGGTTGAATGTGAGAGTTGGGTAAGGGATTGGTTATCTAGACTTAATGGGTTGATGGAACATGGTAGATATGCCATAAGGAGATTATTTATGGATTTTAAATGAAGGTTGAAGTCATGAGTGAAGATATGGTGATTGGGAAGCACTAGGAGCACTTGGGGTAGCCTAGAAGGTGAGTCCTTGAGGGGGCTTTGGAAGTGAGAAGTTGTTACAAATAGGAGATGGATTTTTGTCAGACATGATCAATGAGGTTACCAACCACCACCTTTTCATCATATATGTTGGGAGTCTTTAGAAGGCCATAGAGGTGTATTGAAGGATTAAGGATAATCAAAATCAATGAACAATCAGAGATTGTATTCATGGTTTTGAACAAGAAAGAAGAGTAAAATAATGATGGTTGGATGTTCTGAATGATGTTCAAGGTTGATTCAGAGGCCAATAAGTGATTGGTTGGGGTATGAGTTTATCATTGGTTGAATTGAGTCCAAGGATGGAGGGCGGGAGTTCAAATCAATTTGAGTCATGATGGCTAGACAAGGAAGTGAATTCCTTAAGGTGAATTACATTAGAAAATATTCTTTGACCATAAAGAAATAGAAAACAAACATACACTAAGTTATCACCATACAAATTATTAAGATATGATATTTTCAAAATAACTTAGTATTCTATTTTAGGAATATTTATAAAACATTACCTCAGGTGTTTGAGCTACCTGTCTACGTGTACTATAATGAGCACTCCTTGGTGTGCTTGTACCACCAGCTGCACCTTGCAATGTATATTATTCATGTATCAATTTAGATTTTTCTATACATAAAATTTTATTTACTTTTAATAGATTTAGGTAATTAATTAAAATAACATGTCAAAACACAAATTTAAACAAACTTGTGTCAGCTCTGAACAATACACCATCGACAACAGATCATCTGTGAGGGCCACATCCTTAGTAGTGGATGCCTGACATATTTTTCTACAATGTACACATTAATGGGATGTTGAACCATCCACACTTGCCTGTCTATCTACCCCATCACATATACCATTACAACTGATGCAGATATGCTCAATGGGCTAGGCTGACCCTAGAAATGTATCTAATGATAATGGGTCTCGCACAGGATGAGATGATCCTAAAGGTGCATCTGATGGTGATGGACCTAGCGTGGGATGGGATAATCTTAATGGTGCATCTGATGAAGATGGAGGTGGCACTGATCCATCATCTCCAAATAACTGAGTGCCATGCTGGATAATGACATCAGTCAATGATGCAGCTGCATGAAGAGTCTGTATATCCATAGACTCCTTCACCACTACTGGGACCACAACATGAATGAGGGGTTTTCTCAAAATATTCCTCCTCTCTTATGGTTGGGTAATCCTATGTTCCCCAGGTCTATCCTGCACAGAGCCTCTCCCTCTACCCTGGAACTCACAAAAGTCAAAGTAATTTAGCTTCTTGCCAATGATAAACTCACAGTATAGCTTCCTCAAAAAATGTAAAGGAACCTCATTATTATTACAAGGTGGTTGGTCAAATACCATGTACCACCTATCCCAAAAAGTTGATTTCATCCCCCTATGAACACACCAATGTATAGGAAATCATTTTGTATTAATTTCTAGGGAATTGCTAGTATTAGGATCGGTGAAAAGGGCACATATGTCACATTTTTCTATTCCTTTTCTTTTCACATCCTCATAGGATAAACCATCAGCATAAAATGTACGACACCTATCCCTCCATGAACCCCATTTTGTCACCTCTTGAGACACCTCATTTTCACTATTGGACATTTTTTCTAATGTAGTGGCAAGGGTAGAGTGATGCTAAAGACCGGAAGCCTTCAACCTATTGACCAATATATTAATTTGTACACTATTTTGGTTAAGGCATTGCACAAGGTCTTCTTGTGATGCATCTACATGACCTAATGGCACATGTGGAGGGCATACGAGTGGCGATGGTTGTGGAGGAGGAGAATTGCGCGGAGGGTTTATGGGTGGAGATTATGGTTGAGGGTTTATGGGTGGCGAGGGTTGTTGAGGTTTTATGGGTGGCAATGATGGTGCTTCTACGGGGGGTGGTCTTTCATTTCATTTTTATCTTTTTGGGTTGTTTGATGAATCTGGAATGAAATTAATAAAATAAAACAAAAAATCAATAAAATAACCTAATTTGATTACAATTGCAAAAAAACAACAAAAACAAACAAAATTACCTTTGTTACAGGGCGCCATTGGTTGAAAATCTCAATTAAATTATGTTTTGTGCAAAACACGATTGGGATTCGCTACTGTTTAACCTCCTCCACACTTCTACTCTGTTGTTTAGGTGTTAAAAAATGGCCTAAGTCGTAGGCTATTCTATTTTTGTTATGTTTCTCATAACCCAATCGGGTTATTAAAAACTCAATGAGTCACATAACCCGATCGGGTTATGAGAAATTCCTCATAACCCAATCAGGTTTTGAGCCACAGACAATTTTTTAAAATATATTGTAGGCTTGGTTTACCAAGGCTAGAAGGATTTCAAATTTTCAATAACCCGATCGGGTTATTGAAAATTTGAAATTTTTTTAAAGGTGTGTCCACTTTTTTGGTCCACAACTTGGTTCACACACCCCTCTACTAGATAGACAAGCACTGCCTATAGATCAGAGAGCCATGTTGGAAGCCCTTGATAAGTTAGGGAGAAAAGACACCAAGGCTGACCTCCCTGTGTTTTGTGGAAAATTAAATCAATAAGAATGTGTGGATTGGATTGAAGCCCTAGACAACCACTTTGAATGTGATAGGGTACCTGAGAACCAAAAAGAGATAATTTCAAAGTCAAAAATGAAGGGCTCAACCCTTAGTTGGTGGAACTTACTTCAAAATGAGAGACTTGATGAAGGGAAGGAATAAATAGCCACCTGGAGGAGAATGAAGACAAAGATCAAGAAGCAATTCATACCCAAAGACTATGAAATCCTAATGCACTAGAATTTACAAGGTCTAAGGCAAAATGAATTAGATGTGAGTGCATATACTAGGGAGTTTCACAAACTCACTTTGAGAGCCCAAGTTCCTGAGAATGACAAGCAGAAGTTGGCTAGGTACTTGAATGGGCTCAAGTACTCCATAAGAGATGAGTTGGCTTTGTTTAACCCCAAAGCAGTGCATCTATGCTATCAGATGACACTAAAGATAAATGATAAGAAAAGGAGGAAGAGTGACTCCCCAAATAGAGGGAGAGGTGGAAATTTAAGAGGTAGGTGAAGGTTTGGTGGTAGAGGACCAGATAACAATTTTTTTGGAGAATCTAGAGGTCAAGAAAACCAGGAAGGGGAGATAAAGCCTAGAGGAGGATTCGGAGGAAGGAGACCCAATGGGAGAGGAAAATTCCAAGGAAGAACACTAGGAGTATTCACTAGCAGATGTTTCACTTGCAATCAGATAGGACACCAGTCCTCTAGATGTCCAGAGAAGAATGGAGGGAATAACCAAGGTAGAGAAAGGAGAGTCCACCTTTCTCAAGAAGAAGACACACAAAGTGTACAAGAGCTAAGAGGTAATTTTGATCCAAAAGAAGGACAATGCTTGATGTTCAAAAGGAATCTATTGAAGAAAGTTGCATACAAAGAACCACCTTAAAGGAAGACTCTCTTTAGGACCACATGCAAGGTGAAAGGTAAAGTATGCAAGGTAATAGTAGATTTTGGTTCAACAGATAATCTAGCATCCATAGAAATGGTTAGAAATATTGGTTTGACGAAGCTACCTCACCCTAACCCCTATAAGGTATCATGGTTAAACAAAGAGCAAAAAGCTCTTGTAAATGAACAAGTTTATGTGGAGTTTCAGGTAGGAGACTACAAAGACAAGATTTTGTGTGATGTTGCAAAGATGGATTTCTGCCACCTATTATTAGGAAGGCCTTGGAAGTTTGATGTGAACTCAAAACATGATGGGAGAAGCCATTTTTATGTGCTTACTAAGGATGGAAGGGAGTATACAATGAGACCCTTACCAGATGATGGGAAAGAAACACACTAAGTGACTAGTGTGTTAGTTGTAGGAGAAAAGGATTTTTTGAAGACCCTTAAAGGCAAGGACACCCCTTGTTTTTCCATTGTGGTAAAACCAAGAAGACAAGAAATGAAATTAGTAAGAGAAAAGGAACAAGAGAGGATAGTAGGGCCCAAGGAAGTACAAAGTTTGTTAAAGATGTATAAGGAGATCATTGCAGACAATACCATAGATACACTTCCACCAGTCAGAGATGTAAGTAACTGTATTGATCTTGTACCAGGGTCCACTTTTCCCAATAAGGCTACATATAAATTGACACTAGATTAGAATGAGGAGTTGGCTAGATAGGTTGAATAATTGCTTAATAAAAGATTCATTAGAAGGAGCATTAGTCCTTGTGCAGTCCCTGTACTATTGGCTCCAAAGAAAGAGGGTACATGGAGGCTATGTACTGACTTTGGAGCCATAAACAAAATCACTATTAGATAAAGATTCCCTATTCCTAGAATGGAGGACTTAATGGATTGCCTAGGAGGGGCTAGATATTACTCCAAGTTGTATTTAAAGAGTGGGTACCATCAGATCTGAATTAGACAGGGGGTGAATGGAATATTGCATTCAAGACCAATGAAGGGATCTATGAATGGTTGGTGATGCCCTTTGGCCTCTCAAATTCTCCAAGCACATTCATGAGGCTCATGAACAAAGTATTGAACACTTTTATTAATCATTTTTTGGTTGTATACCTAGATGACATATTGATTTTTAGTAAGAGTAGAGAAGAACACCTAACCCACTTGGAGTTGGTTTTGGAAAGGCTTAATCAAGAAAATTTAAAGGTCAATTTAGATAAATGTGTCTTCTTGCAGGGAGAGTTGGTGTTCCTTGAATTTTTCATCTTAAAGTGAAATCTCAAGATGGACCCAGAGAAGGTGGAAGCCATACTCAATTGGCCCACACCAAGGACGGCTAGTGAGGTAAAAAGTTTTCATGGACTAGCCAGTTTTTATAGAAATTTTATTAGGGGTTTTAGCAATGTTTGTGCCCCTTTGATTGACACAATCAAGGATGGAAGAAAGTGTCATTTTGTATGGACAAATGAAGAAGAGAAATATTTTGAGTACTTGAAAAGGAGGGTAGCAAAATAACCCATATTAGTTTTGCCTGATTTCAAGAAAATGTTCACAATAGAATGTGATGCTAGCAATAGGGCCATAGGGGGGGTCCTAAGTCAAGAAGGAAAACTAGTTTCCTTCTTTAGTGAGAATTTGAATGAGGCAAAATAATGGTATTCAACTTATGATTTGGAAATGTATGCAATGGTTCAATCTTTAAGGAAATGGAGGCATTATTTGTTGCCTAAGGAGTTCATAGTTTATACTGATAATCATGCTTCGAGATTTTTGAATAGACAAGAAAAATTGAACCACAGACACATTAAGTGGGTGGAATACATCCAAGCATACAATTCACCATTAAACACAAGAAGGGTATAACCAATAAGGTTGCAGATGCCCTTAGTAGAAGGAATCTGACCATTCAAGAAGTTAGATTGGAAAGTATTGGAATAAATTCCATGGAGGGGATGTATGAGCAGGATGAATACTTTTTAGAGGCATACCAAGCATGCAAGGATATGAGTGACAGATATCACAATGATTTTGCAGACTACATGTTGTAGGAGGAGTTACTTTCCAGAGGAATTCAACTTTGTATTCCAAGGGGATCCATGAGAGAAAACATCATAAGGGAGAAGCATTGTGGAGGCCTACAAGGTCACTTTGGATTGGACAAAAATTTGAAGATGTTAAGAAGGTTCTATTTCTGGCCCAAAATGTAGACAAAGGTAAGACAATTTTTTCAGAAGTGCATGGTTTGTCAGAAAGCTAGGGGTAGATTATCAAAATGTGGGATTATATAACCCTCTACCCATCCCAATGAATCCTTGGGACTCCATCATCATGGACTTTGTATTGGGCTTACCAAGAACCAAACAGGGATATGATAGTATCTATGTACCTAGTAGATAGGTTTTCCAAAATGGCCCATTTCCTACCTTGCAAAATAACACATGATGCCTCTCATGTAACAGGGATATTCTTCAAAGAAGTAGTGAGATTGCATGGATTTCCAATGAACATAGTCTCAGATAGGGATTCAAAATTTCTTGGACATTTTTGGAGAACACTGTGTAAAAGATTAGGGACATACCTGTCATACTCATCGACATATCATCCTCAAAAAAGTGGCCAGATGGAGGTCCTAAATAGGTCACTTGGAACCTATTGAGATGTTTGACAAAAGACTATGGAGCTACATGGGATGCAGTAATACCATAGGAAGAATTTTCCTATAATGGCTCAGTGAATAGGAGAACTGGTCATAGCCCAATTCAACTTGTATATGGGACACACCCTATAGGTTTAATGGAGTTAAGAGACATTAGTAGTATAGAAAGGAGTGCACAAGCAGAAGACTTTTCAGATGTTATGAAGGAACTTCACCAAGAAGTCAGAAGTAGACTTGAACAAACTTCAAGGAAGTACAAAGAGAGCAAATAAAAGAAGAAGGGATGTGCAGTATAAGGTAGGGGACATGGTGATGATCCACCTCTGAGAAGAGAGACTCCCTAAAGGGAAGTATACCAAATTGATTATGAATAATTTGGGACCCTTCAAGATATTACTTAAATGTGGCAACAATACCTATAAAATTGATTTGCCTCCAGACATTGGATTGTCTAATACCTTCAATGTATGTTATATTTATGCCTATAAAGGTTCTGATGTCTTTGATACAGGGCTAGAAGGAACACAAGAAGCTACAAAACTTCAACAATTTCCTCATCCATATCAACATGCATTTGAATCCATCTTGGACACAAAGGTTAGTAATCAAACCAGGAGGAGAGCATATTAGGAGTATCTAATCAAGTGGAAGGACAAGCCATTGTAAGATGCTACATGGCTAACAGAGAAGGACATTGAGAAGATGGGCCTCAAAATTGTAGACATTACGACTCAAGGTACTTGAGTTTCAATGGTGTGAGGTGTATGGTGAAGGAAACCAAAGCTATATCCTTCATGTTCTTCCCTGGGATAGATTAGGATCCTTTGGGATTAGTTGAATAATGTAATAAGCACAAGTGTGAGATCTATTGGATCCTAGGTATAATTATAAACCAGGATGCCATAATGATCAAATGGCCATAAAGTTGTGTTTTCTAGGTTTTTAAATAGGTATTAGGTCATTAGGACATGTTTTGAGGTTAATTGAGGCATTACATAAGCCTAATGTGCAAAATGTTGCAAATTAACAAAATTGTCAAAAATGTTGTTTGACAACATTAACAACTTTTCAAAAGTTGCTCGGTTTAGTTGAAAAGTTGTAAATTTGGTTCATAATGATTTGAATTATATTTATGACCATTGCAACTAGTATTTAATAATTTTTGAATCTCATTCATGGGTTGGCAATGGATGTACAAACTTTTGGAGGAGCAAACAAATAAGTTATTTTGGGTATAGTTGCTATTGTTTTCATTTTGTAGATTTTTTACGGATTGGTACAGATGAAAAAAATATTGATTTTGGTTTCTTATTATTCTATTTGATCTTTTCTTTTGGTTTGGGGTGATTTGGTGTTGTTTAGTGTGAGAAACAGAATTTGCAAGTTCATTGGTTTTGTAGACCCAAGAAACTAAGGGTATTTAGGTTATGGAGCCCTAACTTTCTTTCCCACCATGGAAAAAGCATGGACCTTTGGGTAATGCAAGCTAGGGAGGGAATATTCAACATTCCTAGAGCACAGAAGTAGAGGATTCTGATGGAGGGGTTTACCACCCAGCCCTAGGTCAAATATCTCTATGTATTTGACCAGGAGAGTAGGAGAAAGAGTGGATAACTAGTCTCATAGATTGAAGAGACTTTAGGAATAGTTGGATCAACCATTTAGAGGTCAAGGAAGATTCCTAAGGGGTTGAGTCGGTTTCATGCACCCGTCTTCATACCATTGCTTTGTAATCTAAACCTGGTCTGGCCAATGAGGCCTGTGGACAGAGTAAGGGTTTGATGTTGCAGGAGTGAATTCAGAATTCCATCTCTTGGGGTGTGAAGGATAAGGATAAAGGTTATCCTAAAAGGTAAGGAGACTAGAAAGTGAAATTTATCCACCCAAAACAGTGTATGAAAGGCTACAAGCTTGACTGTCCTAAAGTGAGTAGGATAGGTTGTGGGTGTGTATGAACTCAAAAGGTGAGTAATTCCTAGTGTATTAGGTCAAGATAAGACCTTACCACCATTGAATTTATATTCCAATATAGTTGGGATATAAATCCTTCATTTTTCCTATTTGAGGGAAATGATCCCTAAAGCCCAATTTGGATCCAAGTTGTGAGAAGTCCCTAGGAGTCAGGGAGAGTTGTGGCAAGGTAAGTCCACTTAAGAGAAGAGGTATAGACCCCCTAGAATTTATTGGATCAAGGAGAAGGCTTAAGGAAGGTATTGGAGTTTCTTCTAGTTGAAAGAAGACTAATCTAGGTTGTGTGGTTGCTTGCTTTGCTTCACTCTTAATCTCAATTATCAACAAATTAATTTATCTAATAGACATTAGAATAGGTAAATTTTTTGAGTCTCAATTACTAAATGAGTTACTAAATATAATAGTTGATTGTAAGGAGAATATTATCATTATGTTTTCTTAATAAATACATACATACATAAGTGAAACTGAAAATTAATCTAACTAGTCTATTAAGTCCATCAAAAAAGAGGAAAGATGTACATGTCATACATAACACACCCAAGGTGTGCTATTAATGAAAGAGGGATAAAATGTTGCTAGATTTACTAGTTGTGAGCTTGAAATATTCAATTCCATCCCATGGGGCTATCTTCATCCTAATATCCAATCTATGTTGAATTTTCATTTCTAAGCCTTTCTTAAGACATTCTTGAGGAAATCTCTAGCCAACTAGGTTAAACTATTGAATAAACATATGCTAATATTTTTTCAATGTTTGTATCCAACCACATACTATGGACTGTATTTTAAGCCATTAAAACTAGCTAATAGAACAATTATGTCTCTCACTAGTAGTGCACAAATTTGAAAATTTCTTGAAAATGCAATAGGTTCATCTAAATTCTAGAGGAATAGATATAAAAACCCTAGGCTTAGAGATCAACCCCCTAATTGAAAGTGTCCATTTGGTGTCTTTGTTATTTTATTCTACTTCTATCTATGTGTTTCTAAGAAATACTAGTTTGTTCTTTTTTTTTTAGGGCCAAAGTTAGTCAAAGATACAAGATTGGATAAAGAAAATGTAATAGAAACAATCCTTTCTATGGAGGAAAACTTCTATTACTAGAGATCAAATGATAATAACAAGATACAAAAAATAACTAGAAATGCATGATTAATATATGAGATCAAAAGGGATAGAGGAAGAGAGTGTTACAAAACTATAACTTCTCTCTTGAGAGAATGAATGTGATAATGGATTGAGAGGATTCTTGGCTATTACTTTGAGAATAAAGAGCATAGTGATATTTTGATCAATTTTCTGTGTGTGTGTGTGTGTGTGTGTGTGTGTGTGTGTGTGTGTGTGTGTGTGTGTGTGTGTGTGTGTGTGTGTGTGTGTGTGTGAGAGAGAGAGAGAGAGAGAGAGAGAGAGAGAGAGAGAGAGTGTGTGTGTGTGTGTGTGTGTGTGTTTTGTTTCTTCGAATGAGCAGAAAAACTATTTTGGATATGCTTTTGCAAAGGGACACACATCAGAAAGCAACTGATTTAAAATACACTCATTTGAATCTTAGAATATTTTGGGACATTTGCATGTCATGCAGATATTTTCACGCAATGCTCTTGTCTAATAAATTCCATCCCAAATTCCAACTATAGGTTTATAAAGCTTCATCTCTGCAATCCATGAAGTTGGAATAGTTAAATCTCAATCATGAATTTCATCATAAATGCACCAAGTGAAATGTGTAAGTATGAAATTGGTACATGGTTTAATTTGTGACACTAAAACACAATATGTGGATTATCTAATAGAAGGAACATCTACAGGACCAAACATATTAGAATAAATAAGATCCAACACACCACACAATTTATGAGAACTCGAGTAAAATTGAACATGATTTTTTTCTATAAATTCAATGCTCACATAAATTAAAATTAAGATTACAATCATTCAAACCATCAAAAAGTTTATTTATTTTTCAACGTCCTTAGAACCTTTTCTCTAATATGGCCACATCTCTTTGGTGTCATAAAATAGTCTTATTCTCAAGTAACATTGATTTAAAATAAAAAAGAACCCTTGGGTACCCAAAATCCATGACCATTTGCTGAAGGTGAAACCCTCACCTCATCAAATGATGTTATAGTGGTAGTACTAGTACTTGTCATTGTGTATTGAGGACTTACATTTGTGACCAATTTTGATGTTGTTGAAGGTACAATGGAACTTTGATGGCATTTTTAGTCATGGGGTTGCTAGCAAAAAGTGGGTTGGTGTATTGTCTCTTATAAGATATGGTGAAAGTTGTGACATAGGTAGCATTAAGGGATGTACAACTTGATGGCATGCTTGAGAAGACTTGCGATGATGGTGATGTTTGGGAAACCCTAGTTGATAGTAATTGAGTTTGTATTTTATTATATATAATGGTGGAGGAGTCAAATCCTGATGGTAATTTAGCCCAATTTTGGGCAAGTAGGTAGAAGAACCTATTAGAATTTTCTGTTAATAATGCATTCGTGATCTAGCTATGATCCAAGGATCTTGTGACGCGTTATCTATCTCTTCTTGAGTGTAATGAGCTTGAATATTCTCCATTGAGAATTCCTTATTAGGAGCTAGTAAAGTGGCTCCCCATTTATGTGGACATCATGAGCTCATAGATGTGTTGAAGTCCATAGTGCTTGTTGGATTAAAATTTGGGTCGTGTGTATCGTCCATTTGATTTTTGTCTTTTTGAGATCATGTAATTGACATATGAAGATGCAAGAATGACTCTAATTGATTGAGAGACAATTATCAAATGAGTATGACACATGAATTTGACTATAATGATGTCTAAGAATGAAACTATGTTTTTGGGGATTTTCGGAAAGTTTTGGAAGATGAAATTATTAGAACTATTATGTATGATTTGGACTATAATGATGTCTAGAAATGAAACTGTGTTTTTGGGATTTTTGGAAATTTTTGGGAGATGAAATGATTAGAACTAGTAAGAATGATTTGGACTATAATAATGTCTAGAAATGAAACTATGTTTTTTGGGGATTTTTTAGATTTTTTTGAGAAAATGACTAAGGACAATACAATCATCGATATGATAATGGGGATGCCTAAGAAATGAATCTATGTTTTTTGAATTTTTTTGTCAATTTTTTGGAAAATGTCTAATGAAGATGGAAGAATGAATTAAGTATAATGACGATTAGGAAATGAGTCTTTTTTTTTTTTTTTGGAAAAAAAAAAAATTTACTAAGGAAAATGCAACAATGATTTGACTATAATGACATTTAGAGAATGATGCTATTTTTTAAGATTTTGGAAAAAATTTGATATTTGATTAAAAGAAAAATGGAATGATGATTTGACTATAATGACATTTAAGGAATGACACTATTTTTTTTGGATTTTTAGAATTTTTTTTTAAATGAAAATGCAAGTCTAAAATGATTGGGACCAGATATGCTATAGTGACAACTAGGAAAGAACAAATGAACCCTAAGTGAATATTTAAAAAGTTTGAGAATTTGATTTTAGGAACCAACCTAAGAAATTGAGAGAAAATCTTTGACCTCAAAATAGTGATGGAAATGAAAAAATCTCACCCTTTTTTAGATTTTTGGACTAGGGTTTGATAATGATAATTATGAAAAAAGGACAACATGGAAGAGGCCAAAAATATTTTAACAATCAGTATGGAAATATCCAAAAAGGTATACTTTCTAGTCTCCAAAAGGTAACCCTAAAGGTGGAAATGTCCAAACCTATGGAATGCAAGACCTGTGTTTTGTGTTTTTTTTGGAATTTTTGAAAAATGCAAGAAAGAGAAACCGATAATTGATCCAATGATTGGAATCCTAAAGACAATTGAAAAAATAATTGATAATGATGCAAAATTTTAACCTAGGATGTAAGAACTAAGGGAAATGTACAAATTCCAGTATGCCAATTACATCGATTATGATCAAGAATGCCTCAAAAATGTGTGTGAGGGCCTTAAGTTTTAGTTTAAAAAGTTTGATTTTGGAATTGGGTTTATATTAGGTGCATGCATCGATTAATCAGTGAATGTGATGTTTAATTAGGAAATTGTGGCATTAAATATGGCAGATGTAGTATTACAAAAAGATTATGTTTCTAATAGTTTGTGATTGTGGTGAATGATCTCGTGAAATTAAAATCTAGTTTGGTGAAAATGATCAGGAAAATATGGTTTATTCTCTAACAAAATCATGTTTCTTGTGAAATTACTCAATCGAATGCATCGAAAGGTCTAACAAATCAGGGTCGCTATGTTGGTAAAAAAATTATGTTTATGAAAATGTGTCACGAGCTTAAACAAATTCATATCAGAATTAGGAAAATGTGTCTCAGGATTAAGTAGATGTGTCTCAAAATAAAGCAGATGTGTCTCAAAATCTATTAGATGCATTTAATTGTCTTACAGTTGTGAATTTTATATGAATGTTTGTACAAATTTTGGGTAAGTTTGTTCAATTTTTAGAACAATAACATTGAAGACACATCAATTAGTATAGTTATTTTGACCCTTGGAAAACCAGGATAAGTGACTTGGGGCCTAGATTAGCCCAATTAATTTTACTGGTATGAACAATAATAAAGAACTTGAAAGACATGCACACCCTAGGTTGTAAAGGGTTATACTTTTTGAGGCCCACACAATAATAAAATACATCAGGGTGCCAGCAAGAACTTGAGTCCACTTTTTGGCCAAAAAGTGGAACTATTTTTTCTATTTTTTTCAAATTCATTATGTTTGAGATGAATATTTGAAGCACTTAGAGATTGAATCTTAAAACAATTCAGTAATAGAAGTTGTATTGCTTGAAGTCTACTTTCCAAATATGTAATTTATTTTAATACACAGCTAATAAAATTTCATTTTCAATAGGCATTACTAAAACCCACATTCTTAACGTCCCTATTTCAGGACCATACTATGCATGTGTATGACAAGCAAAATTTGACCTAAATGAAACCATTTCTCTTAATCCCTTTGGGAAATGGTATGTAACAGTTAAGATTGATGACAATATTTTTTGCATTTTTTTGTTGAATATATTTTTTTAATTATTTTTTATTAGGAATAATTGTTGTTTTTAAAATCTCTCATGTACGACAAGCATAATTTGACCAAAACATGTGATTTAAAAAAAAATTTGAAGTATATAGAATTTTCTCTAGTTTGATGTCATATAAATTTTTTTGCGAGAAAATTTCAAATAAAAAAGTTATTAAAATAACAAAATAGCATGTTGTCTTTAGTTTGTAGACTTGTTTCAGTAGAAATTCAATGAAAAATAGAAAATTTAATCAAATTTATAAAAGAATTACATATTTTGAATCTGCACAGTCTGATCTATAATGGGTTTTTATTTTGCCAAAATATTCCTCTAAAAATGTCTTCGGATATATGTATGAAGTCCTTATTTTGTATGGAAAATAGAAAAGCCTTCAAATTGCAAGTCAAACCAGGTCCAAGGCTATGGTTCGGCTACCCAAGCCTCTTTCCAAACCAAAGGCCAACTGTAAAAGAAGGCTTGAAATTCAAAAATTATAGAAACGGGATCTCATTTAGTAAACCTTACTGTTGAGCATTGTTTTAACACAAGCCAACTTGCTAGGATCTCGAGATTCGATCTCCTCTCTTGAAAAAATAACAGAGTTATTCCCAAGGTTCTCCAAGGTCAGGTCACAACCTGCTTGGTTACTCAGTTGAAGATAAATGTGATTGTTCATGAGGAGGCCTTTGCTGGTACGTTCAAGACAGCAAACTGCAAAATATTGTTAATTCTCTTTTTTGGGTATTTTCTGTTTTAACAAATATGGTGTTTGTAAATAAAATGTAATTTTGTGTTTTTCAAGATGGTAATTTTAGAATTAATGATAGCATTTGAAATGAGAGAAGGGTAACAAGAAAGGAAGCAAATTATGAAAAAGTGAAATCCTAAGGACATAAACCACCGTAAACTCTTCCTTGCAAATTGAATGCTGGAGAGATTTGGAACAACCCACGAAGCATAAATTAGACCAAGTCACAATTCACTACTCCATGGATGCAAACATTTTGGAGAGAAGACGTATTCACTCGTGCAAGATATTCAAAATCTATCAAATCATGAAGCCACCAAGATGTGTGCACCCACAAGACAGATTTATCGTTAAGCTCAAAGATAATCTTTTCCACACATTCGTCACAGCAAGGTAGATACATAGCAGCAAACTCCAACTAAAAGTAGCATGAATTCAAAACACAATAACATAAAGGGCTCTCTGAAAAAAAAGAATAATGCAAGCATACATTCAATAAATTCGCATAGATAGCAGTAATTCACACACCACGAATGAAGAACCCAATGTAGATCTTTATTGTATTAAAAAGTCAGCCCTTTACATTGTTTTTTTTTATTACAATATATAGAGTTTTGATCCACAACTCTGATTTTCAGAGTTAGGGCATTAGAGAGTCTAAACTAGAGAAATAGAACTAAAACTAGAACTTTCCTGAAGGTAAACTACTGCTAACTAATACTATTTAACTTGCATGGATTCTTGAACCCATTTATAATCCATTTGCTCATGCAAAGAGGGCAAAATCCGCCAGAGAAGAGAGAGAGAAACGAGGAGAATTCCTTGTGTGAACTGGGAGTCTTCTTCTTGATCTTGGTGGATGCTTCTTGTATCCTTCACCTGGGTTGTTTCTGATGGTGGAAACTGATAGGAGACCCTTAGTTCCTCTGAAACAAACTCAAGTTTTCCATTGATCTGATTTGGAGTCAAACTGGTGTTGAGAAAAGTGACCTTGCTAAAAATACCCAGTTGTGTCAGACCCCGACCTCTACCCCGAAACTTTAATGTCTTCAAAATTTCCTAGGTGCTCTTAAAAATATTCAAACTTTGGAGGTCAAAAAGTTCAGACTTGTCATGGGCCAAAAGGCTGAAAAACTTTGAGAAGGCCAAAGGGCCGAAATCTTCGCAGGCCGAAAGGCCAAAAAAAATACTCCTACTGTATGGGCTGAAAGGCTAAAAAATCAGAGGCCGAAAGGCTGAAAAATACTACCTTGGTGAAATTTGACCAAGTGTGAAAATCTTGCCCGGTCCATCTGATATTTGAACCCTGGAACCTTATCTAGTGAATACTTTTGGGTGAGCTGCCCGAAGCCTCTGCACGATCTCCTGAACTTCCTCAAAATTGATCTCTTTTCTTTTTACTTTTGCGACCCTTCGTTCTTGTTTCTCTTTGAAGATAGTCAATTCAAAAGTGAAGAATGTGATCTCATCTTCATGTTGTGACATCCTATGTATTTCGTTCTTCATGTAGAATAGTTGTTGCAAGGCCTCTTTTGTATTGACTCTAGCTAGAACATCCCTAAACTGTTGGACCACTTCCTTAGAGGGACGTAGAGCCTATTGGCTTTCATCTCGGTAAATGTTGAGGCCAACCCCTGTGAAGAAGGTATCTATATCTGAGACCCATTTTATTACCTCTTCCCACTTTTCTTCTACAAGGGCCTAATGTTTCTTGTAGGCCTATATTATTTTGGCCATTTGTTTGGTCCAAGTCTCAAATTTATCTAGCTCTTCACCCTCATAGACTTTGACCAAAATTTGGAAGCATTGCTTTCTAATTACCTCCAAATCCTAGAGAGCTGCCTACCACTTAGCTACCTCGGCATCCATCCCCCCGTCATCTTCCACTAGGTCAATGAGTGAATTAACCTCAACCAAGATGGTCCTATATGGCCTGAATATTGACAAGATTGCCTTCTCTCTGAACTGTTTGAAGTCATTTATCCAGTCGGCACTCGCCTGTATGAAAGAGGGGGTTAATCCTGTTGGGAAATCTGGTGTAGCCCTTTTATCAATCATGGCTTGTAATGAAGCCTAAGAACAATTTGGGTCAATGGGACCCACCATTTTTTGGATGAACCCTT
This sequence comes from Thuja plicata, assembly GCA_018584345.1. Lineage (NCBI taxonomy): Eukaryota > Viridiplantae > Streptophyta > Pinopsida > Cupressales > Cupressaceae > Thuja > Thuja plicata. The sequence goes on along the minus strand of MU227582.1, from coordinate 2,251,252 downwards.
TCAATGCTTCATTCTGGTCTATTAAATCCTTGCTGGTTTCTTCATCTTTATTCATGAAACCCAGAGCATGCTTGAGTCCCAAAGCTGCTAATGTTTTGCTCCCTTCTCTGGTTGGTTCCCCCAAGTCCACCTCTTTGAATGTATAGTCTCCTAAAGAACCCATGGTTTGAGAGGTGCTCAGGGTGGGATAGCTATTTGTGCTGTCCACTGACCCTTAGGGTCTTGGGTCACATATGACATATTTTTAGCAGGCACGCTCACGTCTGCATGGTGGAAAGCTTGATTCATAGTAGTTATACTTGTATCTTCTCCATCCAATTCACTTGTGTAGGTTCTTTTCTAGGGTTGTATCTCCTTGGTGAACCAAGTAGGTTTATCGAAGGTAGTTACTAGCTTGTATGGTGCCATGTGGAGAATTGAAGTCAAGCCTTGTTGCTCTAGAGCTATTCCTTGTTTTGATTCTTTCTCTGCCTCTCCTCTTTGTCCATCTTCTCCCTCTTCCAGTCTATCCTCTTTTGCATCCCCCTGTATTTCCTCCTCTTCCTTATCTTGCTCACTAACTTCTTTTTCCTTTTCCTTCTTTGAGCCTTTGTCGACTGATGAATCAATTACCCCTTCTGGCCTAAGACCGGTCATGGCCTCTAGTGAAGTCTGAAAAGGTGATGTGTCTTTTGTGCCTACTACTCCTTAGGTTTCCTGAGTGGCACATGTTGAAGGGATTGGTATTGGTGAAATAATTGTTGGCATGACTATAGTGGGAGGTGAGGAGATGGTGGTAGTAGATGGAGGCAGAGTTGGTGCAAGAGGAGGTGTTGGAGTTGGTAAGGAAGTTGGTGGAGTAAGTATGTGGGGTGGTGGAGTGAAAACATGACTCCCTCCAGCTACATTGTCTGTTACTAAACTCTGAGTTACCCCACTGTCTTGGGTTTTAGGCCCTGGAGCAGAATCGGGGCCTACTGGTGGAGTAGGAACATTCACCGGAGGATTGGTGAACTGGACTAGTGGAGGAGTAAGGGCTACCTGAGGTTGTATGAATAATGGTGGAGTGAGGGAAACTTAAGGTTGTATGAGTGGTGGTGGAGTGAGAGAAACTTGAGGTTGTATGAGTGGTGGTACCCCAGTGTATGTGTCTTGGCCTTGGTCTCAAAAGCCTTCAAGTCCCTCAAAATCAAAGACCATAAACTCATCTGGTCCTAGTGGATCCAAAAGATCATCCTATTCTTTGGGTTCCTCTCTATGTTTCTTAGTAGTTTCCTTTTCTCTCCTCTTCTGGAACCTGGTCTTTTGGACTAAGGGATCACTTGTGTCCTCTTCCTCAGGTTCTTCCTGTACAGTTTCTAACTATGGAGATTCAGAACTCTTCTTCTTCTTATAAGTTTTCTTCTCAGTGGTGGGGGAAGATTGGCTAGAGGTGGATGGGCCTTCCCCTGATTGGGGTTGTGACAATCCTTCTGGTGGGTCAATCTGGCCCATCATTCTGGTTTACATAGGCCTAGGATTGGAGCCATATTCAACTGGTCGTTCATGACCGTACACCATTCTTGGCTTTTGAAGGGGAGCCTTCTTATATTTAGGAGCTGTTGACTTCTCTCCTCGTTGTTTCTCTACTTTCTTGGAGGGCTCCATTAATGTTTTCACCAGGATCGGGCTCATCTGGTGTGGCTTCTTGATCTAAGATATAGTGGTTTTTATCACGTGCCTTGCCCTGAAGTCTATGTCATCATTTTCATCTTTGTCTACCTTGGCGTTCATGATCGGTCAGTCATACACCTTATCTTGTGTGTAAATATCTTCTAAGACATCCTCTGAATCACATTCCCATATCTTCAAGGAAATAGGAACCTTTAACACCTCTATTGCCAAAGCTAGGTTCATTCTGTAGTAATATCATATTTTGACCTCATGGTCATCTATACAGTTTATCCAATGATCTTCTAGGTGTGGCTCATGTACGTAGAATCTGCCGATGATGTGGCTATAAGTTCCTATGGGGTCAAAATGAGCTCGCACTGTCTTGTAAACCTCTAAGGGGAAATCATCCCATTCAAAAGAAAGGGATTTTCAAACCTTCATGTCATGTAATGTATAGGGTCCCAAAGAGATGGGAAAGTCCCAACAGTGCTTCTTCTTATGCTTGATGTGCTCATATGCATCTGCGAGCTGCCTGGCCATCTCAAATATGATTATCCAATCAGATGGATACCTGGGTATCTTCTTTGGTTGTATGGTTGACCCAGCTATTTGAATGTATGTGAATTTCCTAAACTGGATGAAATAGGCCCCAATGGCCCTCACCTTACCAGCAGCTTCTTCTAACATCCTTTTAGCAAAGTCATCCTCAATAGATTGGATGACTGTGAAAATGAATGCGTCATTGACTATTTGATAATCAAGGGAATCCTTTGACATGTTTTCTCCCTTTACTAACTGCGGGTATACAAGATGGGGCCATGCATTTGGATCATTCAAAATTCCCCTCTTGGTGAGGCTGGGATAATCTGCCCATGCAGCTAGTAGATACATTATGTAAGTGCTCATGTAGAACTTTGGGTTATGCTTCACTACTGTCAACTGCTCATCCAGGTTGTCACTAACAATAGTACCCCAGTCGAATCTTTCCTTTTGTTCCCTGATCCTTTCTATCAGCAGGATCATCTAGTGCTCAAGTTGGATGGACTATGGTAACCCATACACCCGGCTTATCATTATTATAGCTGCCTGGATATCATCTCTCATATAACCCCTCCGAAGGTCTATCTTGTCCAGTCTGTTCTTGGGAACTGGTTGCTTCAGGTACTCCTTATTCATCATCTCGTTTACTGTTTTCTCCCTATTACCAAACCATTTGTTCCCCTTTTCAATGTAGAAATCATAGAACTTATCTATGCCTTTGTGGAGGTGAAAGACGTCCTAAATGACATCCGGCCTAATGTCCAATATAACCTGATCTTCTAAGTTTACCACCACCCTTTTGTCTGAATCATAGTGGTGAGCCAGGGTGATGATCAATTCTGAAGATGTAACAACCACGGGGTGTGTGGCTGCATTTACCAACCTGGATAGGACTAATGAGGTACAGTCCTCGGATCTGTTTATCAGTTGGGAGCACTGGGTTAGGAATTCATTCCAATCCACATTCCTAATGTTGGTATCATTTATCTCACTGTGTTTGTTCCCCACCTTTGAGCTGGGGGGATTCCCCTTGTATTGAAACTTCATTGGGGATATTATCTTTGGTTCATTCATTCCTGCAAGAATAGACAACTATCAGTAGCTTATTGAACAGAAAAATCAATTTAAACTATGAAAACAAGTAAAGGGAGCTAAAAAACTGCTAAAGTGCAAGCTTTCACACTTTCAGACCTTTCGGGGGTTTTAGACACCGAAAAATAAATCAAAGACCAAAATGTCCCAAAGTGTGAACAGGCAAAATGGTAAGGTCAAGGCCATTGAAGGTTTTGGAGTTTTAGACACCGAACTAGGAGGGGTTTGCACAAGAACACCAAATTATCCAGACATGGTGAGGAGCCTGGATGGAGTGATTGGAGGTTTCATTTGTTTGGATTTTTAGACTTTTGGACATTTTGGACATTTGAAACGGCACTTGGCGAGGATGAGATCTATTTTTCAGCCTTTCAGAGACCAAAAACTCATGGTAGGCATCGCGACTGACAAAAAATGTGAAAACCCTAAACCTAGGCTTGACGATGCCACAAAACCCTAGGGTTGACAGGGAGGGATTTTCCTATCGACGTACAAAGATGCATAAGCTTGAGAGGGTGACAAAACAAAATTCCCTAGGCTGGACAAGCACTAGGTGAACCACAAAGACAAAAAAAATTAGACCTAGACAAAAGCAAGAAATGAAAAGAGGGCGAGGAGGACTTGCCTTGGATGAATGAGCAAGGGAGGGAAACCAGGTGGCTCAGAGGTGGAAGTGGTCATCGAGGAGAAACCAGCGGAGTCACGAGCGGGAGTAAAAATAGAAAAATGCAGATTGAAATGAAAAGAGGAAGTCACCCCTTTTATAACCCACAGGCTGACGTCAGTAGTTTCAGGGGTGTGGACCAAACAAGGAACCAAGCCTTCAGCCTTTCGGTGTTTTCAGAGTCTGAAAACACTGAAAGGTTAGGTCTTTAGCCTTCTGGCCATTTTGGCATTTCAGAGGATCTAATTCCTCCAAAATTCTAAAGGAGCTGAAAGGTCGAGTCTTTGGCCTTTCAGCCATTTCAGTATTTCAGAGAACGTAAGTCCTCCAAAAGGTGAAAAAAGGCTTCTTCATTTGGTTTCAGTAGTCTTTCCCAGTGGCTAACTGGATCTCTACAAGGGGCGGACATGATGACAAGACAAAAAAGAAAAAGGGGGGTCCCCATGGTCAGAGGACCTTAAAATGGGGTGTGTGTTGTGGACCCACAACAAATAGCCCCGACAAAAGGAGGAATGACCAAGGCATTTCTTCATCATCAATACTCTTTCAGAAAGTAGCTTGCAGTAGAACTGAACCAAGAGGCGGTGGAGTTGAAAATTCTTCAATGACCTCCAATCTGAGATTCTTCTGTTAGTTTCACTGTGTGTGTTCATGTGTGTTCATTCCTTGACCCTTTGGCTTTGATAACCAAGGCGCTTGCCAGTTATACCCAACTTTTCCAAATAAACCAAGGCTTCCCGGAAAGATATCTACTTCCAGTCAGGCGTTCATAGCACCGACAAAGTTTTCCCTAAGTCCCAAGTATAACCTTTCTCTACTACTAGCCGGGCATCCATAGCCCCTGTAGAGGTTGTCATAGTCACCCAAGTCCATTCTACCTGCTAGACCATAACTTTGTTTGTGAGAGCTCTATCTTTTGGGAAACTAGTTTGTTCCTTTTGCTTGCTTGGAGACATATCGAGCCTTAGACGCTCAGTGTGTTCCATGTATTCAGGTCCATAACTTCTTTTCTTTCTTTCTCTCTCTTCTTTTTTGTGATTTGAGAAACGATTAAGAAGTGTTTCCCAGATCTTTCACTCGTGACCTCTTTGGGGCACTTTTCTTGTGAGTGTTTCTTTTGCCTTCCCTTTTGGGCTCTTCTTTCTTTTGTTATTGCCTCCGCATTTAGTTTAGACTTGGGTTCTGGGATCGGTGGGTACCCAAACCTATCCACTCAAGTTGGCTACAACTAACAAATGCCTTAGAAACCAATGCCCGCTGGTGTTTGTACCTTAATGTGTCTTGTGATCAGGATGACCAAACTTTGAACTTCCTCTTGTCTGTTAATGATAATCATCACTACTTTGTCTTTTGGGAAGGTTCTCTTACGCTGCATGTATCCTTGGAGAAATTTGACTAAGAAATACCTCTACTCCTCTTGCGAAACACCTATACTAGATCCAAAACACACTGACCCGAAACAACAAACAAGCCCCGACCAAAGGAAAAAAACACAAGAGGAAGAAAGGACTGATGGTGAGAACAACAAAGAAAAAGGGAAAAAAATGCAAAAGTGACTATGGTACAAGGGACGAAAAAATAGTCCCATTTAGGATCCAAAGTAGTGTTTGAGGAACTGCCCATTGACTGACAATGGGGTCAACTCTCCATCCAATGTGCTAATCCTAAAAGTGTTCTCCCCCAGGATCTCTGATATTTGGTAAGGGTCGGTCCACAGTCTTTGGAACTTGGTGTGGCTGCCTGGCTTTTCTTTCGCCTTATCGCACATGAGGAAAAGGTGAGAGATCCTAAAGGATTTGATGGTAGCTCTCTTGTCAAACCATCTTTTGACTACAACCTGATGTTTGGATACATGTTCCAGGGCTAAAGTCCATTTCTCCTCTAGCTTTAGGAGATTCATGAGTCTTACCTGTACTCGATCTTCCTCCCCTATGTATTGGTCCATGAATCTTAGAATTGGGATCTTCAGGTTCATAGGAAAGACCGGTTGTAAGCCATAGACTAGTTGGTATGGAGACGTCCCCAGGGCATTCTTGATCCTTATGCGATCAGTCCACAAAGCATATTTTAGTTGAGTGTACCAGTCCCTGGGGTTGTCATCCAGGAGGTGTTTGATCACTGTTGTCAGATTTTTGTTTGTAGACTCTGATACACATTGCCTTGTGGATAGTAATTTGAAGAGAATTTGAGGATTACCTAGTTTTTGAAGGCCCATTGTGTGAGTGAGGCCAAAGAGAAAGAAGGGGCATTGTCACATACCAGATAGGATGGCATTCCAAACCTAGTTATGATGTGTTCCTCCACAAATTTGGTCACATCCTCAGTGGTACAATTCTTCAAAGCTTGCGCCTCCATCTAGCACATGCATTAATCAGTGGTTGTTAAGATAAAATTATGTCCTGTAGATGAAGGGGGGTTAATCACTCCAACAAAATCTAAGCCCCATTGGGAAAATGGGCATACCTCATAGACTGGTTGTAAAGGCATTTCTTGATTTCTCTCTAGGGTCATGCTAGTTTGGCAAGTGTGGTAGGATCTCATGTGTTCGTTGGTATCTTTAAATATCGTCAGCCAAAAATACCCTACCCTCAGGATTTGGTGAGCTGTGGCCTCCGCCAATCCATGTCCTGTTTCGTATTTGTCATGAAATTCCACCAATATTTGTTTTGCCTCCATTCTATCCAAACATCTTAGGTACAAACCCTCGTAATTGCATTTGTAAAGTTGTCCACTCTTGAGCATGTAAGAGCTGCTTTCGATCTTCAAGGCTCTCCTCTGGGAATTGTTCATTTCCTCAAGGTAGCGATTCCACAATAGATAGTACACTATGTCTTGGTACCTTATATCTGTGATCACGCCTTGGTCTGTGTAAGTTTGGCAGACTAGACCTTCTTCAAACTCAGAGATCAACTTAGTTAGGCCCTGGCCTCTTACCAATTCCATTGGTTGGATCTCTAGGTCAAAATCTTGGAGAATTGCCATCCATTTTCCTCTCCGCTCTCCCAGCTCATTCTACATTAGGAGGGATTTAACTACTGCATCTGGGACTATCCCGATGACTTTACTCCTTACAATGTAATGCCTGAATTTATTCATCACCTTAACGAGAGAAAATGATTGCTTATCCAGGTTTGGGTATCTGAGTTCAGCGTCTTTGAAAGGACAACTCATAAAGGTGATGGGCCTTTCATCTTCGCTATTCTTCTTCTGTGTGAGAATGCCAGCGCAGGAGTGCTTTGACGCGAAGGAGTAGACCTTGAAAGGGATGGTGTAGTTAGGACTAGCTAGGACTGGTGTCGTGGCAATGGCATTCTTAATCTCTTCAAAAGACTTCTTGGCTAGGAGAGCCCATTCAATCTTGGCATCTTTCTTGAGCATGTCGTTCAATGGTTTCACTATTTTTGCAAAGCCACTAATGAATTTCCAGATGAAGTTGATCTTTCCAAAGAAAGATTTTAATTCCTTGCGACTATGAGGTGGTGTCAATTTTAGGATCAACTCCACCCTTTTGGGGCCAATAGATATCCCCTTTCTAGAGATGATATGCCCCAAGAGCTTTCCTTCAGTTACCCCGAACACGCATTTCTTGGGGTTGAGGGAGATCCCAAACTCTCTACACCTCTGAAGGCATTTTATGAGGTCATTTATGTGGTCAGCTCTTAATTTTGAGTAGACTGTGAGATCATCCATGTAGATGATAATGCACCTTCCAACTAACCCTTTGAAGGCTATGTCCATTGCTCTTTGAAAGGTGGCTCCAGCATTAATCGGTCCGAAAGGCATTCATCGGTACAGAAAAGTCCCTCACTTAGTGGTGAATGTTATTTTTAGTCTATCCTCTTCCTGTACCATCACCTGATTATACCTAGAATAGCCATCCAGGAACGACATCATCTAAGACCCATTAACCTTTTGCAGCACTTTGTCTAGAGACGGGAGCTGATAATTATCCTTTTGAGAGGACTTGTTGAGGTTCTGGAAGTCTACGCACAACCTGATTTCTCCAGTCTTCTTCCTTACCGGTACTAGGTTTGCAACCCATGTAGAATGTCAAATCGGGAAGATGATCTTAAAGTCAAGTAGCTTCTGGACTTCCTTCTAAATTAAGGGCTCCATAGTGGGATTCACGGGTCTTTAGCATTGTCAGAAAGGCTTAGAATCTGGCTTCAAAGGGATGTTGTGCACTATGACTGAGGTTTCATATGTCTTTAATTCATAATAACTCCATGCTATGACATCTCAATATCAGTGACAAGCTGGACCATTCTCTCCTTTTCTTCTTTGGTCCCTACCTTTCCAATGTGGACTTCCCTCGGTTCCTCTTCTATGCCCAGGTTGTAAGTGTCAAATTCCTTACCATTAGGTGTTATGTCAGGGTGTCTTCTCATGGTAGTCTTATCGCTGTCAAAGATCCTTTCTAGTTCTACCATTCCCTTAGGTATGGCATTGGTCTTTAGGTTTATGATGTCATGATCATTAGGCTCTTCAGGTTCAGCAGTTTCTTCATCGTTATCCTCCTTGTTTATGATCTGCTTCTCGAACACGCCAGCGCACATGATAAATTCTAAGATATGATGGTCATCTTGGAAGACTTGAAATTTAGTAACATTATCCAGAATGGCCGGGGCTGCAACAAGTTCAACCGAGAATTTCTTTAGTTTTAATTTCTCCATTGGATGTAGTGAGCTAGCTGAAATAGCCAAGGTGTCAGCAACAATGTTCTTTCTTCTTGGGATGGTTTTGATGTTGAAAGTGTCAAAGTCATTGATCAGATACCATGCCCTATTTCTGTAGGCTAAGATCCTCTTATCGTTGCAAGTATACTAACTACAGATTTTCTTGACAACCAACTGTGAGTCTCCTTCCATCGTCAAGATCTTGATTCCTTTCTCGTGAGCTAGGATGAGTCCGCAAACTAGTGCTTCATATTCTGCAACATTATTAGTACAAAGGAACTGTAATCTATAAGAAACATAGAAAGACTTACCCCTTGGATTTATCAATTTGATCCCAGCACCTACTCCTTGTTTTCATTTGGAACTGTCAAAGTGCAGTTTCCATATTTGCGGTGGTTTAGTAGGGCTAGTTTCGGCCAAGCTTTTCTTAGAAAAATCCTTGGTACTTGGTTTTCAGCCCCTCTTTCCATCGCTGTCAGAAGAAGTGGATTCTTCTGTATTTTGAGCATGCCCAGGTTTGAGGAGTTCATTGTCTTTATCTTCCAGTAGTCCCTTGTGAGGGGTACATGCTCCATCATCTGAGGTACTCCAATCACTAAGCATGTTTAGGGAAAGGCTTCTATCATCTAGATCTGACCCACTGTCTTGACCTTAAGGTGGACTATGTGTACGGACTAGGTTGTCCATACCTGATGCGATGTTGTTGCCATCTTCTATCCCAAGTACATCTCCCTTTATCATCTGTGCTTTTGGTAGCTCATTTGGTTGGGCAATTTGGGCCAACACTTGTGATAGTGCCTCTTGAGAACTAGGGCACGTAAACTCAGAATGACTAGCCTGATGTAGTTGGCAGTATCCAGGTAGCAATAAGATGTTGGGATTTGTGTCTTGACCCAGGTGTCGCAGGCTAGCCATTGTGCTATTGACGAAACTCTGGAAGATGTCACCACCAATCTTCAGACCTTGGATGGGACTGTGGTCTAACTCTTCACATTCTCAGATTTGAAACATGAAAATGTCATCCAATCGATAAGTGCCCAAATTGATTTGAGTGAACAAGACTTCATTCAGGGCATTGTATTCGGTGATCATCCTTTTCAGCTTCAGTTTTGCATCTATCTTGATCTAGTTGTTCAAACCTCTCCAAGGTAGCCAAAGTTGGGTGAAGTCTGTAGAGAGCCATCCTCTCAAGCATCTAGTCCATTCTTGGCTTAGCAACATCCCATGATTTTTGGGGATGTCCACTATGTGTATATCAATGCGTTCTTGTATCCGGGGATCTGTGACTAGTTGGATGTGTATGTCTTTGAGCACACCAATTACTCTAATCTCAGTTTTGTCCAATTGTATGACCACCCAGTTTGTTACTTGGGGCACCATTCCCAAATTTTGGCAAATTGACAAGGGCATAACATTGCATGAGGCTCCTAAATCGATCAGGCAGTTATGTAGGTTCTTCCTAAACATTCACAAGTTGAGTAAGAATGGCGAGACGTCCATCCTATCTGTGAATACTGCTGGGAATGCCTCAGATGTGTTGACGCTGGACGTGGGTACCCTGGTGTTGTTGGTCAATGGGCCAGGTCTTGAATGATCTAAGGATCTTAAAAGGGATTCCTTTTGAGATGGGCAACCCTGTAATATTCGAACATCGAGATGTTCACCTTAGTTTTCTTGAGTTCATCCACTGCACTGTACTTGTCATTTGACCAAGTCATTCCTCGGTAGCTATCATATGTACCTGTCATAGGAGGTATGGCATTTGGGCCCTTTGGAGGTACGAGATTGTTACTAGCCTGAGGATCTTGTGGAGTCGGTTGCTTTCCTAGAGGTATGCTATTGGTGAGGGGTTCCTTTCTACTCCAAAGGTTATGTGGGTTTCACTGATCGTTCTGGAAGGCATGAACCTCAGAATATTTGGGTTCATTTTCTCTCTGAAAAGGGAACACAAATTCATCTTCTCCCGTATAAGCTTCTGAGCTTCCCTCTTTTCCAGACTCATAAGAATCAAACACCATAGCATTAAATTGTACCGGGGCCCCCTCTAGATTTTGGGTGTAGTGGTCTTGGGAGTTGTTCATATATCCGTTATTGTCCTGATGCCTACTTGGAGCCCCAACAAAATTGGTCTCTGAAGCCTCATAAGTATTGGCTTTATCTGCTGGGATGCTACCATTATTTGATCTAGTGTTCCATGGCTGATTTGGCCTTTGCTGCCCAAATGGTTTCTTCTAGCGCCACTTCTATTGAGCGTTGTTTTAACACAAGCCAACTTGCTAGGATCTCGATATTCGATCTCCTCTCTTGAAAGAATAACAGAGTTATTCCCAAGGTTCTCTGGGGTCGGGTCACAACCTGCTTGGTTACTCTGTAGAAGATAAATGTGATTGTTCACGAGGAGGCCTTTGCTGGTACGTTCAAGACAGCAAACTACAAAATATTGTTAATTCTCTTTTTTGGGTATTTTCTATTTTAACAAATATGGTGTTTATAAATAAAATGTAATTTTGTGTTTTTCAAGATGGTAATTTCAGAATTAATGACAGCGTTTGAAATGAGAGAAGGGTAACGAGAAAGGAAGCAAAATATGAAAAAGTGAAATCCTAAGGACATAAACCACCGTAAACCCTTCCTTACAAATTGAATGCTAGAGATATTTGGAACAACCCACGAAGCATAAATTAGACCAAGTCACAATTCACTACTCCACAAATGCAAGCATTTTGGAGAGAAGACGTATTCACTCATGCAAGATATTCAAAATCTATCAAATTGTGAGGCCACCAAGATGTGCGCACCCATGAGATGGATTTATCATTAAGCTCAAAGATAATATTTTCGACACATTCATCACAGCAAGGTAGATACACAGTAGCAAACTCCAACTAAAATTAGCATGAATTCGAAACACAATAACACAAATTGCTCTCTGAAAATAAAGAATAATCCAAGCATACATTCAATAAATTCGCATAGATAGCAGTAATTCACACACCATGAATGAAGCACCCAATGTAGATCTTTATTGTATTAAAAATTTGACCCTTTACATTATTTTTTTTATTACAATATATAGATTTTTGATCCACAACTCTGATTTTCAGAGTTAGGGCATCAGAGAGTCTAAACTAGAGAAATAGAACTAAAACTAGAACTTTGCTGAAGCTAAACTACTGCTAACTGATACTATGTAACTTGCATGGATTCTTGAACCCATTTATAATCCATTTGCTCATGCAAAGAGGGAAAAATATGCCAGAGAAGAGAGAGAGAGAAAGGAGGAGAATTCCTTCTGTGAACTAGGAGTCTTCTTGATCTTCGTGGATGCTTCTTGGAATCTTCACTGGGTTGTTTCTGATAGTGGAAACTAATAGGAGACCCTTAGTTCCTTTGAAATGAACTAAAGTTGTCCATTGATCTGATTCAGAGTCAAACTCTTGTTGAGAAAAGTGACCTCACTGAAAACACCCAGATGTTTCAGACCCTGACCTCTACCCTGAAACTTTAATGTCTTCAAAATTTCCTAGGTGCTCTTAAAAATATTCAAACTTTGAAGGTCAAATAGTTCAGACTTGTCATGGGCCGAAAGGCCAAAAAACCTTTAGAAGGCCGAAGGGCCAAAATATTCGTAGGCTAAAAGGCCAAAAAAAATACTCCTACTATATGGGCCGAAAGGCCGAAAAATTGGAGGCCTAAAGGCGGAAAAATTGGAGGCCGAAAGGCCGAAAAATACTACCTTGGTGAAATTTAACCAAGTGTGAAAATCTTGCACGGTCCATCTGATATTTGAACCCTGGAACCTTATCCAATGAAGACTTCTGGGTGAGCTACCGGAATCCTCTGCACGATCTCCTAAACTTCCTCAAAATTGATCTCTTTTCTTTTTACTTTTTTGACCCTTCGTTCTTGTTTCTCTCTGAAGATAGTCAATTCAGAAGCGAAGAACGTGATATCAATTTCATGCGGTGACATCCTGTGTATTGTTTTCTTCATGTAGAATAGTTGTTGCAAGGCCTCTTTGGTATCGACTCTGGCTAGAATGCCCCTGAACTGTTGGACCACTTCCTTGGAGGGACATAGAGCCTATTGGCTTTCATCTCGGTAAACGCTGAGGCCAACCCCTGTGAAGAAGGTATCTATATCTGAGACCCATTTTATTACCTCTTCCCACTTTTCTTCTACAAGGACCTGATGTTTCTTGTAGGCCTTTATTATTTTGGCCTTTTGTTTGGTCCAAGTCTCAAATTTATCTAGCTCTTCGCCCTCATAGACTTTGACCAAAATTTGGAAGCGTTGCTTTCTAAATACCTCCAAATCCTGGAGAGCTGCCTACCACTTAGCTACCACAGCATCCATCCCCCTGTCATCTTCCACCAAGTCGATGAGTGAATTAACCTCAACCAAGATGGTCATATATGGCCTGAATATTGATGGGATTTCCTTCTCTCTAAACTGTTTGAAGTCATTTATCCTGTCGGCACTCGCCTGGATGAAAGAGGGGGTTAATCCAGCCAGCAAATCTGGTGTAGCCCTTTTATCAATCATGGCTTGTAATGAAGCCTCTAAAAAATTTGGGTCAATGGGACCCACCATTGTTTGGATGAACCCTTTCAATGCTTCATTCTGGTCTGTTAAAGCCTTGCTGGTTTCTTCATCTTTATTCATGAAACCCAGAGCATGCTTGAGTCCCAAAGCTGCTAATGTTTTGCTCCCTTCTCTGGTTGGTTCCCCCAAGTCACCTCTTTGAATGTATAGTCTCCTGAAGAACCTGTGGTTTGAGAGGTGCTCAGAGGTGGGATAGCTATTTCTATTGTCCACCAACCCTTAGGGTCTTGGGTCACATATGACATAGTTTTAGTAGGCACGCTCACATCTGCATGGTGGAAAGCTTGCTTCATAGCAGTTATACTTGTATCTTCTCCATCCAATTCACTTGTGTAGGTTCTGTAAGGAAACTCAGGTGCGGAAACAGCTTCCTACGCTAATCTCTATAGGAAAGTATTATGCAAATTCTTTTAAATCCTTACAATTACAGATTCATTAACTACTTTAACAAAGATATTGAAACCACATACCATGCATACAGAAAATAGAGAATGACACAATGATATACCCTGGGGAAAACCTTTTGGTAAAAAACCCCAGCACTCCAAAACCTGCACAATGT
>MU227582.1:2220265-2232783 GCA_018584345.1 Thuja plicata | reverse complement strand
ACACAATGATATACCCTGGGGAAAACCTTTCGGTAAAAAACCCCAGCACTCCAAAACCTGCACAATGTATTGATCAAAAACTATTACAGTTACAATACACTTGCAATGCAAGTTCTTTCAGAAGATTGTACAGTACTCACATTTATCAGTTACCACATGTCTTCACCTGTCATCTAATCTTCCTAACATAGCTCTTACGTGTCATAGTAATTCATCATAACCGTTTTAGCCATGATCTCCTTACACACAATTCAAGATGCTGACACATCAACATTATTTGCAAGAAATACATTTTACAAAACAAATAATAAGAATAGGAATTATCCAAGGTTGAGACACCTTATTCCTAACAGGTTCTTTTCTGGGGTTGTATCCCCTTGGTGAACCAAGTAGGTTTACCGAAGGCAGTTACTAGCTTGTATGGTGCCATGTGGAGAATTGAGGTCAAGCCTTGTTGCCCTAGAGCTATTCCCTATTCTGATTCTTTCTCTGCCTCTCTTCTTTGTCCATATTCAACTGGTCATTCATGACCATACACCATTCTTGGCTTCTGAGGGGGAGCCTTCTTATATTTAGGAGCTATTGACTTCTCTCCTCGTTGTTTCTCTACTTTCTTAGAGGGCTCCATTAATGTTTTCACGGGGACCGGGCTCATCCAGTGTAGCTTCTTGATCCAAGATATAGTGGTTTTTATCACATGGCTTGCCCTAAAGTCTATGTCATCATTTTCATCTTTGTCTACCTCGGCATTCATGATCAGTCAGTCATACACCTTATCTTGTGTGTAAATATCTTCTAAGACATCCTCTGAATCACATTCCCATATCTTCAAGGAAATAGGAACCTTTAACACCTCTTTTTCCAGAGCTAAGTTCCTTCTACAGTAATCCCAGATTCTGACCTCATGGTCATCTATACATTTTATCCAATGATCTTCCAGGTGTGGCTCATATATGTAGAATCTACCGATGATGTGGCTATAAGTTCCTATGGGGTCAAAATGAGCTTGCACTGTCTTGTAAACCTCTAAGGGGTAATCATCCCATTCAAAAGAAAGGGATTTGCAAACCTTCATGTCATGTAATGTATAGGGTCCCAAAGAGATGGGAAAGTCCCAGTAGTGCTTCTTTGTATGCTTGATGTGCTTGTATGCATCTGCGAGCTGCCTGGCCATCTCCAATATGATTATCCAGTCAGATGGATAGTTGGGTAGCTTCTTTGGTTGTACGGCTGACCCAGCTATCTGAATGTATGTGAATGTCCTAAACTGGATGAAATTGGCCCCAATGGCCATCACCTTAGCAACATCTTCTTCTAACATCCTTTTAGCAAAGTCATCCTCAATAGATCGGATGACTGCGAAAATGAATGTGTCGTTGACTATTCGGTAATCAGGGGATTCCTCTAACATGTTTTCTCCCTTTACCAACTACAGGTATACAAGGTGGGGCCATGAATTTGGATCATTCAGACTTCCCCTCTTGGTGAGGCCATGATAATCTACCTGTGCAACTAGTAGATACATTATGTAAGTGCTTATGTAGAACTTTAGGTTATGCTTCACTGTTGTCAACTACTCATCCAGGTTGTCACTAATAATAGTGCCCCAGTCGAATCTTGCCTTTCGTTCCTTGATCCTCTCTATCAGCAGGATCATCCAGTGCTCAAGTTGGGTGGACTATGGTAACCCATACACCTGGCTTATCATTGTTATAGTTTCCTGGGTATCATCTCTCATATAACCCCTCTAGAGGTCTATCTTGTCTAGTCTATTCTTGGGAACTGGTTGCTTCAGGTACTCCTTATTCATCACCTCGTTTACTATTTTCTCCCTGTTAGAAAACCATTTGTTCCCCTTTTCAATGTAGAAATCATAGAACTTATATATGCCTTTGTGGAGGTGAACGACATCCTCAATGACATCTGGCCTGATGTCCAATACAACCTGATATTTCAAGTTTACCACCACCCTTTCGTCTGAATCATAGTGGTTAGCCAGGGTGATGATCAATTCTAAAGATGTAATAGCCACGGGGTGTGCAGCTACATTTACCAGCCCGGATAGGACTAATGAGGTACAGTCCTTGGATCTATTTTCTGGTTGGGAGCACTGGGTTAGGAATTCATTCCAATCCACATTCCTGATGTTGGTATCAGTTATCTCACTGTGTTTGTTCCCCACCTTTGACCTTGGGGGATTCCCCTTGTATTGAAACTTCATTGGGGATACTATCTTTGGTTCAGTCATTCCTGCAAGGAAAGACAACTATCAGTAGCTTATTGAGTAGAAAAATCAATTTAAACTATGAAAGCAAGTAAAGGGAGCTGAAAAATAGCTAAAGTGCAAGCTTTCGCACTTTCAGACCTTTCGGGGGTTTCAGACACCGAAAACTAAATCGGAGACCAAAATTTATGAAAGTGCAAATAGGAAAAATGGTAAGCTCGAGGCCATTAGAGGTTTCAAAGTTTCAGACATCAAACTAGGAGGGGTTTGTACAAGAACACCAAATTATCCGAACATGGTGAGGAGCCTGGATGGAGCGATTAGAGGTTTTGTTTGTTTGGCTTTTCAGACTTTCAGACCTTTCAGACATCTAAAAGGCTGAAACGTCTGAAATGACACTTGACAAGGATGAGATCTAGTTTTTGGCCTTTTGGAGACCAAAAACCCGTGGTAGGCACCGCGATTGACAAAAAATGTGAAAAACCTAAACCTAGACTCGACAACGCCAGAAAACCCTAGGGTCAACAGGGAGGGACGTCCCTATCAACACACAAAGACACAGAAGCCTAAGAGGGTGACAAAATGAAATGCCCTAGGCTGCAGAAGCACTGGGCGCACCGCAAAGACAAAAAAAATTAGACCTAGATGAAAGCAAGAAATGAAAAGAGGGCGAGGAGGACTTGCCTTGGATGAACGAGTAGTGGAGGGAAACCAGGTGGCTCAGAGGTGGAAGCATTCATCAAGGAGAAACAAGTGGAGTCATGAGCGGGAGAACAAACAGAAAAACACAGAGTGAAATGAAAAGAGGAAGTCACCCCTTTTATAACCCACGGGCTGACGTTAGCAATTTCGAGGTGCGGACCCTAAAAGGTTGGGTCTTCGGCCTTCCGGCCATTTTGGCATTTCAGAGGATCTAAGTCCTCTGAAAGTCCGAAGGAGCCAAAAGGTCGGATCTTCAGCCTTTTAGCCATTTCAGTATTTCAGAGGACTTAAGTCCTCCAAAAGGCCGAAAGGGCTGAAAGGCTGAAAAAGGCTTCTTCCTTTGGTTTCAGTAGTCTTTCCCAGTGGCTGACTAGATCTCTATGAGGGGCGGACATGATGACAAGACAAAAAATAAAAAGGGGGGTTCCCATGGTCAGAGGACCTTAAAATGGGGTGTGTGTTGTGGACCCACAATAGTTACCCTATTTACCTTTTTTAAAAATCATAACATATAAATGAATCAATGTAAGGTTTTCTTTTAAAAATAATATTTTTTCAAAATAGGATCGCATTTTGAAACGGGGTCTGGTTTCATTTTTAAAAATGGGACCCTATTTTGAAACAGGCTCTTGTTTTATTTTTTTAAAATAGATCCCATTTTGAAATGGGACCCCGTTTCTATAATTTTAGGCTCGGGATCCTGAAGCTAAATGAGACCCCATTCATTCTAAGTGGAACCCATTTTGTTGAGTGTGATTTCATGAATTTGGCTATGTATGAAAGTTCCACCATAAGTGGACTCAATGTCTTGCACTTACCCATCACTCAAAGTGAATAGCTAGAAAATCAAGTGGCACTTGCTCCCCCTTACACAACACTAGCACACTTGACCTCTTACCCTAAAGGTTTGAAAAACTTAAGGACCAGGGAGTTCCTATTTCACTAAGAGGGGTACATTAAGGGGATCTATGGGGTACGATCTGTACTCCCTAAATTAGAAAATATTTGGATATGGGCTAGTACAACAATCGATTCTTAGTGGAGGAACCTTTGGATCCTCAACATACATCCAAGTAATATCCCTAGTCCTTATTCAGTAAGGAAAAGGGTTTTGATATATCTCACGATGAGTGTGGGTACTAGAAGTACTAAAGGAATGTCTTGACGCTATTTATATAGTGAACCAAAGGAAAGTACCACTCAAAATAATTCCTTGGGTTGGTTACCTCTTTTCCCACCAAAGAATGACCCTTATTCTAAGAACATAAAACTTTGGTTTTGTTATCACCTTTCAATGTAATGGTAGGCCCACCCTACGAAGCACAAGCATGCAAAATGATTCAAACACGCGTGTTCATTAACGTTAAGAAATCCAAATGTGACGGGAAAACACACGGGTTTAAATAAATTTTCCTTTTATAGTTTTCTCCACCAATCCCATGCCAAAATACTAAAATGCAAGTTAGTAACACAGAAAACCACTAATATATGAATTGAAAATTGACTAAAAATTAGAAATTGAGACAAAAAAAATGTAGTAAATAACCCAAAACGTAGAAATTTTGGGTTTAGGTGGCTTTGTATTCTAA
This sequence comes from Thuja plicata, assembly GCA_018584345.1. NCBI lineage: Eukaryota > Viridiplantae > Streptophyta > Pinopsida > Cupressales > Cupressaceae > Thuja > Thuja plicata. The sequence continues at coordinate 2,228,268 of MU227582.1, read as the reverse complement.
TGTGCACTATTAATTTGGGGAGAGATTAGATCCTATTGGGTGATCCATATTTTCTAGTGTACACCTTCTATTCGTTTCAATGAATTAACATTTAGGAATGAATCTTTACTGAGTTATGATTATCCCTCTCCTAAAGTTTTCTTTATTCATAGTGATGTTTCTACTTTAAATGATCCCCCTATCTGGGATGAATCACTAGACATGAATATCAATTCTCTCTCCCCCATGGAAAATACTTGAGGAAAGAGGATAATATCCTTGATGCTCTCCCTTCCATAAATGAAACTTTTATAAACAAAGACAAAAATCAAGTTAATTTTGTTAGTGTTTGGGAAGTTAGAATCCTAATATTGTCATCCATCTTCGTCAAGATACCCTTCAATCTAAAACAAATCAGTGATTGTGGTAAAAGGTTCTCAAACACCCAATTACCATGCAATATCTCACACATATAACACTCGAAGAAACAAGAAAAATTATAATATTATTCCTCCTCAACATTTGTGCATCCCCCTTTGTCCTTAACATGTTGGTAAGGAGTATAATCTTATTGAGTAACTTTGTTCTACTCCTACTAAGATATATATTTGGGGCTTGATTCAATTTTCATCCACACACCATATTGTGCTTCAATACGCTTCGCAAAAAAAAATTCCTCCTCTTTTTGGACCTAATGATATGGAAACCTTGTTGAAATATATGAATACAACTAAACATAAAACTAACATTATGTTCTCCCAAGATGAGTTGCCTTCTTTAGAATTTCAATATCAATGAGCCTCTTATGATTGTTCATCTTATTAAAGATAACCTTATTAGAAGAACATTGGTTGATAATGGATTTGGTCTTAATATTTGTAGCATTGAGTTGTTGTGTAAGATTAATGTGGATATCTTCTTAATTAAACTTGATCCTTCTTCAATTTGTGTCTTTGGTAATGTTGTAAAATATACATTATGTATTATCACCTTACCTATTACTATAGGTCCAGTCACTTTACCTATGTCTATCCATGTCATGCCTGATACCCTTAGTTATAATATTCTTCTAGGAAGACCATGTTTGCATGCTATGCAATTTTTCCCTTCCACTCTTCATTACAAAGTCAAATTCATCCATATCAGAAAAATGTATACCATTAAAACTGATCATAAATTACAAATTTTCTTACAAATGGAACATTCTTGTATTCCTTCATTGATAAACTTTAAGCTGGCTCTTGTAGAGAAGAATATAAAGATCCTAAATTTAAACTTGAAGCCTTCAAATCTTCTAGTGTGTCATTTATTCAACCCTCTTCTTCTAACATTTCAAGTCTTGAACATGATTTAGGATGTGTGCAACAAAGTGTTGAGACTCGTGAGAAACATACATCCCACTTTCCTATAGAAGGGTTAGGTTTCCAACCTCCTCCTCTTTCATCATCCCCTCCCTTATCATCTAATACTTATATCCCTTCTATGCCTTACATTAACTAAGATAGCATTTTTCTAGCCTCCTTCATGCCATGTTGATTACCCAACCCAAGCGAAAGAAGAAATATTGACAAGATATTAAGAGCCTTCATTTTTGTATGTATCATTGATATCATGACCACTCTACTAATGAATTCCAAGCTTTGAATTACAAAATTTATAAACTCATTGATTATGGTATCATTCATGTAACATGTAACAATGTTTTTTATTTCAATCATGATTATTTTAAATAACATTTAAGTTCCTATTATGTTGCTCCACACAATGTGACATTGTTAGCCTTTCCCTTGGGAGCTCATTTGTATTCATGGTGGTATAATTTTAGGTGAAATCATACTTTTTGAGCAACATAATAGCTCTTTGTATCCTTATCTCTATGCCTAGGAGGCAAGAGTAGTGTTTCAAACTCCTATCCTTTCTAAGGATCCACTTTCCCTTGGTTAAGTAGTGTTTATTTATCATGTGGCATTATTTCCTACAAGGAATTGTTTTTTTTTTTCTCACAGATTCTCTCTTGTGTATTTATAATGGATTCCTACATCCTTTTATTCCCCTATGCATTATCTTATGCCCTTATGCACTTTATAGTAGATTTCCTTGCATACAATGCTTTGTTTGGTTAATCCTTGAGATGAGTTGACTAGCTTGCTAGACCATCAACTCTCTTTCTACCAAATGCTCTCTTGGCATGAGGAGAACTAGCATAACACAATTTTCTAGACCATTTTATACTCTTTGTCCTCTCTTCACATAGATCACCTAGCATAACACAATTTGCTAGCCTGTGTCATTTATGGTTTTCTTTCTCTATACTCCATGACCCTATAAGAATAACACACTTTTCTAGTTGGTTGGGTAGTGGATTCTTTTCTTATCTTTGATGTATTGTCTTTCTCTTTCTATGAGACCATTTGTTTTTTTTTCAATAGCATTCCTAGCGTGATACTAGCGGTTGAGACATTTTCCTTACTGAGGTATCTTCAACTAGTTGACTTGGAGCCTTATTAATTTTTAGTCTTAGTTTTCTTTTCTTTGTATTCCCTTGCATATATGGTTGTATGATTTAAGATCCTTAGTTTTGGGGCCCACTCCATCAAACTTGGTGATGTCTTATCTCTTTGAAGTCTTTTCTGTGATCATCTCTCTCTATCATATCTCTTTCTTCTACTTTACTGTGAGTATGTGTGTAGAGTCATACTCCTTCTAAAGTGGGGGCTAAATTTAGCATCTAAAATTGTAATAACATTGTTAAGGCATACAATTTATGTTTAGTTGGATATCATTTTAGTGTGTTCTCAATAAACTATGCATCATTAAACTTTATTATGCATTTAATCAATAAATATTTAAATATGTTCCCCTTTATTTATTCAATATCATAAATCTCAATGAGGGCCCCTTAATTATGGGTGTGCCCCTTTAATTATTTCATTCATTCAATTATCATTTGCATACATAGGCCCTCCTACCATATGTGTGTTGATTAACTGATGTTTATTTGATGGAGATGATGAAGACTGATTGATACCGAGTATCATGATTGGAGAAATGGTTAGATCAATTGTTTCTTTTTCATTGATGTCAAGCAATTGATTAATTGATTTTTATTGTGTTACTATATCTTAAGAGAAGAAGTTAAATGGGTGACAAATACAGATCAGACAATGTTGAAGTACTGATGTTTTAGTTGTAATCTATTGTATATTTGATGTTAACAAATTAGCATGTTTGATTGATCAAGTCGTGAACTGCATTAAATTAAGTTATGACAGAAAGAGTTACTTTACTGAGCTAGACTTGTATGCACCCTAAAATGGTTACCTGGACTATAGGCCCCCATTTATCAATTTATCAAATTCCTGAATCAATGTTTTGCAACATTTTCAATTCAAATCAATTTCCTTGATCAAATCATAATTGATTCAATTATTTCAATATTTTCTAAGGTTTGATCATTTCATCAATTATCTTATTTAATTAAAAGAAAACAATCTCTTTTTATTAAATAAAATAATCTAATTTAATTAAAATTCCTTTTTAATTAAATAATCTTATCTTATTTAATTAAAATCTCTCTTAATTAAATAATATTCTCATTTAATTAAAATATCCCTTTTAATTAAATTAAATAATCTTATTCAATTAAAAGAAAATATCTATTTTAATTAAATAAAACCCCCACTTAAATCCTTCTTTGTTGAAAAAGGAAATAAATTAAATAAAAATAAATAAAGTTCTTTTTTCTACACATCTTCCTAAGTGGTGGGCTTTTTGCCTCTTAATCATAGCCTTTGATTTTGCCTCTTAATCTTCACCGTCCATTGTTCTTTAAAAGGAAACCTCTCCTTCTCATTTGAAAATCAAGATTTTATGCTAATGTTATGCTGCAGGTTTGGAGAGCAATTTTGGAGGAGATTTTGAGCACTTGAGCTTGGATATTGAAACTTCTTCTTGTTTTCTTCTTTCATGCCCCATGGAAATCCATTTAGATTAATTTTGCACTTGCATATTAGATTTGATTCATGTTTCTTTTCATAGATTAATCTTGCATTTGTATTTTCTTTCATAGAATAATCATGCATTGTTATCATATAGATTAATTTCTTTTCTTGCATTGTTATCATATAGAATAGCTTTCATTTGCATGCATACTTGATGATCATGGAGACTAGCACTCTTGTTTTTCCTCTTTGAATCTCTCATTTTATGGTGTACTTACATGGGCATAAACTAGGTCAATCTAAGGGCCTCCATTAAAAACCCTTGCACTCCATGAATAGAGAGCTATGAGTCGCCATTCGAGACCTCATTCTTGAGAAATCTTGGATACAATGATTCATAGAAGTGTGACACATTTTTAGCACACATTTTTGGCACCCACCGTGGGGCATGATGCTCCTATTTTTCCTTCATTTTATTTAGATATTCAGATTTTCTAATCTTTACATGGTTATTTTAATGAAGTTTTTCAAGCCTAACCCTTGTGCAGGATGAGTTGAAGACAAAACCTAGGGTTTTTTGAAAGATTTGGTCATATCTCCCAAATGGCTTGGAGTTTTTGTCTAAATTTTTTTTTGTAGGTTGGCATTGGGTCAAAGGTAGTTTGAAAATAATATTTTTTGGTTCATTTTACCGTGATTTATAATTTTTTATGATTTTTCATGAAAATTCATTTATGGTCGCAAATCAGCGAATTTTTTGGAAACTTTTACATTTCTAGAAATCTCTTGGAATTATACAGGGGGTATGTTCTCTATGTTATTTTTTATGACAAATAATGGCTTAAAAATCTGATCTTTAAAAACTGGTATGTTTTGATAAATAGGGTCCCTAAGGTACAAATCAGAAAATATTGCTAAACATTTTATATTTTTGGAAAGCTCTCTATTTTTTAATAGGGGTCTCATTTCTGCATTTAGGGTTTGGGATCCGAATTCATGTCATATAGGTCCAATCTTGTTGACTAGGTCAAAAAAATCAAAATTAAAAAAGGGCATTAATGATTAGCTTGCACTTATTTTTCACATGGTTCAATGCATGATGTGAGTTGTCATTTGAATTATTTGTTAGTTATTATTTCTCCTAACAATTGATTTTCAGATCTAACCCTAGGGTTTTCATAAGCTGAATATACATTGCATATCTTATTTTCTTATTTGTTTGCCTTGCTTGTTGGAGAGTTCGTGGCTTATTTTTGCGGAAAATCTCAACAAAAGGAACAATAAGGTAAAATCTACTAAGCGCGTTGCTTTGGACTTGAGTAATTTTGTTGCATCTCTATAAAATTTGGATTTTGGAAATAAAAATGAGTCTCTCATGTTTTTATCTTGAGTGTTTCTTGCTTTTAGAGATCACATTTCCATTTTTTGCTCTAAAGAATGAACCTAGATTTGCTTTCTTGCATATATGTTTTACATAGTAATTAGGCCCTATGAACACTATTTGTAGTGATCTTGAGAGAGTGGGATTCATTCGCTTATCTTACATGCGAATCTCTTCTTGACGATAGATCCCCTTGTAGGTAGGGAAGGATTTGTTATTATCTCACTTGGTTTGGTCTTCAACTTTTGAATTACTTTCTCTCTTGAGATTGGTGGTCATTATTGTTGATATACGAACCTTGGGTGAGGTGATTTCAAATTAGTGGGTCAATTAATATTGTCTGCTATGTCTACGTGAGGTGAAGAGGCTAGAGGATTATTCTCTTTTCCCTTTTGGGAGAATCAGAAACTTGGAACCCTTTAATCCAAACCAAGTCTCCATGTGGTTCATATTGTGAGTCTTCCTTGTTAGAGAGGGTTAACCATAGTAGAAACTCCCTTTATTGGGTAAACCATGTGGATGGAACCTCAAGCGATAATAGCCATTTCTTCCATGGTAGCAACAACTGCTATATAAATGTCCTTGTGGAAGAAATCTCCATAGGTGTGGTCTCTTGTTGGGTTGTCAGATCTCCTCAGCAGCTCCTAATTGATTAAATTCTCAGACTGTGTCAAAACCTCAGTGCCCTAGGATTGGATTTCACCCACTTGAGATTACAAAAGTTTCAGAGTTAACCATTACTATGAACCATAGTGCAACCAACTTTTTCTTTTCTAGGACTATGTGCATGATTGAAAAACATTTTGAGAATATACACAAGTAGAATCTTTAGGGAGTAGAAACACTATGACACTATTCTTGTTCATGTGCAAGGTTTCTTTATCCCTTGCTCATTGTTTGAAGAAATTTACTTCCTTGGACTCCCTGATTGTTGTCTTGCATACCCGATTCATGATAAAATATGTTAATGTATCTAGTTGGTCAAGTAAAATGAACAAATACTAGGTTCTTTTTCCTTCCCTCACGCGAAATTGTATCCTCTTGGCCTAAAAAGTGTGATGAAAACTTCAATAGATCTCCCTAAAAGTGATATGACATGATGCTCAACATCCAAATGAACTTAAATGATATCAAGTTGCACAAAATGACTCTTGGTCTTCTTTCTTCCACATCTCCCATGTCTTCCTAGTCTCCCATTTCCATCCTTTCTCTTCTTCCTTCATGCTTCTTCCTCTTCTTTCTAAGCTCTTCACGTATTCATGTTTCTTTTCCTCTTATTATCTAGTCTACCTTCTTCTATTCATCTCTTCTGTTACTCCCATGCATGATTCCTCCTCTTCCAGAACCATGAATTTCAACTATATTGTTATGGAGCCTCTCTTGAAAATAGATGATCTCAAACTCACTTCTCAATTCGAAGAGTATTATTCCTCCAAAAATTGCATGGGTAATAAATTTATGACAAAAATAGAAAAAAAATTGATTGAATCAGACACCTTTGCTAGGATCATACATGTGATCTTGTCACAACCTCCTTCTTCCAAACATCTTTCATCTTCTAAGTCTTCTCATCTTTCCTCATCATCCTAGTCTTCTTCCTCCACTAGGTCTTCACTTTCCTCTTCTCCATGATCTCGTTCTTCTTCTACTTCTCCCAATAGTCTTACTTCTCTTCTCAAGACATACCATAATGAGCAACGTGAAAATCCTTGTGATACCTCTTCCATGAAAAGTGACACGCCCATCTTTGATGACTATGATGATAGACAATGTAGTGATACCTACGACACCTCTATTCCTAAGAATCCTCCTAGTTGTGTGCTTTTTCTTACTGGTAATGGGTTGTCACATTGGATATATTGTGATAGTGATCCATATGACTCTAATTTCAAAAGACACTTTGATGATTTTTGTGAACAATACTTGGATGATACATTTACTTCTATTGAGGAAGAGGAAACTTTCCGCACTGATTATAAACATAAATACTATAAGAATCTCTCCTCTAAGAGATCTCATGCTAAAAATAAAGATTACACTCTCGAGAAAGATCATGCTAATGATGAACCTTTGTTTTGTGATGATTCCCTTCCATCCTCTACTTCCTCCAATACCCATACATCTCCTATATTTTCTAAGGTTTTCAAATCTTTTACAAACCCTTCATCCAACAAAGGTCCTAATTCTTTTCATGTGATTTCCTATAGTTGTCCTCAAGGGCTACCTCTTAAAGAAACTCAATCTAACCTTCACTTGGTTGTGAATACTTTCAATAATGCTAAACCTAAAGAACCTAAGCCTTTATATGTTATAATTCCTACTTCAGCTAATCCTTCCCCATCTCTTCCCAAGTCTCCCATACAATTCCAACATGATTCCTTGTCCTTAGAAGTGGCTCCATGTCAAGAGGACTCTAAAAATGATAAAGAAAAGAACAAAAAGAAAGATCAAGATCAAGAAACCTCCATGTCATCCAATCCTTTTCATGATGTCTCTTATCTGTTCCATGGTTCTTTTGATCCCGCATGCCCTTTCTCATTCATTCCACCATGTCTTAAGTCTTCTCCTAAGCAAAATCAAGTCACTACTTACACCATTGAGCTTATTGACAATCAAAATAACCTTACCCCACTTACGCTTTCCAAAGATGATACTTCCATTAAGGTTATTAAAAATGGTGTTGTTACTTCCAATATTAAGCC
>MU227582.1:2176959-2216133 GCA_018584345.1 Thuja plicata | reverse complement strand
TTTAATTAAATAAAACCCCCACTTAAATCCCTCTTTGTTGAAAAAAGAAATAAATTAAATAAAAATAAATAAAGTTCCTTTTTCTACACATCTTCCTAAGTGGTGGGCTTTTTGCCTCTTAATCATAACCTTTGATTTTGCCTCTTAATCTTCACCGTCCATTGTTCTTTAAAAGGAAAATCAAGATTTTATGCTAATGTTATGCTACAAGTTTGGAGAGCAATTTTGCAAGAGATGTTGAGCACTTGAGCTTGGATATTGCAACTTCTTCTTCTTGTTTTCTTCTTTCATGCCCCATGTAAATCCATTTAGATTAATTTTGCACTTGCATATTACATTAGATTCATGTTTCCTTTCATAGATTAATCTTGCATTTGTATTTCCTTTCATAGAATAATCATCCATTGTTATCATATAGATTAATTTCCTTTCTTTCATTGTTATCATATAGAATAGCTTTCATTTGCATGCATACTTGATGATCATGGAGACTAGGACTCTTTCTTTTCCGCTTTGAATCTCTCATTTTATGGTGTACTTGCATGGGCACAAACTAGGTCAATCTAAGGGCCTCCATTATAAACCCTTGCACTCCATGAATAGAGAGCTATGAGTCGCCATTCGAGACCTCATTCTTGAGCAATCTTGGATACAATGATTCATAGAAGTGTGACACATTTTTAGCACACAAGACTAAGTTAGTCTGTAGAATGTAATGTGAGTCGGTAACAGTTACAGAGCACCAAGCAAGTGTTGAAGTCAGTTATCGAGTTGCAAAGCAAGTTTTACCAAGTACAGTATACAGACATTAAATGATGATTTAATGTGAAGCTATGATGAGTTGGATGAGGAAATGAATTAAATGAATTTTTTTACAAGATCTATGAGCAGGAAAAAACAATATGAAGATCTAAGGTGGAGATCAAGCGGTTAAACAGAAAAGTGAAAGTTCCAAGAAAAGTTACAAGTTCTGAAGTAAAAGTGATTTGGTTTACTGAGTTGAGAAATTGAAGAAGATGATCGAACGGCTGAGTGCAAAGGAAGGAAAACAAAATTAAGAAGATTAAGAGGCATAAGTATGTCTATATAAGGAATGATATTTACACAAAGGAGAGAGTACTGGCAATTTGAGAAAAGAAGGAATGAAGTTGAATAATAGCATTTGCCAAGTAGAATAGAAAAAGATAGATCAAAGAATGTACAGATTGAGAAGGAGATCAATGGAGTATATGATGCCAGGATTTGATTAAGCATAAAGGATCTAATTCAAACATAGTGAGTTGCTAATTTTTATAGATCAAAGTTTACTATTTCTTATTAATATTTGTAACGGAGAAATCTCTTAACCGAGTGGATTTGATAGTCCTAATTGTAAAACCTAGACTTAAGTGAAATTACAAAAGAGTGTTTGAAGACCTCTAACATGGCCACTCCTGACAGGGTGAAGATCTTAATAGATCTAAGGTAAATCCCCTAACACATTCACATTAATAAAATATGTTTGTAATCTTTACCAAGATAAGTTTCTTAACCGAGCGTACTTTGGAAGGGTACAATTTTATTGTGGGTTACAATTTTCACAGAGGTTTTTCCCAAATTGGGTTTCCTCATTAAATCTTGTGTTTATGAGTTATATCATGAGTGAATGAGTTAATCTGATGTTGCTAAGTTTGAATGGTTGACTATTGATTATATTATTTAGTGATCTAGTTATTTACTATATTCAGTCCTTACCGAGTGAATCAGTGAGTTCAGTTTTAAGAGTTTAAGTTTTGATTTGCCTGATTCACCCTCTCAGTGGGACCAGCAATTGGTATCAGAGCCTTGTTACTCTGAATTGTTAAGCTTAAAGGACTTGAGTAAGATCTAAATATGTATAAGAGGGAAGCACCAAAGTTGAATAGGGATCATTTCTCTACATAGAAAAGTAGAATGAGGTTGCATGTGTCTAGAGTAGGAGAATATGCACTTTACTATCTTGGGAATGAATATATAGCACCAACTACTACACCTTTGACTATTAGTGAGTAAAGATAGAAAGATGAGCATACACAAGTCATGATTGAGATTGCATCTACACTTATCGACTAGAAATATGATGAGCTTGATGGTTGTACTACTGCAAAATAGATGTGCGATAAGATTGTTTTAACCTATGGTGGAGATCAGCATGTTTAGAAGGCTAAAGGAGAAAGTTTGAGAGGAAATTTTGACTCTATGAGGATGAAGGAAGGAGAGAACATATTGCAATATAGTACAAGACTTAAGGAGACTATTAATTCTATCATAGGACCTGTTGGTAACATAAAAAAGGATGATGTTGTTAGAGTATATAGTTTTTCTCACTTATTAATTATATCATGTTGATATTAATTATTAAGTTAGTTGTACTCTATTTTTCACTTAAGCTTTCTCTTAGGTTAGCCTTTTCCCTTTTTAGGGTTTCATTTACCTTTAAGGTTGAATGCTTGTAATTGTTTTTCATACACTTTTGGGAAAGATAATTTTTCTCTCACTCCGCTGAGATTTTCCAAGGCTTCTGTCTCTGTGGTTTCCATTCAGCATTAGGTATTTGCATGCAGGTGTTCTTGGCAAGCTGTGAAGTTGGATTTTTCAACTTCTACATGGTATCAAAACCACCCTGTCACTGCCTAGTTTGAAAGTTTTTTGAAGCCACGATTCAAAAATGACAGCCACAGCTTCTCTAGGGTTTTTCTACCTCTTTGAAGGAGGTGCTATTTTTTGGAGTCGTTTGAGAAAAAATGGACTCCACCATTGCGTTCAGAAGGCCCAGGAGAGTCAAAATACCTATAAACTTTGATGGTTTTGGTCACAGTGACCCCAGAGAAAAAAATCAACCTCCTAGGCCGTACGACTCAAAAAATGAGGCAAAAATTAAAAAAAATGTTTTTTATATAGTTTTGGGGCTGCCAGAGCGCGCCTCCAATACGCCACCCCACAGCAACCTTGGCCCGGCTCAGCCCGGCCCGGCCACACACCAACCACCAATCTCTGGCCCGCGCAGCTCCACCACCGACGGTGCCACCTGCCACCGCGCTGTCGTCCGGGAGCAGCCCGCCAGCCACCGCCACCGGCATTTTTCGCCAACCCGCCACTGGGTACTCCGCCAACTGCCAGGTGACATCATTACTAATGTCACTGACTAGAAAAGTACTTTTTCGACGGGTTTTTAAGTTTTCTAGCCATTTTTTGAAATTTCTGATGACCGAAAAAATTTTCCGACAACAACCTCGACAGCCGTCAATTTTTTTCTAGTGGACAGTGACAGGCGTTTGAACGTCAAATTTTTTCCAGTGATTGTGTTTTTCCAGCGAGTTGTTTTTTGGAGGGGCACTTGGTTTTTTGGCCGTAACTTGAGCATACGATATCCGTTTTTGAAAAACAAAATATCATCAAAAATGTGTTTCTAAGCCGGATGTGTTGATGTTGGTCTTGATTGTTGGTTCCACCATTTGAGCTCCTTTTTTTGGCATCAAAGTTGAGGCTTTGTTTTCCTCCTTCTCTTCTTTTGGACCTCAGGTTTTTCTCTTATTGTTTGTGTTTTTTGCTTCATTTTGTGGTGTACGGGAGTTAGTTTGATAGTTTGTGGGGGGTGCATATTTCTTTCTGCATTTTCAATTCAAAGAGACCCTTCTACTTCTGTCTTATTCTCTCAATGTCGGACACATCCATTGTCATTCTGAGTCCAAATAACTACCACACATAGAAGCCACAAATGACCAGACTCCTCATGTCATGAGGTTTATGGTCCTACCTGGATGCAGTTTAGCCAGTTCTACAGAAGCCTTATGAGGCTCTTATGCACAGAAATAGGATGGATGAGGCAATGGGCCTCATTTCCATGAATATTTCAGATGGGTTGTTGTTCCACCTGGATGGTCTGACCACACCCAGAGATATGTACGACAAGTTTTCCACCTTGTTTGGCACAATAAGTTCAGTTCAGGGTTCTCCAGATAGATGCAGAGTTCACCTCCTTGGTACCTGAATCATTCACCAGCATTAAGGACTTCCTAATGAAGTTCAAGTCTCTTCGATCTATTTTACAGGTTGCTAGAAAGATGAAGTTAGATGATGAGTGTATCTTTCTGATACTCTCAAAGCTACGTGGCCCTTATCATATTTTCACTTCTACCTTCTACTCCACTATGGATGCACTAGGTGCACGACATGTGATGCCCTCTTTTGAGACCTTCTATGACAGTTTAACTCATGAGCAGTCCAAGCTCAGTCAGATGGATTCTCTTATAGGTTCACAGTCATAGGCATTGCTTGCCAAGTCATCTAAGGATACACAGAAGCTGAAGCCAAAGCAGATATCTGATTCCTCTTCTCAGCACTCTACTGGCCCACCATCTTCTTCTAAGAAGGAGAAATAGAAGACTCAGAACCCTACATGTTCCTACTGTCAAAAGGGGCCTTGTGATGAGTCATAGTGTTTTCAAAAGAGATTTGATGGCTATGAAAAATAGATTGCAGATTTGCAAGCTCTCCTTCAGAAGAGCACTATTTCCTCTCCATCCTCTTCCACCTTACAGGGGTCTACTTTTTAGTCTTCTGCCTCATCTTCGACATCTAGAGAGGATTTTGGATAGGGTCATGCATTATGGGCTTCTGTTGCATCCCCTTCCCAGGTCCCTTGGATACTAGATTTATGTGCTTCTCATCATCTGGCATCTTCTCTGGAGATCTTCTCTTCTATTGAGGCTTCTCCTATTCCCCACATTCTCATGGGGAATAACACTGTTATGCCAGTCTGCAGGAAAGGTTCTGTATGCATTCAAGATGGTACATTCAATGATGTATTATATGTTCCATCTCTATCTACAAACCTTCTCTTGATTTACCAGATTACACACAGTGGATCAGGGAAGACAGTTGAGTTCACTCTAGATTCAGTCTTCATTCAGGATAGTGCGATAGGTGGCATTGTTGCTATAGGGACAGTTGATCTTTCCACCCATCTCTACACCTTTTCTCACTTTGGTCCACCATCTCCATCATTAGAGCATAGCTCTCCTCTTCCGCGAGAGCATCATGTGGTACAATCAGGTCACTTGAACCTCTGTATTGTTCTTGAGACCACTGCTGTGACTATCACACCACATCTTGTTGAGGTTTTTTCTCTTCAGCAGGACTCTTCTTCAACACTGCCAGACCCTCCAGCTCCATTCATCGAGCCACCAAGTGTAGTTGTTGAGGATTCTATAGAGGACACTCATCTCCTCTCTCATGATAGTGTCAGCACACCTGTCATACCACTTGCATTGAGAATTCCATTTTAGGGTCCTCATGTCTACTCCTTTGAGCATTAGCTCGACCTTCCAGTGACACCTCATCTTTCCAGATTACCTCTTTAGTACTCACTATATTTCACTCCTTTGCATTGGATTCACAGTGGCTTGTTCATTGATCCAGGGATTATTTCATTCTGGGGGGGCTTTGGAGCCTTGACCCTCTCTCATGGGGGGGTTGGTAGCACGCATTGTACTCATGGCTTTGAGAGAGTCTCTTGAAGTCATTATTTGTCTTTTTCTTACTTTTTATCTCTTTTTGGAGAGGATTTTTTCCACTGGGTTATCTCCTTTGTCTCCGGTTTACAGAGATTTCCTTGTTTTGGGTTCTTGATCAGGCCTTGCCAGGACCCATTTTCCTGCTTTCATAGTTGTGCTAGGTTAGCTTACCTCCTGAGCTTTGCTTAAGGGGGGGTGTTAGAGTATATAGTTTTCCTCACTTATTAATTATATCATGTTGATATTAATTATTAAGTTAGTTGTACTCTATTTTTCACTTAAGCTTTCTCTTAGGTTAGCCTTTTGCCCTTTTAGGGTTTCATTCACCTTTAAGGTTGAATGCTTGTAATTTTTTTTCATACACTTTTGGGAAAGATAATTTTTATCTCACTTCGCTGAGATTTTCCAAGGCTTCTGTCTCTGTGGTTTCCATTCAGCATTAGGTATTTGCATGCAGGTGTTCTTGGCGAGCTGTGAAGTTGGATTTCTCAACTTCTACAGATGTGACAAGAAAAATGTTGAGAACCTTGTTATCAAGTTATGCTATTTGTGTAACTTCTATACAATATCTGAGATCTATACCCCAGATGAATGTTTCACTGCATGTCACTATTGGTAAGTTAACTGCATCTGAACTTAATGATTTTTTCAATAGTGCGCCTGTTATTTATAAATTTGAATCTGCATTTAAGTCTACTTTAAACATTGGAAAGGCTTGAGAAGTTGCTACTAGAGCTGGTTATTTGAGCAATGCTAGTGAGAAATTCTATAGTAGCATTGAAGGACTTGATGAGATATTTACAAAATGTGAGGAGAATGAAAGAGAATTTTAAGCTTTGCTAGCTAGAAGGCTACAAAGAGGCAAAGGAAAATACTAAGGTAAGTTACCCTTGAAATATTTTAATTGTGATCAGATTGGTCACTTTGCATCTAACTATCCAGAGAATGATAAGGAGGAAAAGAAAGATAAGGACAAGAGAGAATATAGATTAAGGGGATATAGAGACTACAAAAACAAAGGTAAGAAATCTTGTTATCTTACTAATGAAGGACAAAGTGATGATGATTCTAATAATAGCAATGAGGAAAAAGAAGTTGTTTATGTTGCTATAAAATATTATTCTAATGAAGAAATTCCTAGAGCCCTAATATCACAAGTAAGAATGAAACAAGGATTATAGATAGTGGTTGTTCACATCACATGACTGGTGACACACTTAAGTTCATTTCCTTGGAAAAACATGATGGAGGTTATGTTAGATTTGGTAATGATGCTCCATACCCTATGAAAGTAAAAGGATCTATATTTCTGCTGAATAAGACAAGATGTGATGATGTCTATTGGGTTCAAGGATTAAAGTATAATTTGTTGAGTGTTGCACAGCTTAAAAATGTAGGTCACCAAAAAGAATTTCAATATGGAAGAGTGAAATTATTTGATGAGAAGAGAAATCTAATTGCTACTGGATAAAAATCTAGAGGTAATCTATTTTATCGTGATACTTCTATGAAGAGTTTCCTATTTGCTAAAGCTAAAGATGTTTGGTTATGGCACAAACGGATTTTTCATGTTAATTTTGACAACTTAATCAAAGTGAGTAAGAATAATAGAGTAAGATGACTACCGAGACTTGAAAACCCAGAGAATTCTAAATGTAGAGAATGTTAGATGGGTAAGATGAATAAATCTATTTTTGCAAGAAAAACCTATGTTACACGAGGTATTTTGGATTTAGTTTATACTGATTTATGTGGACCAATGAGAACTCAAAGTTATTATGGAGATAGATATTTTATTTTATTTGTGGATGATTATTCCAGAATGATGTCTGTAATTTTCTTAAAAGAAAAATCTGATGCATTTCAAATGTTTAAGTGGTATAAGGCCCGAGTTGATAAATAAACTGGAAGACATTTGAAATGTCTGAGACCCGACAAAGGAGGTGAGTTTAATTTTGATGAATTTACATTGTTTTTTAATGAGAATGGTACAAAAAGATAGTTGTCAACATCGAGGACACTACAGCATAATGGAATTGATGGGAGAAGGAATAGATCCATTATTGATTGGGCTAGGACACTAATGATTGAAAAAGGAGTTTCACAGAACTTCTAGAGACAAGCTTTGAGTACTATTGTTTACACATTGAACCGAGTACAAATGAAGAAAGGTACAAAAGGATACCTTATGAAATATGGTATGATCATAAACCTAATGCTTGTTACTACATAAAATCTTTGTGACCAAATTTTATATTCTGAAAGATTCTAGAGAAGGCAATTTTTATTCAAAGGAGACGAAGCGATATTCTTAGGATATTCTACAAAGAGTAAAGCTTAAAAATGTTTGAACAAGGTTACTAACAAAATAGTGGAAAGTGCAAATGTGATAATTGATGAATTTGTAGAAAGGAATGAATAAGATAGTAAGAAGGAACCTTATGATTATGAGAAGTTTGTATATGTACAACATGGAGCACCTGAAACTTTACCGAGAGCACCTAACAAGGAGGAAAATGTACAAGAAGTTCCTCAACTGAATGTTAATGTTGATGAACTGAGATGTACCGAGCCTATTTTGGAAAATTAAAATAAGGAAGCTGGAGTGATGACAAGGAGCAAGGCCAGAGACAATACATGTTTGATATCTTCATTTGAGCCAAAGAAAGTGATGGAAGCACTGGATAATGAGGATTGGATGAAAGCTATAAAAAAAGAGTATGGTCAAATTGAGAATAACAAGACATGGACTTTAGTACCCAGGCCTAAAGACAAAAATGTGATTGGTACTAAATGGATTTTCAGAAACAAAGTGAATGAGCATTGAGAGGTTATCAGAAATAAAGTGAGATTCATTTGCAAAGGTAATGCACAAGAAGAAGGAATTGAGTATGGAGAGAATTTTGCACCTGTTGCTAGACTGGAAGGAGTTATAATACTTCTAGCATGTGTTTCTTACAAAGGATTCAAATTTTATTAGATGGATGTTAATTCTGCATTTCTCAATGGGATACTTGAGGAAGATGTATACATTGAGCAACCTAAGCGATTCATTGAGAACACAAACAAGAACAAGGTATGTAAGTTACATAAAGATTTATATAGATTGAAACAAGAACCCTAAGCATGGTATGAGAGACTGCACTCTTATCTACTCAAAATAGGATTTCAAAGAACAACTAATAATAGTAATGTTTACTTGAAATGTGACGGTGATAATAAAGTTTTGATTGCTGAAATTTTTGATGATGATATTATATTTGGAGGCAATCACACTTTATGTAAAGGATTTGTTGATGAGATGAGAAAAGAGTTTGAGATATCAATGATTGGAGAGATTAAATTCTTTCTAGGTCTATAAATATAGAAAGCTAATGGAGGAATCTATATTACACAAGCCAACTATATCAAACAGATTCTTAAAAATTTTGGTATGGAATATTCCAAACCAGTTGGAACACCGATGGTTACTAGATGTAAATTATCTAAAGAGGATGTAACACAAGAGGTGGATAATACTCTTTACCAATCCATGATTGGTAAATTACAGTATGTTTTTCACAATAGACCTGATATTGCACATGTTGTTGGAATTATTGCAAGATTTTCTTCTAATCTAAAGGAACACATATGTATGCAGTAAAAAGGATTTTGAGATACCTAAAAGGAACAGAAGAGTTTGGATTACTATACAAGAAAGGAGGTGCTTTTGATCTACAAGTATACACTGATGCAGATTAGGCTAGAAATATTGATGATAGAAAAAATACTAGCGGAGGAGCATTCTTTCTAGGAGAAAGATTGGTCACATGGTTGAGAAAGAAGCAAAGTTGTATTTCACAATCTACTGTCGAGGCTGAATATGTTGTTGCTGCTATGAATTTTGCAAACATAGCATGGATTAAAAAATTACTTGAATGTATGCAAGAAGAGAACACAGAACCTATTACTATTTTTTGTGATAATACAAGTTTTACTAACATATCAAAGAACTTGGTTATGCATTCAAAGACAAAGCACATTTCTATCAAGTATCACTACTTGAGAGAACAAGTTCAAGAGAAGAATGTGAAGTTGGAATATGTGAATTCAAAGAAACAATTGGCTGATATCTTTACAAATCCACTACCTAAGGATGCTTTTGAGTATCTAAGAGGTAAATTAGGGGTTAGGAGCATGAAGGCATGTTGCATCATTTATATATTTCATTAGAATATCTATTTCTAAATTGATGTTAATATGACACACTTTAGGTGATGCCTGAAGTTGTGAAAAGATTTATGTATGTAATGTTTTATGAGTACATGTAAGGTATAATCTACTACTTTTTATGCCCTACATCCCCATCCCTACATTTTGTGTGCAAAATGTTGGGTCCCCCCCCTTTTTTTTTCTACTTTTGGCTCTTGCCTTGTCTTTTTCCCTTGTTTCTTTGTTTTCCTTCCCTAGGTTTTCTTTCCTGCAGTGTTGTTTTTTCTTTTATTTTTATCCCTCATGTCTCTGGGACCTGGTCCCAGAGTTTGTCATTCTTTGTCTAGGAGCCAGATTCTGGATTCCATGATTCTTTGCCACGATGTCTTCTTTTTGTAAGAGGGTATGGTCGCACAGAATCCCTAGAGCATTTGGCACCTTGCCTTGCCTTTCCTTTCTCTAGTTCTCAGGTTGGTTTCTTTGTTTCTCTCCATTTCCTGGCTTTTCATTTTTGTTGGGTTTGTGTTTTTGTCTTTTGTTTTCATTTTGTTTCTGCATTTCTTCATCTAGTTTTGCCGCTCGTTGGTGGGTCAGCTCTACTAAAGGGTTTTCCACCCTCTGTGTAGATGTATTATATTCTATAGGCAGTGTAAATTTTATAAGTTTTTGTGCATTATTGTTTAGGGTAGTCATTTCGCTTCGGCTCGGCTGTAAATTTGTATGTATTTAGTGTATATTGATGTCTATCCTTCCGTTATGCATGTATATACCTTTCAGCTCTGATGTATTTATGTTATATATCATGTATATTTCATGTATATCCACCCAATTCCATAACTAGATCATCGTGCTTCCTCTGCTCTCATTTACAAATTCACGAGCTCGTTCCATGCAGGATACCACCTGGTTGAAACTCAGCTCTCAGATGGTTTCAACCAGGCAATTTTCTCTCTCCTCATAAACTAGCCTTAATGACTATCCCATTTACGTCTCACATATGCATTCAAAACTATCCAAGTGGCCTCTAATTTTTGCGTGTTCAGACAGTTGGCTCCGCCACCGTCGCCATAACTTCCATTTATGCATAGCCACGTGACATCCACATGGGTCTGACAGCTCACTTTTCACACGCAACTTCTAATGGTTAGTTTTCTGGACTCTGGATCTCTTGCCCTCACCCAATCCATGTCTTACTTTTCTAAGTATGATGAGACCCCCGGGCCCAAATATTGGTTAAAATTCTAAGTTTGCAAAATATATATACTTTCTGAGATTTTTGAACTAAACTAACTTTTCAGGGAAAACAAGCACCGCGGTGGTAAGATCTCTGGCTCCTAGAGTATTATTTATCTTTACATTCTGATGATTGCCTTTCCTTGTAGGTTTCTAGAGTGATATACTTCCATCAAGTCTGAGGCTTCCGCATCTTCACCACTCGGGAGTCTGAAACTTCCTTCCGTAGTAGTCACCAGGGCAGTCGTAAAATCTAAAATGGAGAGGGCCTTGGAAAAATTTCCCCTCAGTATGAAATACATGAAAGATAACACCATTGTGGGGTCAAAGATTGATTCCAAATTATAGTTCATTATCAACACCAGTGTCGGGATGTGGGCCGAAATGCAGGCCTTGGTGAAAATAATGTACATTCAATGGCAGGCCAGGGATCCACTAGTGATCAACATCAGGGATTTTGGGATCCTCAAGGCTGCATGTTTTCCATGCTTAGTGCAGTCTCTGGAGTTAATCCTCACACTTGCAGCACATTACAACTCTTCTGTCTGAGTCGTCATGCTCGTAGCCCTAAAACCCACCAGGTATCCTACCCCTATGGTGTCTCTCGACGCCGCTACTTTCCAAATGGGCTTGGGGATCCCTCAATTCGACAAACCAGCTATAGTTACTAGAGAAAATGTCTTAGCACAATTCAAACAGTTGGAGGAAGCAGCCCGGATATACATGAATAACCACTGGCTCAAGACCCTGAAGAGGGATCCCAAAAGAATGAAGCTAGAACTCCCCTGGTCCAAATTTAAAGAAAGTATCCAGATGCGGATAATAACACTATCTTGGGTCTTCGGCCAACCCCATGCCCAAGAATTCTCAGCATGGATGTACTATTTTCTACTTGGCATCTCCACCAAAGGAGAATATTTTGATTGGGCCGCCATCATCTTCAACCATGTAGATTCTCAATTTCTACAGGTGGTCCAAAAGTGGAAGTTTCATATGACTTCTTATGTTCTCTGGGCCCTAGTGCAACAATGGCTCACCACCAATGGATTACTTCCATCGAGCATACTCGGGATTGGCCTGGTTCAGAAGGCACCCTGGGACTTTTTTCCACAAATCCAATGGGAGGCCAATTTCCCCAGGTTTTGTTAGGTAAATGACACCTTTATCTATTACAACTTGCTCACACCTACCCAGGATGCAGAATACCACCTATCCATAGAGGAAATGAATCTAGTCAAAAGTTATGGCCATTATTATATACAGTTTCAGCAACATACATACATAAGGGTGATCGGTTTCTCCGAGAAACCTTACTTGTTACCCAAACATTGTGGGAACAAGATGATTCTTTTATAATATTACAGACAAATAATGGAGCTACACACCTACGTCTTGAAGAAGGTGACAAACATCCCATTCCCAATTACTTGTAGAAATTACTCATGCAATCTGGCCGCAACCAAGGAAGCAAACAATGAGCTCAAAAGCTACAACTTAGCAGAATTCTACTTGGCGCAGAAGAATTTTGATCCGCGTGAAAAAATTGCGTCAGCACTTCCCCAGGCATTAGAGCCCCACCAATACCACATGGGAGACTTCTGGAAAGATTTCCAAGATGACATGGAAGTCTGGAGCTAGCATTACGTCTGGATGACTATGGGAATGATGGAAAGGTTAAAGCTTTAGAGATTTCCAGATGGCTTCTCAGACTCCGGATCCACAATAGAACCCTAGTAAAAAGCAAAGGGGATTGATAAGTTGGCCCTCCCACCAGTGGACTGGAATGCCCAGGAGGGGCCCACCATTGAAAAATTCAACTGCAACATGGTCGAACGTAGCCATGCCTGCTTTAAGAGGGTGTGCCTCGGGAGTGTCCGCAGGGCTGCCCAGCTAGTGCCAAAGTTAACCCCGGGAGCTGAAACTTCTTCGCAAAGAGAAGATAGGGGAAAATGAATAATGGAAACCCTAGCTCCATAGGAGACCCCCATTAAGGAGCAACTAAAATAATCATTGGTAGCTTCCCAGCAAATGAAAGATAAATTAATCACACGGTTGGCAACCCTGGTGCTCATGACCGGACCCATCCGTCTGCCTTCTTCCCCTTCACTAGTAGCACTAATGGTGAAGGCAATAGGGGAAGATCCAGAGGAAGAATAGGTCCTAATGGAAGCAAGGCCACCTTTTGTCACTAAGAGGAAGAAGAGGCTTAATCTGAAGCCTAAAAAGGAGGCAGAGTTGGGGATGCCTCAGATCCCGCAAGTTGAAATCCTTTCTTCTGACTCCCCAGAGCTGAAGATGGAACCAGAGCCTACTCATGTCCTGGCCAATCCTCCCCTGTAGGATGAATTTGATGATATTTTTACAACTGATGAGTTTAGGAATTTGCAGGGGGACATTGAGTAGACAGAGGCTAAAATCCTGTAACAAGAGGAAGCTCTAGAACAAGAACCTACCCAAGAACAGGAGGAGCAGACAGAAGAAGAGGAAGAGGCAGAACAAGAAATTTCCTTCAAATTCCCAGAGATGTAGGACACAGGAGTGGACCAACAAAAGAAAAGTGAACAAATGGCACTAGCTGGGGGAATCGGACCATCGAGAACAACCGTAACCCCAGTTGTCGTGTTCCAAGCGCCACTCCCAGAGGGGACATTTGGGGAGGTAATCACTGCGGCCCAAACACTGAATCTTATCTCATTACCTCACCCATTACCAGAAGATTTACTAATGAAAGAGGACATCCTACCAACAGAGGCTGAGGAAGAACAGGAACAAGAAGAGGAAAACCTTAGGGCAACCAACGAGGACCCAAATGTCACTGAAGACATAGATGGGGAAAAAGATACAGATACCACCAAAGAAAATACTTTCGGTGAGAAAGAAGATACAGGAAACACCAAGAGCCCAACTTTCCTTGGAAGAAATGATGGCTCAAGCACAAAACCTGCCAAAATCCAAGAAAGCCCGGACAGTCCACACCCTTCAGACTGAGCCGAGCGGAGAGACAGTCGCATTGATAGTGACACCTTCCCCAGATGTGGACGAAGAAATGGGAGAGGCCAGAGATTATAACATCATAGAGATATCACTGTGAAAGAGAATAAAATAAGGTGAGTTAGACATATTAAAAGAGGCGGCCAGGGCAGTGGAGGCTCATTATGAAGAGGAAGCTGAGAAGCTCAAGGCAGAAAAGGAGAAAAATGCAAACCTTATGGGGTTGCTAACTAAGATGGCCTGGCATATCAATGTTATTCCTCCAGAGGCCTCTACATCTGATGCACCATTACTAGAGAGTGACATAGACTCACTACGGGCAATGAAGAAGAAGGCCCAAGTGGTGGATGAATGGGTCACCCTGCAGTTAGGAAATGTCCAGTGTTTCCTAGTATCCACCCTCCCGGAATTATATGTGGCCCACCATGTATTACATCAGGCTGTGACCACCGTTAGCATATGGGAGGTGGAAATTGAGAATTACGAGGTATGGAAGGTTGAGTTAGAAGAACTCCTCGGCCTCAGAGAGGAAATTGTGTCTGAATCTAGAATTTTGGGGGAGAACCCACCACTCCATACTTGACCTCACATTGGGGGTAATCAAGCAACTGGTGGGAAATCTGTGGGAGAAAATTAATACAGTATAGTGTTCTTTAAATTTATACAAGTCTTTTGTTACGAAGGTCTTCGGAGCTGATCCATTCCACACTGACACATGCACACTAGAGGAGTATGTCTTGGGAAAGTTTGATGAACTAATGGAGTCAAGTTATCAATCCCCAGAGGGAGTAGACAACTCCCAAATGATGAGAATAACTCATATGGTACTTAGTGGCCACGATGTGGCAAAGTTGGCTGATGAGTTTAAGGAGAATGTTCCAGACCTAGGGGAATAGATTGAAGTGGCTAAGTACCAGCGGGCTGGCCTTAAAGAAATTGATGAAGATGGAATCTCCCATCTCCTCTAGACCTTCAATGACAATAAGAAACAATAAAGATTTCCCTGGGGGCTGGAGAAAACCCAAGTGTTTTTGTATTCTTTATTCTTTTGGAATGTAAGTTCCCAGATCCCAGAGTTCTGAATCCTATATTTTGTATTCTTTCAGTGATCTATGTCTCGGTCCCTAACGCCGACCGGTCACTTTTAAAGTAGTTAATAAAGGTTGCTAGAAAGTGGGTAGCAGTTAATAAAGGTTGTCGAAGTTTGTCAGAGGGAAGATGACTACATCAAGGCACGTCGGATCGACAAGAGGTTTTTCTGACATGATCCTCTCAAGGCACCGCTTCAACATTACATCTGGCACATCAAAGATGGCACTACTTTTCCCATTTATGAGGCATGTAGCCTTGATCCCCAGGGGGTCATTTTTCCTCTTTCTTCTTCTCGACTCCCTTCTCAAGGCCGATTCTTCTACTTCACTTCTCAATCTTTTCTTCTGACATGATAGGCCTATTCCATCTCTAGGTCTTTTGTAGAGTGGCGCAGGTAGTACCGGCCACCGGATAATATATTCTATTATATAGTGTAACATAAGTTAGGGTTAGGCTTAGATGTGTATGTGTATAAATAATAAGTCTGACACCATTCCAAGGGTCAGTCGGTGAAATTGATGATTTTGCAGTCCATAGTAATAGAAAAGCAATTTCTCATTTCTTAGTTGTAGAGCTCAATGCTCCTTAGTCTTTAATATTTCAGTAGTAAGATGCTCCCTTGGAGTCACCATTGTACCACACATCAGTACTTGCTAGAATAAATGTTAATGAAGGGAGAGTTCGTGCAATGATTTTGTTGGCATTTTGTCTTCTAGATTGACGGTATTTTATGC
Source organism: Thuja plicata (assembly GCA_018584345.1). Taxonomy (NCBI): domain Eukaryota; kingdom Viridiplantae; phylum Streptophyta; class Pinopsida; order Cupressales; family Cupressaceae; genus Thuja; species Thuja plicata. Next base: position 2,200,358 of record MU227582.1, on the reverse strand, counting down.
TTTGTGTTCTTCATGTCCTTTTCCCTAACACTTAAAGTAGATTAACAACCTCCTTCCCTTTGCTACTGATGAAATATGAACTGATGGTTGTATGCTCCTTCGGTATTTAGTATAGCGTGTTAAAGTATTGTTGATGTTTTGAATGTTTAGCATAACTATAGATAGATGAAGTATTTCTAACCCTGCAGGATCTTTTTCAGTTTGTTTGTTAAGTGTAAGAATGCTTGGAGAAACCTCACCTTCTTGAATCCCTAGAGAGAATGAGTTGAAGATAACTAGCTATCCCCCTTGAAAATATTCATATCTCCCAACTGAGCCCTGTACCATCGAGACCCAACCCTCAAGTACTTGAAAGCCCGGGAAATCTCATTTCCTCAGACAACCTTTATAGACAAAGTTGGCCGGTACCCTGGTACCCAGTGACAACTTACATCTGCTGGTGGACCCGGTCACCTAAGTCCTGTCAATAGAAAATGGTGCTAGAAGGAGGGCATGAACTCGTCCCCCTCTCAAGATTTAGATTTTACACCTCCTAAGGGTTCCCCAAACCATAGTTTTAGGAATCAAGCCTTCAGTGGGATTGGGTCTTTCTCCCTAGCAAAATTTGAGAGAATCCTTAGGTCAGCCCCAAACCCCAGAAGGTTTGTTGAACTTGAGCCTCCTTCTCAAAAGAAATGGACCCCAAAAACCACACCAGCCACTATTGTCTAGGGGTCTAGTATACCTCAGAATATCCAAACTTCTCAGACAATCCCAGGAATAAGTGCTCAAACTGCTCAAAATCCAATTCCCCAAATGGCTACATACATCGGTAACACCGGGTCCCCTATGGGAAATTTTCCAGGTGCAGCCAATGATTTACCCTCGCACTCAAAGAAGATTTTCCCATGATATGAGCACTTAGACTCATCAATCGCAGAAGAGAACCTACAGGCATACAAAGATGCCATGAACTGACACCAGATCCAACATGAAGATGTTGTGACCTGAATTTTTCCCCTATCCCTGGGATAGGGCGAACTAAACTGGTACCTCAACCTTCCTGCCAACTCCATCAACAGTTGGCAGGACATGGAGGATGCCTTCCTAGCTACCTTCCACATATATGTGGACCCAGCTTGGTCCCATAGCTAGTTCATTTCCATTAGAAAGGAACCCAATGAACCCCTTGTAGCATTCAATCATCGATTCCAATGCGCCTTGAAGCGGTGCATAGGCCCTTTCATTCCATCCCTGGAAGTAACCATACAAACCTATCTCAATACGATGGACCCCTTTGTTGCCACTCTCCTTTTGAGAACAACTACCGCGGGCGACCAGAACACTTTGGAAAAAGTTTACAACTTATCCTTAGAACTATCCCATGGTCTCAACAAATCCCTGGGCGGGATTGGGCAGAGCACGCCCTTCAACATGATCCTCAGCAAAATTGTATATGCTGGGGGATATAACCTCAATCTGGCAATGGGTGCCCCCATGATGGCGATGAATCCCCCACCCCCGCCGATAGACCAGCAGGCCTGGTACATTTACCCATCACAAAATCAGGCAATACTGGGTCTAAAAACATTCCCTTAGAACAAACCGCAGTAGGCACAACTTCAGACACAACCACCTGGAGTTCCCTTCTTTCAGTCGTCCATGACTGCAGGATTGCCACCCTTGACTCAAGTGAATATTGTTGCCTTCCCAGGGAACCAATAACAACAACCATCACATTGTGACATGAACACTCAACTGACTACCGAGGTTGAATCCCTCTGGTGAATGTTGTCCACCCTAAATGTGGACATGGGTCAGCTAAAGGTGGGGTCCTATGCACCCTAGAATTCTAATTCCCAAAGAGGGAGTATTTTCTTTGGTCAACAAAACAACAATGTCGGAGGAAGAAACTTCAACAATGGGCCTCGGCCCAACCAACAACAATGGAACAATAACGCAAATACTGGAGGCCCGCCTCTGAACTAAAAGGCCAATCAAAGTGGTGCTGGACCATCACATTTCACACTAGTTACAGACTTCTATCCCATGACCAATTGGTGTAGATTGCATGACACAGGCTCCCACAATGAGGTAAACTGTGTCACGCTGGAGAAGGTCAACATGATCTCCCAGCTGGATAGACAACAATCGCATGATTCTACTCCCCTAGAACCTCCTGTACAAGAGTCAACTCACAGTGCATTCACCTGTGAGACCACCTTCTTCAGAGCCCCCAAAGAAGATGAAAAAGAATCTAAATTGTAGGGATTCTTTGATGAATCGATTCTGGCCTTTGAGGCCAATGCCTTCACCAACCCGTGGGCTCCTTACAATACTCAGAGCTAGGCTGGTAAAGGACCAGTTTACACACCAACACCTCCTGTTAAGGACACTCCTCCCTAAGGCAATATAGCTGATTGGCCTATCCCTCTAAAAGGTTCTAGCTCTAACCAAGCAAAGGACCTAGCTGAGGGAAGCCACTAATTCTTAGGAGGAAGATTTGACATTACAAAGGCATTAAAACAAACTACCACCTCCATGACCTTGATGGAGGTTTTGCTAAACTGTCTCGAGTAGAAGAAATCTCTTCTAAGGCTCTTGGGAAACCTGGAGGTTGTCAGTCGCCCACCCAAGACTCTCTCTTTTGAAGATGCCAACACGACTATCTTTCGGGGAAATAACGAAGATCCTCCATTCCTACTAGGCTTAAATATACAAGGCAAAAACATACACAACTACCTAGTAGACTCTGGAGCTTTGGGAAACATCATGCCCCTATCCATAAGCCAAAAGCTCAGATTTCGTCCCACCTCATCTAATGGCGCAGTGATTCAATTGGATAAAACTACTGTGAAAATGGTGGGAGAATTGAAGAATGTCTAGATACAGCTTAGCTAGGACCCCAGAATAGCCAGCATAATCGACATCCAAGTGGTGGACATCCCAGAGACTTATGGGATGTTATTAAGTTAGAATTGGTCTAAGTCCTTGAATGGATACTTTTTGACCAACTTCTCCCACTTATGGTTCCCCTGGGAAGGAGAATCAAACAAGATCTAGGTTTAGAGTGAGCCTTGAATGAAGTAGGCCCTTACCAAAGTTGAGAGGGTTAGTGAGGTCTTCTTCTCTGAGACTTCCCCCAGGGTGTACCAACCCTATGAAATCTTAACATTTGATTTCACTCCAGGGGAGGATTTCATAGTTCTGCAGAGAACCCAGGACCTAGAAGAAAAGTTGAGGGTTGATGTTAACTCTCAGGGTGTTGTAGCAACCCCCACTACACTCTTGTCTAGCACTTGGTGTTGAGTACACTATCAAAAATATTCAGAGCTAGAGTGTGAGCCTTGCCTTTCTGTCGCTACCCAGCATATTGACACCTTCCAAAACAAAGAACATACAGATGATTCCCTAGAACCTAGTATTCCTACTGGAAGCACTTCCTCAGTGTAATTTTCCCAGGGATCTCAATTCAAAACCCCTCTAGAGGTAAATCTCACCCATTCACCAACAGTGCAGGAGGAAGCTCCTCCCAAGTCTCCCAAAGGCAATCCAAAGACTACTCCATCTCCCTAGCTCCAGACTACGAGTGGCGATCTGTGGACCCTTAAGTTTGATGGGTCCCTATCCAAATAGGGCTATGGGGCCGGAGTAGAATTAATCAACCTATGAGGGAAATCCTTCCTTGAATCCTACAGGCTGCAGTTCAACTGCACAAACAACATTATGGAGTACGAGGCTTTGATCCTAGGACTCTTATTTGCATTAAGAAAAGGAATCACCCGCCTCTAGGCTCTGGGTGATTTGGATTTGATTTTCAAACAGGTCCAGAGTCAATATACATGCCATGACAAAAGACTAGCCACTTATCACAATCAAACATGGAGCTTTATTGAAGACTTTGATGCCTTCAGCATTGATCTTATTCCCCGGTGATGAAACTATGTCTCAGATGCCCTTGCCATTTCTACGAGCACACTTGAGCCCATGGCTGGCTCACGACTCTAGAGATTCTCTATTGAGATGATCCCCACCCTATCCATTCTAGATAATGTCACCCACTTTTAGGTTTTTGAGGATGATCAACATATCTTAGCCTTCATGGCCAACATTGGTGTCTTTGAGGACCAGATAGTGGAGGAACAAGACCATGATGATACTGGGTAGGATGACAAAGATGATGGGATCATGGACCTACTCACTAACACCATCATGAAGGGGATGGTCATGCTTGAATGTATCTTTGACTTGGACCCTCAAGGCCGGGAAAAGATTTCATCCTCCTCTGAGCGAGGAAAATTTGAGAAAGTAAACATCGGCCATCCCGGTGAAGAAAATATGATACACATTGGCACCTCCTGCTCCCCTGAGGAGAAGGAGAAGATTCTTGCAGTTCTCTGAGAATACATAGACGTGATTGCATGGGGATATGAGGATTTGAAAACTTATGACACATCCATTATGACTCATACCATCCCCCTAAAACCTGATGCTAAGCCTTTTCAGCAAAAGAAATGACTAGTCAACCCACTGATCGAGCCTTTGATTTGTCACGAGGTAGAGAAATTTTTGTTAGCCTGGATAATCTTATTGATCTGGCACACTACGTGGGTTTCCAACTTGGTCCCTGTTAGGAAGAAGAGTGGTGAAATTTCCCTTTGCGTAGATTTCCAAAATTTGAATAGAGCCTCCAAAGATAATCACCCTCTCCCTTCATTGGATTAGGTGTTACAGATAGTGAATAGATCCTAAATGATGTCTTTCTTGGACGGGTACTCTAGATATAACCAAGTCATAGTTAAATATGAAGATAAAGAGAAAATGACATTCACCACCAAGTGGGGAATGTTTGCATATAGGAGGATGCCCTTTGGCTTAATTAATGCAGGGGCCACATTTCAAAAGGCTATGGACATTGCGTTTGAGGGCCTTGTAAATCGATGCATAATCATCTACATGGATGATTTGACCATCTTTTTTTGGGATAGGCATGACCATTCCGCCCACCTCGCCCACATCTGCGAGAGATGTCACCAATATGGAATATCCCTCAACCCCAAGAAGTGCATATTCAGGGTCACTAAAGGGAAGTTGCTCGGGCATATTGTCTCTGAGAAGGGTATATCCATTGACCCTGAGAGAGTTGAAGCACTGCTAAACCTACAAATTTCTAGTAGCAAGAAAGAGATGCACTCTTTCTTCAGAAAGAACAACTTTGTCTAGCAGTTCATCACTTGATTTGCCAAGATAGTCAAACCACTCAACAAAATGATGAAAAAGGACACCAAAATTGAGTGGAGTCCTGAGGCAAAGTAGGCATTTGCCCAAATTAAACAAACAATAATAGAGGCACCCGTCCTGGCTAGTCTGAACTACTCCCTCCCATTTTACATTTACTCCTTTGCCTCGCCGCATTCTGTCGCAGTAGTATTGACCCAAAAGGTCGAAGGGGAAGAGTGACCTATAGCTTTCATGAGCTCCCCCATGCCGAAGTCTGGTATTCATCGTTGGAAAAGCAGGCCTTTGCTCTTGTTCACGCTGTGAAAAAATTCTGGCATTATATTCTCCGGAGTAAGGTGCATGCTATTGTCCTGAACTAGGCTGTGAAATCTCTGCTGATGCAGAGTGAGCTGGGTGAAAGATGGGGGAAATGGATGGCCATCCTCCAGGAGTACAACTTGGAAATGCAACCCATGAAGATAGTCCGAGGCCAAGGACTAGGTCGAGCGATGACAAAAAAGACTCCCCATATAAAATGTCAAACTTACACAGTGGATTCTATCACTCAAAACCCGTGGTACACCAATCTGGTGTGCTTATTGTTAAACAACATATGCCCAGAGGGATTACCTCCCAATAAATGCCATGCCCTGCAGATGAAAAGTGCTCACTTCATGATCAAAAACTTTGTGCTTTACCGTAGAAACTATGAGGGAGTATACCTTCGGTGCATTGATAGGGACCAAGCTACGAAAATGATTGAAGAATTCCACGGGCAGTTTGGGACCAGGCATGGCTCAGCTGATGCCACCGCCCATCAAATCCTTTAAGATGGATAATATTGGCCCTATATATTTAAAGATGTTTACACTCACATTTAGAGATGTCATACTTGTCAGATCACAGCACATCATGAGCATACCCCGGCAATGCCTTTACAACCAGTCTTCAAGGCTAGGCCTTTCACCTAGGGAAATCAACCCCAACTCATCTTCCAACAACCAGTATATCCTTACTGCAACCGATTACTGCACCTGATGGTCTGAAGCTATACCTTGCAAAAACAACACAGCGGACATAGTTATTAAATTCTTGAAAGAAAATATCGTCACAAGATTTTTAATGCCCTTCACCATAGTGTGTAACAATGGTCTGGCATTTTCTTCGATGCAACTACTTGAATGGACCTATAATTGAAAGATCACTCTAAATTTTTCCAGCAACTATTACCCCCAAGGGAACGGCATTGTTGAATCAACGAACAAAAACCTGCTTGAAGTGATCAAGCACCTGTTAGAACAAAATCCCTGGGATTGGCACCAAAATCTAAGATTCGGCCTCTAGGTGGATCGCATTTGAATTAAGGTCACCCTGGGAACATCCCCATTCCATCTGGTTTATGGCTGGAATCCAGTATTCCCAATCAACTTATAGATCCCAGTTTTATAGTTTATGCAAGAATTTAGCAATCGAGATGACATTGTAGAGGTTCAGCTCCTAAATCTAGTCTGGATGGAGGAATAATGAGACATAGCCCTTGAATATTTCATGCATCATCAAGCAGTGGTTAAAATATGGTTTGACCAAAGAGCCCAATATAAGGCCTTTCAAATTTCAGACTTGGTCTTGCTGTGGGACAAGGCCTGGGAAAAGAAAGGAAAGCACACCAAGTTCCAATGGCTCTGGCTTGGGCCATACCTAATCTCAGAGATCTACGGAGAAAATACCTATCGCCTTAACACCATGACCGGAGAACCTGTCCCATTGCCTGTCAATGGACAGTTTATGAAATATTATTTTGAATAAAGTTGGTTTGCCCAAAGTTATATTTTATTTAAATTTCCCTTGCTTGTAAATATTTCTTTCCTGGTGCCTTGTTGGGAGGTACCTTGCCTTGTAAATAGTTTTGTTGATCATCCTCCAGGACCGCCCTTTTCTTTTGTTATTTTTTGTTTTTCTCACCTTTTTCTCAGGTCTCAACATTTTTCTCTTCCTTTTGTAAGGATTGGGATGCTTCGCATAACATCAGGTCTCTGGCATGTTGTCTTTTACATGTTGGTGAACTTAAGAATCTATTGTTATCATGATGGAATTGGTCTAGCCTCCAGAGTTATTTTGCAAGTTTGGTAGTACATTATGAGTAATCTTTATCAGATTTATCTCCGAAAGTCTGATACTCAGTGAAATAAAAAGTAAGGGACAAGTAATCAGACACATCGAGGGTAGATCAGTTGCACTAGTTGGTTGACCCAAGTCTAAACTTTTTAAATAATTCTTTCTGGGTCCAGAGTTTTTCTCACTCATTCAGCACATTAAGATGGGCGGAAGGGTGAAAGAAGTACTGCCATTAAATTTAGCTAAGCTTAATCTTGATGGTGATAGAAGTACCACCCTCCCACCCAGAAACATACAAAATAACAAGAAAAAGAAATGAGACAAAACTCCGGTCTCTGGGAGAAACGAGCAAGTCTGATGACTTCAGGGTTTGATATACTTAGTGCCTCTTCTCTACTTCTCCCAGATTTCATTGGCTTGACTTCCTTCCGAAACACACACTTCACCACTAACAAAAGGATCACGGGTTGGTCTCACATGGCTGGATTTTCTCAGACATTTCATACCTTACAAGTAAGATGCTTCAAGTAACGATTTATTTCATTTTTGCTAACCAGAGATTCTGTAGTTCTCAAATGTGCTAAGGCATTCATCCTAGATAGTCACCATTTGTTATGCCCTGCATCCTCGTCCCTACATTTTGTGTGCAAAATGTTGGGTCCCCCCCTTTTTTTTTCTATTTTTGGCTCTTGCCTTGTCTTTTTCCCTTGTTTCTTTGTTTTCCTTCCCTAGGTTTTCTTTCTCCCGGTGTTGGTTTTTATTTTATTTTTGTCCCTCGTGTCTCCGAGACCCAATCCCAGAGCTTGTCATTCTTTGTCTAGGAGCTGGATTCCAGACTCTGGGATTCTTCACCATGATGTCTTCTTTCTGTAAGAAGGTATGGTCGCACGGAATCCCTGGGCCCGGAGTTTGGAGGTCGGCTTGTTCCAGAATTTGCGGAAGGAAAGGTAACTTGCTTGTACCCTGACTATAAATAGAAATCACTTGTTATTTTCACAATTACCACTATTAAAACACTTAAGCAATTTGAGCAAATTTCAGAGTGATATCACAAGGATTTGAGTAGAGTCTAGTGTGATCTATTTCTGAGTTGTTCTGAACAATTGCGAGTGGTTTCTGGTGTTGAGTGGTGATCCTTTGGAGGCACAAGCTATTACAGAGCATTTGGCACCTTGCCTTCCCTTGCCTTTCTCCAGTTTTTAGGTTGGTTTCTTTGTTTCTCTCCATTTTCTGGGTTTTCATTTTTGTTGGGTTTTTATTTTTGTCTTTTGTTTTTGTTTTGTTTCTACATTTCTTCATCTAGTTTTGTAGCCCGTTGGTGGGTTGGCTCTGCCAGAGGGTTGTCCGCCCTCTGTGTAGATGTATTACATTCTGTAGGTAGTGTAAATTTTGTAAGTTTTTGTGCATTGTTGTTTAGGGTAGTCGTTCTACTTCAGCTCGGCTATAAATTTGTGTGTATTTAGTGTATATTGATGTCTATCCTTCTGTTATGCATGTATATACCTTTCGGCCCTAATGTATATATGTTGTATATGATGTATATTTCATGTATATACACTCAGTTTTGTAACTAGCTTGTCGTACTTCCTCTGTTATCATTTACAAATTTGTGAGCTTGTTCTATGCAGGATACCACCTGGTTGAAACTCGACTCTCGGCTGGTTTCAACTAGGCAATTTTCTCTCTCCTCATAAACTAGCCTTAATGACTATCCCATTTACATCCTATGTATGCATTCAAAACTATCCAAGTGGCCTCCACTTTTCATGCATTTGGATAGTTTCCTCCGCCACCGTCACCATAACTTCCATTTATTGCATAGCCACGTGACGTCTGCGTGAGTCTGACAGCTCGCTTTTCACGTGCAACTTCTATCGATTAGTTTTCTAGACTCTGGGTCTCTTGCCCTCACCCAATCCATGTCTTTCTTTTCCTAAGTATGATGATACCCCCGGGCCTGGATATTGGTTAAAATTCCAAGTTTGTGAAATATATATACTTTCCAGGATTTTTGAACTAAACTAACTTTTCAGGGAAAAAAAGCACCGCAGTGGTAAGATCTTCGGATCATAGAGTATTATTTGTCTTTACATTCTGATAGTCACCTTTCCTTGTAGGTTTCCAGAGTTATATACTTCTATCATGTTTGACGCTTCCGCATCTTCACCACCTAGGAGTCTAGAACTTCCTTCCGCAGCGGTCACCAGGGTAGCTATAAAATCTAAAATGGAGAGGGCCTTGGAAAAATTCCCCCTCAGTATGAAATACATGAAAGATAACACTTTTGTGGGGTCAAAGATTGATTCCAAAGTATAGTTCATTATCGACACCAGTGTCGGGATGTGGGCCGAAATGCAGGCCTTGGTGAAAATAATGTACATTCAGCAGCAGGCCAGGGATCCGCTGGCGATCAACATTGGGGATTCTGGGATCCTCAAGGCCACCTATTTTCTATACTCAGTGCAGTCTCCAAAGTTAATCCTCACACTTACAGTATATTACAACTCTTCTATCCAAGCCATCATGCTCGCAGCCCTGGAACCTACCGGGTATCCTACCCCTATGGTGTCTCTCGACGCCACTACTTTCCATATGGGCTTGGGGATCCCTCAATACAACAAACTAATTGTAGTTACTAGAGTAGATGCCTTAGCGCAGTTTAGATAGTTGGAGGAAGTAGCCCTGATATAGATCAATAACCACTGGCTCAAGACCCCAAAGAGGGATCCCAAGAGAATGAAGCTAGAACTCCCATGGTCTGAATTTAAAGAAAGTATCTAGATGGGGATAATAGCACTATCCTTGGTCTTCGGGAAAGCCCAGATAATCTTTCTAATCTGGCACACTATGTGGGTTGCCAACTTGGTCCCTGTTAGGAAGAAGAGTGGTTAAATTTTCCTTTGCGCAGATTTCTAAAATTTGAATAGAGCCTCCAAAGATAATCACCCTCTCCCTTCATTGGATGAGGTGTTACAGATAGTGAATAGATCCCAAATGATGTCTTTCTTGGATGGGTACTCCGGATATAACCAAGTCATAGTTAAATATGAAGATAGAGAGAAAATGACGTTCACCGCCAAGTGGGGAATGTTTGCATACAGGAGGATGCCCTTTGGCTTAATTAATGCAGGGGCCACATTTCAAAAGGCTATGGACATTGTGTTTAAGGGCCTTGTAAATCGATGCATAATCATCTACATGGATGATTTGACTATCTTTTTTTGGGATAGGCATGACCATTCCACCCACCTCACCCAGATCTACGAGAGATGTCACCGGTATGGAATATCCCTCAACCCCAAGAAGTGCATATTCAGGGTCACTGAAGGGAATTTTCTCGGGCATATTGTCTCTGAGAAGGGTATATCCATTAACCCTGAGAGAGTTGAAGCACTGCTAAACCTACAAATGTCTGGCAGCAAGAAAGAGATGTGGTCTTTCTTCAGAAAGATCAACTTTGTCTAGCGGTTCATCACTGGATTCACCGAGATAGTCAAACTACTCAATGAAATGATGAAAAAGGACACCAAAATTGAGTGGATTCCTTAGGCAAAGCGGGCATTCACCCAAATTAAACAAATGATAATGGAGGCACCCGTCCTGGCTAGTCCAGACTACTCCCTCCCATTTTACATTTACTCCTTTGCCTTGCCGCATTCTACCAAAGTAGTATTGACCCAAAAGGTTGAAGGGGAAGAGTTACCTATAGCTTTCATGAGCTCCCCCTTTAAGAATGCCAAAGTCTGGTATCCATCATTAGAAAAGTAGGCCTTTGCTCTTGTTCGCACTGTGAAAAAATTATGGCATTATATTCTCTGGAGTAAGGTGCATGCTATTTTCCTTAACTAGGCTGTAAAATCTCTGCTGATGCAGAGTGAACTGGGTGAAAGATGGGTGAAATGGATAGCCATCCTCCAGGAGTACAACTTGGAAAATCAATGGATAAAGATAGTCTAAGGCCAGGGACTAGGTCGAGCGATGGCAGAAAAGACTCCCCACATAAAATGTCAAACTTACATAGTGGAGTCTATCACTCAAGACCCGTGGTAAACCAATCTGGTGTGCTTATTGTTAAACAACATATACCCAGAGGGATTACCTCCCAATAAATGTCATGCCATGTAGATGAAAAGTGCTCACTTCATGATCAAGAACTTCATGCTTTACCGTAAAAACTATGAGGGAGTATACCTTTGGTGCATTGATAGGGACCAAGCTGCAAAAATGATTGAAGAATTCCATGAGCAATTTGGGACTAGGCATGGCTCAGCTGATGCCACTGCCTATCAAATCCTTCAAGCTAGATAATATTGTCCCTATATATTTAAATATGTTTACACTCACGTTCGGAGATGTCATACTTGTCAGATCATGACACATCATGAGCGTAACTCGGCAATGCCTTTACAACCAGTCTTCAAGGTTAGGCCTTTCGCCAAATGGGAATTTGACTTCATCCAGGAAATAAACCCCAACTCATCTACCAACCATCGGTATATCCTTACTACAACCAATTACTGCACCCGGTGGTTTGAAGCTATACTTTGCAAAAACAACACGGCGGACGTAGTTATTAAATTTCTGAAAGAAAACATCGTCACAAGATTCAGAATGCCCTTCGCCATAGTGTGTAACAATGGTCTGGAATTTTCTTCGATGCAACTACTTGAATGGACCTATAATTGCAAGATCACTCTGAATTTTTCCAGCAACTATTACCCCCAAGGGAACGACGTTGCTGAATCAATGAACAAAAACTTGCTTGAAGTGATCAAGCACCTGTTAGAACAAAATCCCTGGGATTGGCACCAAAAGCTGAGATTCACCCTCTGGGTGGATCGCATTCAAATTAAGGTCACCCTAGGAACGTCCCCATTCCATCTGGTTTATGTCCAGAATCCAGTATTCCCAATCAACTTACAGATCCCAATTTTATAGTTTATGCAAGAATTTAGCAACCGAGATGACATTGTAGAGGTTCAGGTCCTGAATCTGGTGTGGATGGAGGAACAATGAGACGTAGCCCTTGAACATTTCATGTGTCATCAAGCAGTTGTAAAAACATGGTTTGACCAAAGAGCCCAATACAAGGCCTTTCGAATTTCAGACTTGGTCTTGCTATGGGACAAGGCTCAGGAAAAGAAAGGAAAGCACACCAAGTTCCAACGGCTCTGGCTCAGGCCATAACTAATCTCAGAGATCTGTGGGGAAAATACCTATCACCTTAACACCATGACTGAAGAACATGTCCCATTTCTCTTCAATGGACAGTTTCTAAAACATTATTTCGAATAAGTTTGGTTTCCCAAAAGTTGTATTTTATGTAAATTTCCCTTGCTTGTAAATATTTCTTTCCTGGTGCCTTGTTGGGAGGTACCTTGCCTTGTAAATAGTTTTGTTGGTCATCCTCCAGGACCGCCCTTTTCTTTTGTTATTTTTTGTTTTTCTCACCTTTTTCTTAGGTCTCGACGTTTTGTTCTTCCTTTTGTAAGGATTGGGATGCTTCGCATAACATCTGGTCTCTGGGATGTTGTCTTTTACATGTTGGTGAACTTAAGAATCTATTGTTATCATGATGGTATAGGTCTGGCCTCCAGAGTTATTTTGGAAGTTTGGTAGTACATTATGAGTAATCTTCAACGGATTTATCTCTGGAAGTCTGATAATCAGTGAAATAAAAAGTAAGGGACAAGTAATCGGACACATCGAGGGTAGATCAGTTACACTAGTTGGTTGACCCAAGTCTAAAATTTTTAAAGAATTCTTTCTGGGTCTAGAGTTTTTCTCCCCCATTCAGCACATTAAGGTGGGTGGAAGGGTGAAATAAGTACTACCATTAAATTTAGCTAAGCTTAAGCTTGATGGTGATAGAAGTACCACCCTCCCACCTAGAAACATACAAAATAACAAGAAAAAGAAATGAGATGAAACTCCGGTCTCCCGGAGAAACGAGAAAATTTGATGACCTCGGGGTTTGATATACTTAGTGCCTCTTCTCTACTTCTCCCAGAGGTCATCAGCTTGACTTCCTTCCAAAACACACACTTCACCACTGATGAAAGGATCACGGGTTGGATCTCACATGGCTGGATTTTCTCAGATGTTTCATACCTTACAAGTAAGATGCTTCAAGTAATGATTTATTCCAGTTTTGCTAACCAGAGATTCTGTAGTTCTCAAATGTGCTAAGGCATTCATCCCAGATAGTTGCCATTTGTTATGCCCTGCATCCCCGTCCCTATAATTTGTGTGCAAAATGTTGGGTCCCCCCCCCTTTTTTTTGGTTATTTTCTATTTTTGGCTCTTACCTTATCTTTTTGCCTTGTTTCTTTGTTTTCATTCCCTAGGTTTTCTTTCCCGCGGTGTTGGTTTTTCTTTTATTTTTGTCCCTCATGTCTCTGGGACCTGGTCTTGGAGTTTTTCGTTCTTTGTCTAGGAGCTGGATTTTAGACTCTGGGATTCTTCACCACGATGTCTTCTTTTTATAAGAAGGTATGGTCGCACGGAATCCCTGGGCCCGGAGTACAGAGGTTGGCTTGTTCTAGAATTTGTGGAAGGAAAGGTAACTTGATTTTACCCTGACTATAAATAGAAATCACTTGTTATTTTCACAATTACCACTATTAAAACACTTAAGCAATTTGAGCAAATTTCAGAGCAATATCACAGCGATTTGAGTAGAGTCTAGTGCAATCTATTCTGAGTTGTTCTGAACAATTACGAGTGGTTTCTAGTGTTGAGTGGTGATCGTTTGGAGGCACAAGATGTTGTAGAGTGTTTGGCACCTTGCCTTCCCTTGCCTTTCTCCAGTTTTCAGGTTGGTTTCTTTGTTTCTCTCCATTTTTTGGCTTTTCATTTTTGTTGGGTTTGTGTTTTTGTCTTTTGTTTTTGTTTTGTTTCTGCATTTCTTCATCTGGTTTTTCCACCCATTGGTGGGTCAGCTCTACCAAAGGGTTCTTCACCCTATGTGTAGATGTATTATATTCTATAGGTAGTGTAAATTTTGTAAGTTTTTGTGCATTATTGTTTAGGGTAGTCGTTCTGCTTCGGCTTAGCTATAAATTTGTGTGTATTTAGTGTATATTGATGTCTATCCTTCCGTTATGCATGTATATATCTTTCAGCCCTAATGTATATATGTTGTATATGATGTATATTTCAAGTATATACACTTATCTTTGTAACTAGCTCTTCGTGCTTCCTCTGTTATCATTTACAAATTCACGAGCTTGTTCCATGCAGGATACCACCTAGTTGAAACTCGGCTCTCGGCTGGTTTCAACTAGGAAATTTTCTCTCTCCTCATAAACCAACCTTAATGACTGTCCCATTTACATCCCACATATGCATTCAAAACTGTCCAAGTGGCCTCCACTTTTTGTGCATTTAGATAGTTGCCTCTGCCACCGTCGCCATAACTTCTATTTATTGCATAGCCACGTGACGTCCGCATGAGTCTGACAGCTCACTTTTTGCGCGTAACTTCTAATGGTTAGTTTTCTGGACTTTGGGTCTCTTGCCCTCACCCAATCCACATCTTTATTTTCCTAAGTATGATGAGACCCCCGGGCCTAGATATTGGTTAAAATTCCAAGTTTGTGAAATATATATACTTTCCAGGATTTTTGAACTAAACTAACTTTTCAGGGAAAACAAGCACCGCGGTGGTAAGATCTTCAGATCCTAGAGTATTATTTATCTTTACATTCTGATGGTCACCTTGCCTTGTAGTTTTCTAGAGCGATATACTTCCATCATGTTTGATGCTTCCGCATCTTCACCACCTGGGAGTCCAGAACTTCCTTCCGCAGCGGTCACCAGGGTAGCCATAAAATCTAAAATGGAGAGGGCCTTGGAAAAATTGCCCCTCGGTATGAAATACATGAAAGATAACACCATTGTGGGGTCAAATATTGATTCCAAAGTACAGTTCATTATCAAGACTAGTGTCAAGATATGGGCCAAAATGCAGGCCTTGGTGAAAATAATGTACATTCAGTGACATGCCAGGGATCCGCTAGCGATCAATGTTGGGGATTCTGGGATCCTCAAGGCCACCTATTTTCTGTACTCAGTGCAGTCTCCAAAGTTAATCCTCAAACTTATAGCATATTACAACTCTTCTATCTAGGCCATCATGCTCGCAGCCCCGGAACCCATCAGGTATCCTACCCCTATGGTGTCTCTCGACGCCACTACTTTCCAGATGAGCTTGGGGATCCCTCAATTTGACAAACTAATTGTAGTTACTAGAGAAAATACCTTAGCACAGTTCAAACAGTTGGAGGAATTAGCCCTGATATACATGAATAACCACTGGCTCAAGACCCCAAAGAGGGATCCCAAGAGAATGAAGCTAGAACTCCCACGGTCTGAATTTAAAGAAAGTATCTGGATGGGGATAATAGCACTTTCCCGGGTCTTTGGGAAACCCCATGCCCAAGAATTCTCAAAATGGATGTACTATTTTCTGCTTGGCATCTCCACCAAGGGAGAATATTTTTATTGGGCCACCATCATCTCCAACCATGTAGATTCTCAATTTCTACAGGTGGTCCAAAAGAAAAAGTTTCATATGACTTCTTATGTTCTCTGGGCCCTGGCGCAACAACGGCCTACCACCAATGGATTACTTACATCAAGCGTACTCAGGATTGGCCCAGGTCAGAAGGCTCCCTGGGACTTTTTTCCACAAATCCAATGGGAGGCCAATTTCCCCAGTTTCTGTCAAGTAAAAGATGCCTTTATCTATTACAACCTGCTCACACCTACCCAGGATGCAAGATACCACCTATCTATAGAGGCAATGAACCTAGTCAGAAGTTACAGCCATTATTAGATATAGTTCTAGCAACATACATACATCAGGGTGACGAGTTTCTCTGGGAAATCTTACTTATTACCTAAACATTATGGGAACAAGATAATTCTTTTAGAATATTGCAGACAAATAATGGAGCTACACGTCTTCTACGCCTTGAAGAAGGTGACAAACATCCCATTCCCAATTACTTTTGGGAATTACTCATGTAGTCTGGCCACGACCAAGGAAGTAGACAACGAGCTCAAAAGCTACAACTTAGCAGAATTCTACTTGGCGTGGAAGAATTTTGATCCGCATGGAAAAATTACATCGGCACTTCCCTGGGGATTAGAGCCCCACCAATACCACATGGAAGACTTCTAGGAATATTTCCAGGATGACATGCAAGTCCGGAGTTGGCATTACATCCGGATGACTATGGGAATGATGGAAAGGTTAAAGCTCCAAAGATTTCCAGATGACTTCTCAGACTCTGAATCCACAATAGATCCCTAGTACAAAGCAAAGTGGATTGATAAGTTGGCCCTCCCACCAATGGACTAGAATTCCCATGAGGGGCCCACCATTAAAGAATTCACTTGCAACATGGTCAAATGTAGCCATGCCTACTTTAAGAGGGTGTGCCCCAAGAGTGTCCACAGGGCTGCCTAGCCAGTGCCAAAGTTAACCTCAGGAGCCGAAACTTCTTCGCAAAGAGAAGATAGGGGAAAAGGAATAATAGAAACCCCAGCTCCACAGGAGACCCCCATTAAGGAGAAACTGAAACAATCATTGGTAGCTTCCCAGCAAATGAAAGATAAAATAATCACCTGGTTGGCAACCTTGATGCTCATGACCAGACCCATCTATCCGCCTTCTTCCCCTTCACTAGCAGCACTAATGGTGAAGGAAATAGGGGTAGATCCAGAGGAAGAACAAGTCCTAAGGTAAGCAGGGCCACCTTTGGTCACCAGGAGGAAGAAGAGGCCTAATCTGAAGCCTAAAAATGAGCCAGAGCTGGGGATGCCTCAGATCCTACAAGTTGAAATCCTTCCTTCCAACTCCCCGGAGTCAGAGACGGAACCAAAGCCTACTCACATCCTGGCCAATCCTCCCCCACATGATGAATTTTATGATGTTTTTACAACTGACGAGTTTGGGAATTTGCAGAGGGACATTAAGCAGATAGAGGCTGAAATCCTAGAACAAGAGGAAGCTCCAGAACAAGAACCTGCCAAGGAATAGGAGTAGGCAGAAGAAGAGGAAGAGGCAGAACAATAAATTGCTTACAAAGTCTCAGAGATGTAGGACATGGGAGTGGACCAACAAAAGTAAAGTAAACAAATGGCATCGGCTGGGGGAACTGAACCTTCGGGAACAACCGTAACCCCAGCCATCATGTTTCAAGTGCCACTCCCGGAGGGGACATTTGGGGAGGTAATCACTACGGCCGAAACACTAAATCTTGGAATGTTACCTCACCCATTACCAGAAGATGTACCAATAGAAGAGGACATCCCAGCAACAGAGGCTAAGGAAGAATAGGAACAAGAAGAGGAAAACCCTGGGGCAACCAACGAGGACCCAAATGTCATTGAAGACATAGATGGGGAAAAAGATATAGATACCACGGAAGTAAATACTACTAGTGAGAAAGAAGATACAGGAAAGGAGTCTGGAGAGGCTTGTAATACTAAAGAGGCACAACAGGATGTTGGGGAGAAGTCACAGGAGCACATTTTGGCTACCAAGCCACCCATACCACCCCCATGGTTGATAGAAACCCGAAAGAGGAAGGTTCCCCCGAAAACACCAAGAGCCCACCTTTCCTTGGAAGAAATGATGGCTTAGGCACAAAACCTACCAAAATCCAAGAAATCCTGAACAGTCCACACCCTTCGGACTGAGCCGGGCAAAGAGACAGTTGCAGTGATAGCGACACCTTCCCCAGATGCGGAAAAAGCAACGGTAGAGGCTGAAGATTATAACATCATAGAGATATCATTGGGGAAAAGAGGAAAACAAGGTGAGATAGACATGTTAAAAGAGGTGGCCAGGGCAATGGAGGCCCGTTATGAAAAGGAAGCTCAGAAGCTCAAGGAAGTAAAGGAGAAAAATGCAAACCTTATGGGGTTGCTAACTGCGCTAGCCCCACCTATTAATGTTATTCCTCTGGAGGCCTCTACATCGTATGCGCCATTACCACAGAGTGACACAGACTCACTACGGGAAATGAAGAAGAAGGCCCAAGCAGTGGATGAATGGGTCACCCTATAGTTAGGAAATGTCTGGCATTTCCTGGTATCCACCCTCCCAGACTTATATGCGGCCCGCCATGTATTACATCAGGCCAAGACCACTATCAGCATATGGGAGGTAGACATTGAGAATTATGAGGCATGGAAGGTTGAGTTAGAATAACTCCTCAGCCTCAGAGAGGAAATTGTGTCTGAATCTAGAATTTTGGGGGAGGAGTCATTTGATTTTGTGAGAATTCAACACTCCAGACTTGACCTCACATTGGGGGTAATCAAGCAACTGGTGGGGACTCTGTGGGAGAAAATCAATATAGTATAGTATTCTTTCAATTTATACAAGTCTTTTGTTACGAAGGTCTTCGGAGCTAATCCATTCAGCACTAACACATGCATACCGGAGGAGTATGTCTTGGGAAAGTTTGATGAGATAATGGAGTCAAGGTATTAATCCCTGGAGGGAGTAGATGGCTCCCAAATGATGATAATAACTCGTATGGTACTCAGTGGCCAGGATGTGGTGAAGATGGCCAATGAGTTCAAGGGGAATGTTCCAGACCTGGGGGAATAGATTGAGGTGGCTAAGTACCAGCGGGCTGGCCTTAAAGAAATTGATGAAGATGGAATCTCCCGTCTCCTCCAGACCTTCAATGAAAATAAGAAACAATAAATATTTCCCTGGGGGCTAGAGAAAACCCAAGTGTTTTTGTATTCTTTATTCTTTTAGAACATAAGTTCCCAGATCCTAAAGTTCTGGATCCTATATTTTGTATTCTCTTAGTGATCCGTGTCCCGGTCCCCAAGGCCGACCGGTCTTTTTCAAAGCAGTTAATAAAGGTTGCCAGAAAGTGGGTAGCAGTTAATAAAGGTTGTCAAAGGTTGTCATAGGGTAGATGACTACATCAAGGTACGTCGGATCAACAAGAGGTTTTTCAGACATGATCCTCCCAAGGTGCCACTTTAATGTTACATCTGGCACATCAAAGACAGGGCACCACTTTTCCCATTTGAGGCATGTAGCCTCAATCCCCAGGGGGTTGGTTTTCCTCTTTCTTCTTTTCGTCTCCCTTCTCAAGGCCAATTCTTCTACTTCACTCCTCAATATTTTCTTCTGACATGACAAGCCTATTCCGTCTCTAGGTCTTTTTTAGAGTGGCGCAGGTAGTATCGGCCACCAGATAATATATTCTATTGTATAGTGTAACATAAGTTAGGGTTAGGGTTAGATGTGTATGTGTATAAATAATAAGTCTAACACCATTCCAAGGGTCAGTCAGAAAAATTGATGATTTTTTAGTCCATATTAATAGAAAAGAAATTTATTATTTCTTAGTTGCAGAGCTCAATGCTCCTTAGTCTTTAAGCTTTTAGTAGTTAGATGCTCCCTTGGAGTCACCATTGTACCATGCACCAGTGCTTGCTGGAAGAAATGTTAATGAAGAAGGGAGAGTTCTTGCAATGATGTTGTTGGCATTTTGTCTTATATATTGATGGTATTTTATGCTTTGTGTTCTTCATGTCCTTTTCCCTAACACTTAAAGTAGATTAATGACCTCCTTCCCTTTTCTACTGATGAAATATGAATTGATGGTTGTATGTTCCTTTGGTATTTAGTATAGCGTGTTAGATTATTGTTGATGTTTTGAATGTTCAGCATAACTATAGATAGATGAAGTATTTCTAACCCTGCAGGATCTTTTTCAGTTTTTTTGTTAAGTGTAAGAATTTTCAGAGAAACCTCACCTTCTTGAATCCCTAGAGAGAATGAGTTGAAGATAACCAGCTATCCCCCTTGAAAATAGTCATATCTCCCAACTGAGCCCTGCACCTTCGAGACCTGACCCTCAGGTGCTTGGAGGCCTGGGGAATCTCATTTCCTCGGACAACCTTTATAGGCAAAGTTGGCTGGTACCCCGGTACCTGGTGACAACTTACATCTGCTTGCGGACCTGGTCACCTAAGTCCCGTCAACACTACTGAAACAAGTTTTCAGGAGCATGACTTTTTTGGCATTGTTGTCAAAGAGGGAGAATAAAAAATTGATGACATTTATCTACAGAAAAATATTGAGGGAGAATGAATTGAAAATATTTAATCATGAGGGAGATTCAGAATGTATGTTACAGAAATATAATATTTATCCAAGAGGGAGATTCAAATCAAAAAGATTAAAGTGGAAACAAATATATCAACTCAAAGGGAGTACAATTATGTATTTGAGAGCTACCATCATCAATTGTCATAACACTGTTATAGTGGTTGCCATCAATGCCAAAGAGGGAGATTTTTGATTAACTAATGTTTATCTAATGGAGATGATGAAGACGGAGTCAAGTATCATGATTGTAGAAATGGTTAGATCAGTTGTTGTTTTTTCATTGATGTCAAGCAATTGATTGTTTGAGTTTTATTATGTTACCATATCTTAAGAGGAGAAGTTAAATGGGTGACAAATACATATTAGACAGTGATGAATTAATTATGTTTTAATTATTTTCTACTGTATATTTGATGTTATCAAATTGGTATGTTTGATTGATCAAGCCAGGAACTGCATTGAATTAAGTTATGACAGAATGAGTTACTTTACTAAGCTAGAATGAGTCAGTTGGTAGAATTTAATGTGAGTCGGTTACAATTACCAAACACTAAGAAAGTGATGAAGTCAGTTACTAAGTTGCAGAGCAAGTTTTACTGAGTACAATATACAGATATTAAATGATGATTTAATGTGAAGCTATGATGATTTGGATGAGGAAATGAATTAAATAAATTTTTTTACAAGATCTATGAGAGGGAAAAATAAATATGAATATCTAAGGTGGAGATCAAGCAGTTAAATATAAAAGTGAAAGTTCCAAGAAAAGTTACAAGTTCCAAGGTAAAAGTGATTTGGTTTACCGAGTTGAGAAATTGAAGAAGATGATCGAAAGGCTGAGTGCAAAGGAAGGAAAATCAAATTAAGAAGATTAAGAGGCATAAGTAGGTCTATATAAGGAATGGGATTTACACAAAGGAGAGAGTATTGGTGATTTGAGAAAAGAATGAAAGATGCTAAAGAACAACATTTACCAAGCAGAATAGAGAAAGACAGATCAAAGAATCTACAAATTGAGAAGGAGATCAATGGATTATATGATGTCAGGATTCAATTGAGCATAAAGGATCTCATTCAAGCATAGTGAGTTGCTAATTTTTACATATCAAATTTTACTTTTGCTTATTAATATTTGTAATAGAGAAATCTCTTAACCGAGTGGATTTGACAATCTTAATTGTAAAACCTAGACTTAGGTGACATTCCAAAAGAGCGTTTGAAGACCTCCAACAAGGCCACTCCTAATAGGGTAAAGATCTTAATAGATCTAAGGTAAATCCCCTAACATGGTCACATTTAGAAAATGTTTTTGTAATCTTTACCAGGATAATTTCTTAACCGAGCGTACTTCAGAAGGATACAATTTTATTGTGGGTTACAATTCCCACAGAGGTTTTTCTCAAATTGGATTTCCTCATTAAATCCTGTGTTTATGAGTTATATCATGTGTGAATGAGTTAATCAGATGTTAATTTGTTTGTAATCTTTACCAGGATAAGTTCTTAACCGAGCGTACTTCAGAAGGATACAATTTTATTGTGGGTTACAATTCCCACAGAGGTTTTTTCCAAATTAGATTTCCTCATTAAATCCTATGTTTATGATTTATATCATGTGTGAATGAGTTAATCTAATGTTTCTAAGTTTGCATGGTTGACTGTTGCTTATATTATTTGGTGATTTGGTTTTTATTGTATTCAGTGCTTACCGAGTGAATCAGTGAATTCATTTTTAAGAGTTTAAGTTTTGATTTGCATGATTCAAACCCCCCCCCCCCCCCCCCCNCATGATTCAAACCCCCCCCCCCCCCTCTCAGTGGGGCCAACCAGGTGGCCTATTTCACATGTTTCCACTTATTAGACCCTAATTTCACACACATTTTTGGGAACCCTTATGATCATATTGACCCTCGAGTAACATTTGAGTTTTTTTTACCTTGCCAATGGCAAACTGGGATGAGTGGGTCATGAATTTTATGACCCTATCATTCAAAGTCACCCTTATCATGCTAACTTTGGCCCAAATTTAAATTAGAGATTGGTATCATGATTTTGAGCGGGATTTTAAATCCAATGTCAGCTAACTTCGACTCTTGAGCCCAGAAATGGATTAGAAAGGTATAAATGCAAGGCTACCTCCCTGATTTTGGCATCTCATGTTATCCCATCTAATAAATCAAGAAAGCATGGTATCAAATCTTCAAGAAAGAAATCAAGCATTCAAGGAGCATTTAAGCATATTCAAGCATTCCATCTCTTCATTGTGGCAATCATCAACAATCATCATACAAGAGTCTCTTTTGTTTTCTTGCATGATTTAGGAAGTCCTGGATGTCTACTTCATATGTTGGGGTCCGACATCAAAATGTTTCAAGACAAGGGTGACTTTAACCTATAAGGTGATTCTAATTGCACCTATCTTCCCAAGTCACCCTTGATAGACATTTTTGGCTGAGATTTCAAGTGTAGGTCACTCTTTGTATCAGCTTATCAAATTTGGTCTCAGAATTTATATATCAGTCTAATAATTGTCTTTGTTTTGCATAAAGCTACTTTATCTCTCTTCCAATACCTAGATCTCACATTCTTCATTCACAATTGCACAACCATCTTCCATACCAGTGAAGGATCATTCTATTCACTCAGTGTTTAAGCCTCCTCAATCCTAGTGAATCATCTTGTTTCCAATGTAAGAGATAGACCCATTGTTCCTAGTTTGCATATACAAGCTAGTGAACATTATTTCTTTCATTATATTTACTTTAAAATGATTAATTGAAATAAAAGATATTTATGATAAATCATTGTATGTGTTAATTTTGGCCTTCTCAATCAACCACACACTTCAACATAGTCCTTCTTCACCAAGAACAAACAAGACTGAATATGAGTTATTCATCCTGCCTGCCTGTGTGATTCGACCTGTTGCC
>MU227582.1:2149237-2161822 GCA_018584345.1 Thuja plicata | reverse complement strand
TGTGTTTCCCACAGGAGCACCAACAGTTGAACAAATGAGAGAGAAGCATGAACATAATGGCATGATGATAGAGCTTGCTTCCTCACTCTCCGATGCTGAATTTGAAGATGTCAAAGAATGCAAAACTTCAAAGCAGATGTGGGACAAATTAAAACCTGTACATGGTGGTGACAAAAATGTTTTGAGAGCCAAGGTAGAAATCCTTAGAGGAAAGTTTGATGATCTCAAAATGAAAAAAGGAGAAAACATCACTTTGTACAACACAAGAATTAAAGAGGTAGTCAATGCTATCCGACGAGTTGGAGGTGTACTGGAAGAAGATATAGTGGTAAGTAAAATTATAAGAACCTTACTGCCTACTTATACTATTAGAGTATCTTCCATTCAAGAAATGAGAGCAGTAGCAAATAGTAATGTTACTCTAGACAGTTTAATTGGGAGACATATTTCATTTGAGATGAATAACTTTGATAATAGTGTCTTACCAAACATAGAGTCTGCATTCAAAACTTCTATGAGAATAAGTAAACCAAGTCACAAAAACACTATTAGAAAAGATAGTGATAGTGAAAATGAAGAAGATGATCTTGATGAAATAGAAGCACTTATGGCCAGAAGAATGCAGAGAGGCAAAGGTAAATACAAAGGTAAATTACCACTTGTTTGTTTTAATTTCAAAGAGATTGGACATTTTTCTGCAAGATGTACTAATAGCAGAAAAGATGATAGAAGTAATGACAGATCTTTTGAGAAGTTTGATAGAGGTGATTATAGAAGCTACTGACAATCAGAAAGAAGAGATACCTTAGACTATAAGGACAAAGGAAAGAAGGTCAGCTACCTAGAAAAATGCAAGTATGATGATAGTAACACCGAATCTAATGAAGATATCGAGATGGTGTTTGTGGCTATAAAGGATGATTCAGATGATGATGAAGAAAGGTATGTAGAAATAGCTCTCATATCTAAAATTAGAAAAAATGATGTTTGGATCATAGATAGTGGATGCACTCATCATATGACCGGTGATAAGTAAAAGTTTGAGACTTTTGAATACTACAAGGGTGGCTTAGTAAGAATGGGAAACGACACACCTTGTCCAGTTGAAGGTAGAGGAACAATAATGTTGAATAACCAGATAAAGTGTGAGAATACTTATTGGGTAAATGGATTGAATTATAATCTATTGAGTGTTTCTCAGTTGAATAATTCAAGTCACAAAGTAGCATTTGAAAATGAAAAGGCAAAGATCTTCAACAAATCTGGAAATCTAATGGGTACCGGTGAGTAGCCAAAAGGTAACTTATTCTATCTAACTAATACTGACTCCACTTGTTTGATTGCTAAAAATGAAGACATATGGTTATGGCACAAAATATTGTGTCATGTGAACTTTGACAACATGATGAAAATTAGAAAAAAGAGAAATGTCAGAGGCTTACCGACAATGACCAAGCCCGACAACATCATGTGTAAAAACTGTCAAAAAGGTAAAATGACAGTCTAGTTTCAAAAGCAAAACCCATACATCTGATGCAATTCTAGAATTCATCCATACTTATTTATGTGGACCCATGAGGACAAAGAGTTATTATGGAGATAGATACTTTATTCTATTTGTTGATGATTACTCTAGAATGATGATAGTTATGTTTTTAAAAGATAAATCTTAAGCATTCAAGATGTGTAAATGGTATAAGGACATTGTAGAAAAAAAAAGTGGTAAGGATCTAAAATGTTTGAGATCAGATAGAGGAGGTGAGTTTATATCAGATGAATTCACTAATTTATGTAATGAGCATGGTATAAAAAGATAGGTTTCTACACCAAAAACACCACAGCAAAATGAGATTGCTGAGAGAAGGAATAGATCAATAGTTGATTGTGCAAGAACACTAATGATAAAGAAAGGCATCACCCAAATCTTCTGGATGGAAGCTTTCAGTACTGTTGTTTACACACTGAATAGAGTACAATTGAAGAAAGACACCAAGATGACACCTTATGAGCTATGGTATGGATACACACCCAATGTAAGTTATTTCAAAAAATTTGGAAGTCAATGTTATATATTAAAAGATAATAGAAATGGAAAACTTGACTCCAAGAGTGATGAAGAAATTTTTCTAGGGTATTCTACCAAGAGAAAGGCTTACAAATGTCTAAACAAAGCCTCTAACAAAATTATTTAAAGTGCAAATGTAAAGATAGATGAATTTGCAAAGAAGAATGAACAAGAAAACACTAAAGAACCAGAGGAATACAATAAGTTCACTTACAACGAGGAACCTGAGACTCTACCCTACCAAAAATGTAGAGTCCCTGAGCTCCAAATCATTTCTCTCAAGCATTAGGCTGCAAATACCGACGGTCAGGATAATGATCAAGATAATGTGCAAGGTGATGAAGAATAGAATGAAGATCAAAATAATGATCAAGTTGATAGACAAAGAACTATACATGTACTTGCAAGATATGTAAGAAGGAACCATCCAGAGGTCCAGATCATAGGAGATAAGAAAGCTGGTACAAGAACAAGAAGTAAGTCTTTATACACAAATTGTTTAATTTGTGAGTTTGAGCCAAAATATGTCAATGCTAAACTAGATAATGAGGAATGGATAAGTGCTATGAATGATGCGATTGAGCAGATTGAGAAGAATAAAACATGGTCACTTGTGCCAAGACCAGATGATAAGAATGTCATCGGTACAAAATAGATATTTGGGAATAAGCTGAACAAGAATGGAGAAGTCACAAGGAACAAAGAAAGACTAGTATGCAAAGGGTATGCACAAAAAGAAGGTATAGACTATGAAGAAACCTTTGCACCTGTTGCTAGGCTAGAAGGAGTAAGAATACTGCTTTCTTATGTTACATATAAAGAATTCAAAGTATATCAAATGGATGTCAAGTCAGCATTCCTCAATGGAATACTTGAAGAAGAGGTATACATTGAACAACCAAAAGGGTTTGTCAATCAAGACAAGAGAAACATGGTATGTAGATTTCACAAAGCCTTGTATGGATTGAAACAAGCTCCCAGAGCCTGGTATGAATGACTTCATTCCTATCTAATAAGTATTAGATTTATAAGGACTAGTGAAAACAATAATCTTTATGTGAAGGAAGATACTGATGCTAACACTTTGATTGCTAAAATATTTGTTGATGACATCATATTTGGAGGCAATGATATGCTATGAAACTCATTTGTTGATGAGATGAGAAAAGAGTTCAAGATGTCTATGTTTGGAAAGATCAAGTAATTTCTTGGTCTACAGATCATTCAACAAAGTGAAGGTATTTTCATTACACTGTCCAAATACATCAAAGAGGTCCTAAAAATATTCAAGATGGAAGATTCCAAACCAATTGGAACACCGATGGCTACTGGATGTAAGTTGACAAAAGAAGACAAGACAACAGAGGTAAATCAGACTTTGTATAGATCAATGATTGGAAAACTCATGTATGTTGTACACACTAGACCAGATATTGCACATGCAGTGGGAATTGTTGCTAGATTTTCTGCTAACCCCAGGGAATCACATATGACTACTGTGAAAAGAGTTCTAAGATATCTGAAGAATACTAAATAATTTGGCTTATGGTATAGAAGAGAAGGCAAATTTGAACTTAAGGTGTTTACCGATGCTGATTGGGCTGGAAATCTTGATGACCAAAAGAGCATAACTAGAGGAGCATTCTTTATGGGTGACAGACTTGTCGCATGGAATAGCAAGAAGCAAGGATGGATCTCACAGTCTACTACAAAATCAGAATATGTTGCTGCTGCTGCAAATTGCTCAAACATTGCATGGATCAAATAGTTGTTGGAAGGTATGCATAGGAAGATCTTAGAACCAGTGAATATCTATTGTGATAACACCAGTGCAATAAACATTTCCAAGAATCTAGTCATGCATGCAAAAACTTAACACATTTCCATCAAGTATCATTACTTAAGAGAACAAGTTTGAGAAAAAGAGGTGATACTTGAGTATGTGCAATCAAAAGAGAAATTAGCTGATATCTTCACCAAGCCACTGCCCAAGGATACGTTTGAGTACTTGAGAAAGAGACTAGGGGTCAAACCCTTGTCTACCAGTCATTAAAATGACTGAAGGTTGCATCAGCCTACATATTCTCAGAATATGTTTCATGTTGATGCAAGAAAAAAGGATGAACTTCAAAGCTACATCTATATACAATAGGTATATATCAGAACTGAGCACCAGAGCATATTGATGTATTGCTGATGGATAAGGGAAATTCCAAGAATATATTATGAATAAAGAGAAAATATCACTTGACATTAATGTTAGATATCTGTAAGATATTTGCTTGGCATAGTTTTCAAAGGGAGAGATTTTATCCATATTATCACAGTCTTCAGAAAAAGAAGAAAGATTATCCATTATCATATTACTCCAATAGGGAGAGATCATATCCATAAGGAGAGAGTTTGTATGAACGAGTTAATACAAAGGAAGAGTTGCTGACAGAGAGAAAGACATCAAAATTGAAGAACCATCAAATGAGAGATATTGACATAAGGAGAGGATGCAACACATCAAAACAAGAAATACAAAGAGCTGCAAGAATCAAATCTAAGCTAAAACAGAGCTTACCGGCGGTCAGACATTTTTATCAGTTATCAAAAAAAACTGTTTGGTAGTTTGATGAATCTCAACAATTGTATTTCATATTGTATTAGAAATAGTATAGTGTGATAATATAAGTTTGTTGCCATCAATACCAAAGGGAGAGATTGATGACATATAACTGATTAAATGTTTGATAATGTTAAGTTGAAGATAATGCAAGGCATTAAAATCATTTAATGATTTGTATTTTCATTGATGTCAACTTGATATCATCTGTATGGTCATGTATAAAATGCCAAAGACTTCAGAGAATCAGTGGAACAAAGGTTATGCTTTCAGCAATGCATAAAAGTCAAGTATTCAATAAGTGACAGACAACACCGATGGAGTGCACACCATTAGTAAAGGCAAAGAAGAAAAGTCATAGTGATACTCGACAAGCAGAAGATAGCGTTTCCTGATGAAGCAAAACCACAAGATGCCCAATGAGCTGAAAGTAGAGTCGCCCAATGAACAAAGATCCTAAAGCTAACTGGAGTCACACTGATAGAACTTAAAGTTGTAACTGACGACTAATTGAAGAGTTGACCGACAGAACAGAGGGTTAAGAAAATGAAAAAATATCTAGCTAGCAAGAGCAAAAGATAGACTTAACTAGTTGTTTTATTTTTTTTAGTTGACCAGAGTTAAGTGATTGATTTAAAGAAGATTTGTACAGTTGGCATAAAGATAACTACAAGATAAATTAGGATTTATGCTTTAAATCAAATTGGCTGGATTGTTTTTCACACCAAGAACCAAGAATCAAGAATCAAGAATCAAGAATCAAGAATCAAGAATCAAGAATCAGTGAATATCATGTCTATATAAGAGACAAGCTTAATTCATTTTCATATCAAATGAAAAGGGATTAAGGGGAGTGAATAGATTGAGGATGCTAAAAAGAAACTGATGAAGAACAACTTCATGTAGTACTGATCAATCAAGCTAAAGTAGAGCTAAGGAATTCTATAGACATTGATGAACAGTGAACATAGCATCACAGAGCAGAAAGTATGGAACACAAAAGAATTGAATTGATACATTGATCAGAGAGGTAATGTACTTAAATAGATCTAAAAATCTACAATTCAAGTTGCATTATAAATAGGTCATTTTGTTTCAGTTTAACCATTGAAGCATCAAGTCTCTTGATAGAGTAGGACTTAACAGTCTTCTATATATTGAGGTACATCCCAAGGAGTGCCAAAAAGGTTGATTCATGAAAGTAGCATTGGATATGCCCGATGCCTACTGACAGTCTAAGAGAGAGGCTGATTCAAGGATGGTAGCATTAGATGCCCGATACTAAGTGACAACCTATATGTGTAAAATCCTCTAACAAGGTCACACCTAACAGTGTGTTTGTAACCTTTAACAGGGTTGTCTCTTAACAGGGCTCACTTCAGAAGAGTGAAAATTTGGGGTACCAGTCCCAGTGGTTTTTTCCCTTAATAGGGTTTCCACGTTAAAAATTCATGTGTTGTGTGTATGATTCATTTATTTATTGTTTTGTATCTAACATAGTTAACACTGGATTTATCAGTATACTCTGCATATTTACTGTATTTTGGTAAATAGTTATACTGCTTATCGGTAATCAAGGAGAATAAGAATAGACAAGGTAAACCGACAGATAGATAATCATTATAAGTATCTCATGGCATGCATCTTGTAGGGACATAATAATCTGAGGTTTATTTGATTGGTGGTTAGATTAAGAATAAGTTTTTGAGGCCACAGATTCACCCCCCCCCCCCCCCCCTCTCCCCTCTCAATTATTACTAACAATTGGTATCAGAGCTTGTGTGCTTAGAAGGAAGGTTTCGAGACCTAAGTCAAAGATCACAAGATGAACAGACGAGATGTGCCCAAGTTGAACAAAGATAATTTTGCTTCATGGCAAAGTAGGATAAGACTCCACTTATAAGGTATTGGTAATGATGTTACTCAATTCCTTGAAACTGAATATGGGTTTCCCGCAGGAGCACCAACAGTTGAAAAAATGAGAGAGGAGCATGAACATAATGGCATGATGGTAGAGCTTGCTTCCTCACTCTCCGATGCTGAATTTGAAGATGTCAAAGAATGAAAAACTACAAAGCAAATGTGGGACAAATTAAAACTTGTACATGGTGGTGACAAAAATGTTTTGAGAGCCAAGACAGAAAGCCTTAGAGGAAATTTTGATGATCTCAAAATGAAAGAAGGAGAAAACATCACTCAGTACAGCACAATAATTATGAAAACCATGACATGTGGTTGTAATTATGACCAACATGGGCATTTAACTTAAAATAAAAAAATGTGGTTTCATTTTATTTCATTTCGTGATTTCGCAAAGCACCAGAGCTGAGGGAGGGAAGGGGGCATGATGAAAAATGTTGATGAACACAAAGAGGGAGAACAAGACTAAGAATCTTAGACATAGAATGCATGGATGATCATCAAAAAGAAAAACCCCTATCACTTGCGGTGACCCAGGGTTTACTTCACCGGGTAATAACTTACCATGGCAAGAATTATTTATATTGTTGTTAGTAGATTGCTACAGGTTATATGTAGTAAGTTTTTATAGCGGCATATTACTACTACATCTAATGGACACACATGTTTATATGGCTTATAAAGTTGTCAATGAATTTGGATGAGACTGATAGTTTAAACCATGGAATTTAGTGTTCATAATGTTGGTCAAACTAAAGATTAACCCATATACATCAAACCATTTTTATGTAGTTTCTTTACCTGCAATCAGTGTCATGTGGTCAAATGCTACTATTAACTGATCAATTAACCATTGGGAAATGTGGGGATTTAAAAAATCATAAGAAATTTAGTACATTAATTGTATTCATGGTGCACTAGTCTCTATACAGCTTACGATTGTTGACTAAATTGTCTCCTTACTTGATTGCACCATATTGTGTCATTTTTATGGAAAAAAACATGACCAAATGCAATGCAAAATCATTAACCTCATATTTTGCATAACATATATATGATGACTATTGGTAATCATTGGAAAATCCACATGATACTTTCACACAAGTTGCAGCTATAATTTCACATGTAATATCCAATACTTCTAATTAGTTATAATATCCCAGGCCCAAGTTTCTTGGATTAGAGTATTAGATCATGGATAGAGAGATGCAAATGTATTATCTACTGCCAATTGAAGTATAGTAGAATCATCCAAAAACTGATTATAAAAAATAAAAGAAATTCAAAACTATATAGAACACATCTTTTATTCAAAACTAATTATCCTATTCTAGGAGTCCACATTGTTTTTATCATAACGTCTTAAAGAATGATGGAATGCCAAAAGACACCCATTTCCTCTTCTGAGACCCCACTTGGAGAAGACAAAGTCACTCATTTGTCCACTTCCAAAGTCATTAATTATCCTTATTTTCTTTCTCCTTTCATCCTTTTGATCGTTTCCACTATCTTGTGCTTGTATCATCCTACTATGATAGTCCTCATGGTAGGTCACCTCTTTCTACTACATTTAAATGTATTACAGACCTAATTACAATTTTGAGATCATGTCACTATCTCATCCTCAATGTGTACAATCTCTATGCATTAAATCTTACAATCTTTATCATTGTTTCACTGTTTCTAGGCTTCTATGCATTAAATCTTACAATCTTTATCATTGCTTCACTCATTTGTCCTTTTTTCTACTTATAAATCATTGTCTTGTTCTTTGGATACTACTATAGAAATAATTTTACAAATGATTTACCACGACTTTGAAATGTCTTTCCATGTGATAATAACACAATTATTTGATTGCATGAATTTTTTACTCTCAAATGTCAAGAGACACCCTTCTTGAATTAGTATTGTCTCAATGTTATGTCTAGAAGCATCACATTCTACTACAAATATCTTGGAGACAAATTCCTTGGAGAAGTCTAGGGTAGCTAACATAGGAGTGGAAGTAAGAGCTTATTTAAGTTGAAATATTTATGTATCTTTCTCTAACTATGAAAATAATATGTTTTCAACATTGTTGTTAATGTGTTGCTATATGAGCATAATTGTGATCAAATCTTCTATGGTATTTATCAGACCTAATATTTCTCTAAACCCTTTGATATTTATAGTGATGCACTCAAGGATGGAGGATCCAATGAAGGATTGTCCAAACTTGGAGCAAATAACCATAACAGCGAAAACAACCAAATATACAAAAATATAATCAACATTTAGCTTTCTATTATCTCAGATAATCAATTACATTCAACATGTTGGGATGTAAGGCCATCCCGATTATGGAAAATTACAAAGATACAACTCATGATCAACTGGTGATCTTCTGCAAGACATATAACTCTCGATCCAGATTCTCAAATCCAACACTTCTATTTGCTCCCTCCAATCTGATGCCCTAAGATAAGAAAAAAATACAAATTAAATACAAAAGTAAACCAACATGTTGACCTAAAATAACAAACATTGGATAAACCCCCCCCCCCCACATATATTTAGGNCCCCCCCCCCCCCACATATATTTAGGTCCACACAATCCCCAATGAGAGACCTCACATTAATTATGCCACGAAAATTAAATGTAGAAGTCGGATAGATCAGGATAAACAACTCAAGAAGAGATCACCGAGCAACAGCAACCACTCGATAAAAGCATACCTAAGAAATAGAAACCAACATACACTGAGACCCATCAGTAAAGAAAGATAGAAAGAGTACCCGAGCAACAGGGTAACTAACCACTTCACCGAGCAGTCTCCAAACAAGCTAAAGAACAAAAACAAACATATTTTTGTTTGATACATGATTTCCAAGGATGCTCCTCCATCAGACACTCCAGGTAAAGAATATTTTCCCATAAAGGAGATCATGAACATCTTAAGGGATCAGAATAGGTATTCCATACTTTTTCTTAACCCATATCTCCTCTTGCCCTTCATTCCATGTTGTCTTGACTCTATCCATTGTCCCATTTGACAAATTCATCAGTCTGTAATGTTTATCATATCTTTTTCCTGCAACTAACAGTAGTTGACATCGATCATCCTTGGTACTTTTGATACTATCAGTGTTTTGATGAACCACATTCTCATTTGACTGACTGATCAACTTGGTATCATCTGCATCTCTCTGTGTCACTAGAGTCAACATTTGTTGCACTATCGCAGCCAAAAATGTCATATGTTTCTTAATCTCTGTAAGTTCCTTAGAGGTTTAATTCTCTTATCCCTTAGATTTCTCCTTCCTTTCACCCATAAGTTTATCAATTCTCTTTTCCTCATGTTTTTCATTGTCATTCGAACAACATTTGATAACTCCACATCCCTTATTCCCTACTTCTGGCAAACGTAGCAGTTTATGCTTGGATCCATCCTACCTCACCACATAGGCATAACATGTATGTCGTATTTCCAAGGTATACCAATCAATAGGTGACAAGCATCCATAGGCAACACATCACATAATATCTCATCATAATAAGATCCAATCTTAAAATTAACAAGGCATTGCTCCTCAACCCTGACCTTAGACACATCTTGTATCCAACTAATCTGATAAGCATTAGGATGTTTTCTTCTTCCCAAATTTAATTTACTAACCATCTCATGTGAAACAAAGCTCTCATAACTGTCACCACTAATACATTTGAGGTCATTTTTAGACCTTTATTTTCAACCACAAACCATTTTGGCTTGTGATGTTCTTTTTTTTTTTGGTTTATGTCTCGATTTGGTCTAAATTTTGACTCTAGTTAAATTTATTATGGAAATTTTGACCAAATCAGGATATAAACAATAAAACAAAAAACAAATGAACTCACTTCATTTTGTTTTAGGTGCAAGCCAGAGGAAGGTTTAAACAAAGTCATTTTGTAGTAGATGGCCATGTTGTGAAAATTGAAACTCATTGTTTACCGAAGTGTTCGTGGGCAGGAGGAGGGATCGACTGTGCATCTGATATTGTTGTTGTAAGTCATTGTTTTCTTGAAATTATTTTCTACATTGTGTATTTCAAGTTCTTTCTCTGCTATTTTAGATAGATTTTTTTATTCTTTGCAGATCGATTAGGGTTATTTTTATAGTCGCTACCCTGGCATTATCCATCTCATTCGACACCTTCCTCCATGTGTATTCTTCAATTCTATCTCCTTATGATCTTCTTTGTCACCTCCCCCAATTTTTGTAGCTCTAGATTTGATGGGATATGTTGATGTAATGGGGGAAATTAGGAGAATGGACTATGAGTGTTGACTAAGTAACATCACCCATCGAACACAACTCCCATCAGCAATTACTCCCATTGACTAGTCTATGTGTGCAGAAGTGTTAATACTCAGAACATTTGTACTGTGGTAACAACAAAGAGTCGAGCTACCAATTGAAGATGAGAGGATTATGATAGGGAAAAGGGAGGAGACCCTTTGATAGACATAGACTGAAGTCAAGAGCCAAATGCACTAATAATTAGAAGTATAGTCATGTTAAATCCATAATAGATTTTGCCACTCAACGAAGATAGACAGAGATTTCATAATGGAGAGAGGGAAGGTTCAGGGTCTGTGTGTATCCACCTAGTACAAACATAGCCGTCATTTGATGACTTCCCTTCTATACATAATTTCAGTATTTATAAGATATTAAAATATTTCCTTATCAAGACAGATGGTAAGAGTTTCTGATCTTCTAGAATATAGATGCACAATATTTATGTATCATGAAGTCCCCTTAGCAATAAGACCCTATTCTTCCTTTATTTTTGCAAGCTTTCTGACCAATCAGACCCTTTCTATTTCAACATAAATATTCCCAATAGAGACATTATTCAGTGTTTTGATGGGCTCAATTTGTGTATCCCAGTCATGTGTTCCATCAAAATACTGAATTTCTCTCTAGACCATGATAATAACTACCTACTTTTGCTCACTGCTAGCATAGAGCTTCATGACCAAATGTACATGTGCCCCCTCAAAGATAGCCTTGAGTGCTATGGTAATGCCTAGAGAGGCTGGTCATGATCTCAATCTATAATTTGAAACTCTTAGTATCCTCCATAGTCACCGATATATTTTTTGCAATAGATTTACAAGTCATAAACTCCCATGTCCCCTTATCTATGCAATACCTGATTTTACCACACTGTATTTTGTGCTTCTCTCACATATCTTGTAATAAATCTGTTATTACTACAATGATTTTCTTTATTCACAAACAACATCATCTTAATTTGAGAATAAACTAATGATAAAATGATGAATTGTGACCATCTACAACTTCAAACACTTTGCGGTATCAATAAACTCCCAGTTTCTATCACAAACCTCCCTTTTAGAGATTGTGTAATACTCACAGTGATTGCAAATATTTTTTCATAGGGTTATGTCTAGTGATAAAAATGTAAATCCAAATAAATCAAAATGTTCTTAAGTATTAGATGAGCCAATTGATGCCTACTTATCTCCAATCCTCACTCATACACCTCAACATATGGTATTTTCCAATGCATTTTTGGTACCTTAAACTCAATGGAATGTATCACACCTAGGAAGATGTCTCCAGGATTGCAATGGATGAAAGATATGTGCCACATCAATTTTTGAAAAAACTTTTGAAAACTTTGAAGAAAATTGAACTAGCAGATGTAAAGCCATATTCAGTGACCCCTACTAGTATCTTCTTCCAATGGTGCTCCTCTAAAATTGAATGCCTCCCCTGTCACACTGGTATGTGCATCACAAGAATGTTGATATCTTCAAAAAATTACAAATAGAAAAAGAAATCACATTTATTCCTTCTCAAATTGTATATTTGTATGCGTAAAAATGGATCTTCATAAAGTATATTGATAAATGCATCACACAATTTCCTCACCGCACAACACTATCACGGGGACAGAGAGATTAAGTGCTCTAATACCATATTAAAATGGTGAG
>MU227582.1:2114885-2130920 GCA_018584345.1 Thuja plicata | reverse complement strand
TTTTGATGGTCTTTGTTAATACATCATAGTGATTAGCCAATTCTAAAAATAGGTCAACATCAAGGAAAACATCAGGCACTAACAACCTACCCAAACCAGATATCCAAGGGTTTGATACAGGGATAGGTTTATCAGCATTATTGTAAAAGTAGGAAAATAGAGAATAACCTATTGTTCCTGGGGTCACTGCATCCCTGATGTCCTTGAAATCATCTTTGAAAACTCCAGCATCGATCTTCCTATTTTGTGTAGACCCTGGCAGCAGTTGCAGAAATTCATCAGAGAAGCTAGGTTTTCCTTTAGGATCATCTCCACTGCCTCCACTTGTAGACACCATGCTCATAGCAGTACTCATGTTTGCAAGCTCTTGAATTTCTATTTGGACGATATTGAAACAAATCTAAGACCTCCTTCTTAGAATTTTCAATCACCTCAGAACACTGCTACAGCTTTGAATATCACCTTTGCTCTAAAATAATAACTTGGCTCTGAGATCACAAACTCGGTGAATAGGAATGAATGCACGATCCTCTGTTTATAGCCACAAGGTTCAGAGTACACGGCTCAAAGTTCAGAAATGTCAGTTCTGCAATTAATTTGATATGCCATGAAACGTTCAAAAACCTAGTCGTAGTTACGCAAGGTGACAAGAAATCAAATTTAAATCATGAGAATTTTGGCACAATCACAAAAACGGTTAAGACAGCTGACATGGCACTCTGTGATTCACCTTCTTTCATACATCTCAGCTACCTTTTGTACACAGTAATCAAAAATTCTTTTATCTGATTGGCCGCCTGGTGATTTCCTCTGTCACGTCCTCCACTTGGTGCCACTTTTATAGATCCTGTTCATCTGGCGAACTTGCGACCTCATAAAGTCTCTTTATCGCGAGTATATTTCCCTAACCATGGTCTGATCTTCAGATTTGGCGACAATGTAACTCTTTTACCTTGGGTAACCCAAGCCTCTCCAGCGATCAGGCGACTATGTGAAAATCTTAGTCGCGCAGGGTTAACCTTAACTCAGTTTTCATCTCCAGACTACGCGACAAATCGTTACACTTAATATTTCATAGCAATCGCCAAGTCGCTAGATGCTCATTTCTCCTTTTAAGATTACACGACAACCCTTTGGTCGCTGAGTCGGGTGATAGACTTAACTTAATCTTATTATATAGCACATGCCCTTTTCTGTTTACAACGACTTCGCGACATACCTTAATCGCTTAGTCAAAAGGACTTTCTCCCTGGGGCACTTTTATCATGAGACTACGTGACCATCGTCGGATCCTGTCATTCCTTCATCGAACGGCTGTCCTTTAATCGCTTTAGAATTTCACATACCCTTATTTTATCAGGAGACTTCGTGACTGAGGGCCAACATACCCTAGTCTCGTTATCGCGTGATCCACTTCTCTCATCAAGCGACCCAGCGACAACCATTAGCTTTCTGATAGATGTCATCTATTCTTTCGTCCACTCAATACATTCTAGAAATCTGAGTCATCCCTCTGCTCTGGCGACATCCCGACTGAAGAAAACCACTTAGCATGAAACCGTTAGTCGCATGGTTGGGAATGTTATGTCTTAACCGTCAATTAATCACGAGACCACGCGACTGCAGCAAAGCTTTAACTGTTTGAATGTCCTGATCCAGCGATCACACGACATGAAGGAGGCGCAAGGTCGGGAGACATTTCTTTGACCTGTTGACTCTTCTCGCGATCACCCGACTGAGGTGGGTCTCGTTCCTTTTAAAATCTCATATCATGAGATTCAAGAGACAACCCGACTAAAAGGAAATCGCTAAGTCTCGATACATAGATGGAATATTCGATTTCTTATCAAGACTACGCGACACAAAGGAAAAACTAAGTCGGGAGATCATTTGGAATATGCACTCTGGGTTATGCGATCAAGCGACCTGACTTAAAGCACATGCCTTTAGTGACTTGGAAAAAGTAACGATGAAATAGAAGACATGGCTAAGGGTTTAAAAATACATCGTTTAACACTTGGTTTGCTAGGGTTTTTCAAGGTTTTTGATAATTTGGCAAGGTATAGGCATGAAAACCTGAAAATTTTCAGAGAGCAAGGCAAGGAACAGGGCAAAACAGCAAAAATAGGAAATACAACCAACAGGCACTTTCTCCACAATAATCATAAGTATCGAATTACCGAAAAACATCTTTTTAATGGGAAAGAAGAGACAACATCAAGGCCACAAAGAATGACACCTCGTCTATGGAAGTTGGAATACAATAGACTAAATTGTTGAGGTAATGTCATTCCATCTGATAATTTTTGTTTGAAATTTATATTTTGACATTGTGTTTTATTTACTAATTAATGATGTAATTGATTCTCACGAAGGTCGTCAAGGCATCAATGACCAACTTCCTAGAGGAATAAAAAGTTATCCTAGTCAATTTAGTAGGTTATCATACTACAAGGATCTCCCAATCATTCATTTGTTTGATGCTATGCATATTGGAAAGAATGTAACAGAGACACTATGGAAAATATTGGATGGAAGGCGCGACAAAGAAAAATTTGTCAAAATTTGTAATGACATTCATGAATCCAATCATGCACTAAAAAATTTCATTGAATCAAATAGCAATGGAGACCACATAAATACGAGTGCCCTTCCTTGGATATTAACTGAGCAGCAAAGTGATGCATTAAAAGAAGTCATAAAAAATAAAATAAAAATTCCATCAGGATTTGCTGCAAATACAAGCAGTCTTGTATCAAAGAAAGGTGATTTTGGGCCAGGGTTGAAAACACATGATCGGCATACCTTCATCAAGGTAGGTCATGTTCTCTATTTACAATATATTTACAAAATTGCATGTACTTTTTATTGTATTATTTTACAATATATTGAAAAGATTATTTTTTAATTATTGCAGTACGTCCTACCTCTATCCCTCCCACACCAGTTTGACAATAGTGTTAAACAAGTTATATACGATCTTGGAAAATACATGAGGTGGTTATCATCTGAAGAAATTGGTAAAAAAGATATAAAATATTGGAAGAGAAAAATTCCCCTCATTATGTGTGAAATGCAAAAGTGTCTACCTCCAACTTTTTTCAATGCTCAAGAACACCACCTCATACATCAAGTTGAGGAGATTGAATTGTGTGGACCTGTACAAACTAGGTCAATGTGGATGGTTGAGAGACACTTGAAATTTATGAAGGGCTTGGTTTGACAAAGAACACATCCTGAGGGTTCTATGGTGGACGGATATATGGTATACTAGACGATGGTGTAGATTAGTGAATATCTTCCCAAGTTTGCAGCAAATATCCATGTAGATCACATTTGGGATCCCAACTCTATTAACAAATTTAAAGGGGAGTACTTGATGGGGAGAGGTAGATTGAGGAAAGTGGGAGGTAATTATATTATGTTATTGCAGTTTATTAATTCTTATAAATCTTCAATATAAGCTGTTTCTAAGTGGTCGATTTGTTTTCTTTATAGTTGCTCGTGAGTGGGATGCAAAAGACCGCACTAATTTTCCTTCAAAATATTCCATGGTGATCCAAACGGATTGATCTTGTCAGTCCACTCCTCCTTCGAATGCATCCTTTGATTCTGCTATGAATCCCCATCCAAATGGGGATGATTTGGGGGATGCCCATCTTTCATGTGATAAGGATACTCCTGAGAGTCGCATTCCTCGGGTATCAGCTAACCTGATCAACCAGCCCTCACCATCATCTGGACTGCAAATGGTCTATATGGATCAGTCCTCTTCTTTATCTCCTTCCTCTATTAACTCTTTTGTTAGCATGCTAAGGGTATATTTACCTGTCATTATTTTGATATTTAAAGGTGTTGATTTTTCTAATGTTGTGATTCAGACAGCTCCATTTTCACCTTCTTCATCTATCTCTAAGCCATTGAATTCACCAATGAGGGATTCCATTGTTAATAAATTAATGTTTTCTGATAACCCACTTAAGTTCTCTAAGTTTACTTTTGAGCATACGGATCTTATGGCTAATGAGTTGTCTTTGGTTGTTGCTTCGCTCTTCCAGAATGACTTTCAGTTTGATATGGAAAGTGTGGTTGACCTAATCCCACCCCCTCCTCTATTCAATATCCATCTGATTCTCTCTTTGATATTGTTCTTGGTGTTGACTGTCAACCCATCCAACCCCATCAGCATGACTCTATTAAAATTAGGGAGGTCTCTTCTATTACCCTTAACAAAGTTGACTCTCTCATTTCTCATGCCTCTTCTACTACAATATGCCAACTCCCTATTGTGGGTATGGATCCTGTGAGTATTCTACACCGTCACCTACTTTGGATCTGATGGATTCACCGATCAGGAAATTAGATAAATTTTCTATTGTTCAAACCTCTTTATCTCCTAAAGTCAAGACAACTGCAGCTAAAACTAGAGGTAGAAAGTCTAGAGCAGCTATGGCTTTAGAAGAAATTGAGACTGGCATTCTGTCAAATTTGGATGCTAATTTCTCCACCTCAAAAAGATGTTCGACAAGGAGAACCAAGGGTTCTCCTTGTCCACAATGAGGATCCTCTTGTGGAATTTCAGAGGCATTAATTCCTCTGACAAGAGAACTAGAGTCAAGAAGAGGCTTGATTCTTCCCAATGTGATGTTATCCTTCTCCAAGAAACTAAGTTATCTGCTGAAAATTTTAACCTCTCGGTGGGTAAATGGACCACCTGGCAGAATTCTTTTGTTGCTTCTAATGGTGCCTCTGGTGGTCTTGTTGTCTTATGGGATGCTAAGAAAGTTTCACTATTTCCTCTCCAAGCTGACTCTAATTGGCAGTTAGTTAGCGTTAAGTACTTTTCTTTATCCTTTTTTTTTGTTAACTTGTATGGACCCACTTCATCCTCAGCTAAATTACAACTTTGGCAGGCATTAACAAACATTATTCAATAATTCCCTAATTCTAAATTTCTTTTAACTGGGGACTTCAATGCTACGTTGGGTCAAAATGACAAGGGGTAATTTCTCCTCCTAATCATGTGGTATTTGATTTTCATAATTTAATTTTGGACAATGATCTATTTGACATCCTTCCTTCAAATGGATCTTACACTTGGACTAACCATAGATCTGGTTTTCTGCAAATTTATGTTAGGCTTGACAGGTTTCTTTTCTCACAAAGTTGGAAGTTGGAAAAATTTTCCTTATCTTTGGATATCTTTCCATTTTCTAATTCTGATCATTATCCTATCCAATTATTAATTGATTCTTCAAGTGTTGTTGTCTCATCTTCTCGAAAATCTTCCTTTAAATTTGAATCAGTTTGGTTTAGACATCCTCTTTTTAATTCTCTTCTAAAGCAATGGTGGCTATGTTCACCTAGTGAGGATGGAACCATGATGTTCCAATTTTTCAAAAAAATACAATATGTAAAAAATTTGATTAAAGCTTGGAATGTAAATGTTTTTAAAAACATTTTTGATCAAAAATCACAACTGGAGAAGGATTTGGCTAAGGTTAACCATCATATCATAACTAATGGTTTAGATCCTCAATCCTTTGAGACACAGAAACATTTGCAGACTGAATGGGCTGAACTTTGTGCTAGAGAAGAAGAATACTGGAGGCAAAAGTCTCGTGAGTTTTGGCTGCAACTTGGTGAGGAGAATACTAAGTTTTTCCATGCTTCTACCAAACAATAAGACTGTAGTTAAGTCAATTTTTTATATTAAGGATGAAAATGGAAATATTTTTTCTGATCCAGAGAATATTAGGTTGCAAGGAGTGAGGTTCTTTACAAACCTTTTATCCCCTCCTCAATTTCCTCATCTTGATGATAGTTCTTTAGATGTCCTTCTTGATGCAATTCCCACTTCTATCATAGCCTAGGACAATCTTATTTTGATGGCTCCTTTTACCCATTCAGAAGTCAGAAATGTTGTTTTTTCTTTAGCCCCTGGCTCAGATGGCTTCATTGGGCTCTTTTTCCAAAAGGCTTGGGATGTTATTTGTTTTGACCTTTTGGCTGTTCTGGAAGAGTCTAGAAAGAATTTGGCTATGTTAAAGTATTTTAATTCTACTAACATTGTCCTTATTACTAAGAATGATGATCCTCAAACTTTTGCTGATTTTCATCCAATATCTCTTTGTAACACCATTTACAAGATCGTCACTAAAGCCATTTACCTATGATTGCAAGATATTATTCCTAGAATTATCTCCCAAGAACAATGTGGCTTTGTTCCTGGTAGGGATACTACTGATGGGGCTATTATTGCCCATGAAACCCTTCACTCCATTCAATTACATTCTATTCCCTCATTTATTGTTAAGTTGGATATGATGAAGGCTTATGATAGGTTAAATTGGTCCTTTTTATTAAAAGTCTTATCAAAATTTGGCTTTTCAAAGAAATGGTGTAAATGGATTATGGCCTGTGTTTCTGGTGCCCATTTCTCTATTTTAATCAATGGTTTAGCTGCGGGGTATTTCTCTGCAACTCAAGGGGTTAGGAAAGGTGACCCCTTATCTCCTTTTATTTTTATCATTATGGCTGATGCCTTGAGTCGGGCCATTAATGCATCCCATTCTTCTGGTCTATGGTTGGGTGTTCCCATTTTGGATACTTCTGTTGTGGTCATACATGCCTTGTTTTCTGATGATACACTCCTCTTTGGTATGGCATCTCTTCTAGAGGCTAAACAAGTCAGAAAAGTTCTTGACATATATTGCTCGGCATCTGGTCAAAAAGTTAACCCCCAAAATTCTAAGGTGTATATTTTTAATACTGATATCCTTGGTTTCTCTCTTGATGCTCTCCCATCTACTTATTTGGGATTCCCCTTCTTTATTGGGTCAAACAAAGTTGCTTATTGGAAGTCATTTGTTACTCAAATTAAATCTAGGGTTCTATCCTGGAAGGCTAGATGGCTATCTCTTTCTGGTAGAATTTTGTTGTTCAAAACTGTTTTATCGGCTATTCCTAATTATTATTTTTCTATTTTGCAAGCTCCGAAATCTGTTCTCACTCAAATTGCTAAATTAATATGGGAATTTCTTTGGACTACCAACATGATGGGTGTAAGGAAAATCCCTCTTATCTCTTTATCAAAAATGTCTTCCTCTCTATCCACTGGTGGTGTTGGTCTTCACAATTTGTCCTCCCATAATTTGGCTTTCGGTGGTAAGCTGGTCTGGAAACTTTTCTCTCAGCCTAATGCTAAGTGTTGTCATTTGATGCAAGAAAATTATCTTGATAATCTGGATCCGGCTAGAATCTTGACTGTTCCTGATCCTCCAAAAGGTTCGGCCATTTGGAATTTTATGATTAAATCTCGACATATTATTACCTCTTCTATATCTTGGGAAGTCTACAATGGTGAGTCAGTCAATTTTTGGTTGGATTCATGGAATGTTTTTCCTCCTCTTAACACCCTGTAACCTTTCCTTGATATTTGGGAAGTGGCACAACTGCATTGGGGATCTAAACTTGTTAATTATGTTTCTACTATTTGTATTCATTATGGACTTGTCCTATGGCTCGATTTCTCCCTTCTTCTCATTGACCCCCAAGATGCTACCTCCGTTAACCAATTTCTCTCTAAGAAACCCATTTTTTTTCTAGATCCTCTTATTGCCTTTTTTGGTCTCCATCTGCGGATGGTAAGTACTCTGTCAAGTTGGGATATGAGTTGATTAATGGTTGTCAAAATATTAAGATTAAGCAGAGGAATTTTTATTTTTGTTGGCATATGTCAATCCTTCCCAAAGCAGGATGTTTCACCTGGCTTGTGTTACGGAATCATGTCCTCACAAGTGAAATTCTATCTAGACTCAACATTGCTAATTCTTTTCCATGTATGTTGTGAAATCAGGCCCAAGATCAGTTGATCATCTTTTTCTTAATTTCCCCTTTGCCCAAAATTACTGGTTCTCTGTCTTGGGAAAGTTGGACTTCTTTATGCCTCTTCCATTGACTGTTTGGGATCTTTTTCATGCTTGGCCTATTTTTTTCTCCAAATCCATGTTTTCCTACATTTGGATCTGCTCTCCATCTTTGGTAGTATGGGCTATCTGGTGGGAAAGAAAGAAGTGGATATTTTGTAACTCTCCATCCTCTCTTGATATTGTTCTTAATAAACTTCATCACTCCATTATTGAGGTTACTAATGCTTATACATGTAAATTTAAGGGGGAGCAGGGTTTCTACTTATACCATATCTAAGATTTGGAATGGATTGTTGTTTCCTTCACTCCCTTTTCCCCTTTTCCTAAGCACAGATTAAAAACTAGAGCCTCTGTTAAATGGTCCCCTCCTCAAGCTGGTTTTATCAAACTTAACTTTGATGGCTCTTCTAAGGGTAATTTGGGTAAGTCAAGGATTGGTTTTGTTCTTTGTGACTATCATGGAACTACTTTTTATTTTGAAGCTATTCATGTACCTCCTGGTACAAACAATTTGGCTACATCTTATGCCCTTTTACATGGTCTCTCTGCTGCTAAAAAACTTTGTGTTAATCATCTTCATGTTGAAGGGGATTCTTCAGTGATTATTAATGCATGTATTAAAAGATTTTATTTTGCAAGGCACATTCATTATGTTTTATCACATATTTTTTCCCTTCTTGATTCATTTGCGGATTTTTTTCTTACCCACACATTTAGAGAAGGTAATTGTTTAGCGGACCTACTCGCTCACCCTAGGGTGGATGATTGTCGCCTTGTTTATCCATCCAGTTTTGTCACCCCGGCTTCCCACTCAGCTATCTTAAATTTGATTTATTTTGAGTCTAATTAATGGTTTCATCCTCTCTTATGTGTTTGATTATTGCTTGTCATTTTTGCTTTACTCTATCGTACGATTCTCTTTTATTTTATTATGAGGATTCGTTACTCTT
The DNA here is from genome assembly GCA_018584345.1 of Thuja plicata. Classification (NCBI taxonomy): domain Eukaryota; kingdom Viridiplantae; phylum Streptophyta; class Pinopsida; order Cupressales; family Cupressaceae; genus Thuja; species Thuja plicata. Next base: position 2,122,039 of record MU227582.1, on the reverse strand, counting down.
CATACTAACATTTGATTAGGTGATGGTGTACATCTTATACTTTTTCAAGCTCACATGTGTAGATTCTGTCTTAGCATTTGTCATCCTTTCCTTTTGATGTTCTTCTTATGAGCTTGCAGGTTGCTATGAAAGTTTGGCTGGATCTCACATGAATGCTAATCATTGACTCTTTATTGTTTTTGTCCTCTGATTGATCTGGTGTACTTTATGGATAATATTCTACAATCATGTTTATTACAGGGAAATTATTGCTCACTTCTCCTCCTCCTTTATATTCTGGCTTCGATCGGTCTCTTTGGATTATCTTTTTCTTTAGCTTCTTTTGTTTTTATGTGCTATGGCTCTTTGTAGATATGTGGATGAATTTCAGCCCTTTAACCTTCATGTTCGGCTCCCCTCTCTGGGTCTTGAAGTTCCTCTTCAGGGTAATGTTACTGATGCTTGTTTATCATCTATGTTTGTCCTCTATTGTCCATAGTGTGCCAAGTGTATTCGATGGCTCATTGGTGAATCAATTTTGTCTCCCCGCTTTGAAATAAATATCTTCCCATCCCAAATTAATTCCATTTTCTTCTCTAACTTACTGGAATTATCCCAATTGTGGTCCCTATTGACTTCTATTGTGAATTGGGTCATTCTTCTGCATTTCCTACATGATAATGCCTTACTCCTTGATGTTCAAAAGTATAATCTCTGGCAGGATGATGCTTTTATTGGTGGTTTATTCCATCGACACCTTCTGCTTAATTCGGATAAATATGTCATGGTTTTGGCTGTGATTAAGGATTGTCTTGTCACCTCTTCCATCCTGCCTCTAGATCATCTTCTTAACAAGACTCCATTTGATGCTACTGTCAAGGGTAAGGATTTTTGCTAGAACTTATGCTATCTTGGGTTTGATTTCACATTCTCAAAATTCTATCTCATGCTCGGGGGTTGGCACTGACTCAAATCTACCTGTATCTCATCTTCATCGCTTGTCAACTCTCCCTTCTGATGAGGCTTCCTCCTCCTCTCCTGCTGTGACATCTCACCCTTTTGGTTCGGATGTTCCCCTTCATGCCCATGTTAATTGATTATGGAGCTCTTTGTTTTTATTCCCTCCATCTCAGTGTGGTTTTGGGAATTGTAATTCATGATGATCTATGTGATATCTTTTAGTTTTTAGGATTGACTAATCTGTCTTTGCAAGTTTTGTTATGATGTCATCTTTCATTTGGTGGTACTGTCTCACTGGGTGGCCTGCTTGTGTATGTTATATTCTGCTTGCTACACCTCTCTGTATTGACCTGCTACTTCTTGGATCTCTACATACGATGTACTATCCCTTTGATGGTATTTTTGTTTGGATTTACAATTCTACACTTGCACTTCAAGGTGTGATTTTTCAATGTAATTGGGGTATGGGATGTATATTTTCTATTTGGGCCATCTCATTAGCTATGGCATATGTGGATATTGATGCCTCTATTTAATGGCACACACAGTATTGGCAGATCTATTTATGCCATTTTGTAAGTTGTAACTTGGCTTCTCTTTGGCCAAGAACTTTGGGTAGTTTAGGGATTAATTGGATATAATATTATTTTTTGTATCTAATGGGTTATGAATAGATTTTTCTTAATTGGTTCTTTCTCCGGGAGCCCTTTGAACCAGTTGATTAATAATATAAATATAAATTTTTGCCAAAAAAAAAACATTATCAAACATTCAATCAGTTACATGTCATCAAAAGCAAGATAGAAAGATTACCCAAGCAACATGGTAACTGAGCACTTCACCGAGCAGTCTCCAAACAAGCTAAAGAACAAAAACAAACATATTTTTTGTTTGATACAAGATTTCCAATGATCCTAGGATGTTCCTGCATCATATAGGGGCTGACAACTCATTTATTCCTGCAATATTCTTATATTTCAATTTAATACCATGTGACTAGATATTCTATATATTCCACTTCTTTCACTCCAAAGACACATTTGACTCTCTTTTTTTTTATAGAGTCAAATTTCTTCCAAATACCAATAATTTTTGAACTTTATATGTTGTGGATAATCTTCTTATGTTTTAGTATAATTGAGAGTGTCATTAAAAAATACCAACACAAATTTATGAAGAAATGAGAAAAACATTGAATTCAAGAGGCTTTGAAGAATTGATGAAGCATTGACAAGATCAAATGATATAAGTGAGATGTAAATTACACTCCTTGACCACCACAATTATTTTTAAAACATTTATTCTTAGCTTAATCACCCAAACATCTTCCATTTAATTTAGAAGTGGTAATTTTTAATACTCCTATGTATATCACGGTGGCAACAACTCAAAATCATAATATATGCATTAACTAGATAGTTTCAAGCTTCCATAATCAGTGTCATCTCTAAGCTCAGACCCAAGCCTCAAGGATTCATTCATGATGACCCTATCTATTTATCCTCTTATGGGATGTAAGGGAGGTGGACTTATAAATAGCAATGAATGGTTACAAACTTGAATGGTTAAATATGGTTTCCCAAACCCTTGAAGGCTTCAGTGTACTCAAATGTAACAATACTTCTCCCAACAACCCAAGGTGACATAAGTGGTGTTTATTGACTAAATTTAAAGGTATTTGATAGGTTTCATGGTCATTGGTAACCCCTACAACACCCAACTCCCAATTCTTCTCTAAACTGCCAGAGACCTAATTGTCCAGTCCTGTAGCCCTATAACAACTAAGAACCATTCATAACACAAATCTTTTCCAAAGCATCAAAGGAACAAACAACTATTTCAGATACCCTCTATCCCTTTCTTCAACATTTTAAGACAACCCACACCAACAAAACCACTCCTTGCAATACATTCCAAGCAATTTAAATGCTTTTCCTCAACCAAAGAATTGGTGATCACCCTTTCTCCTGGTTATCTTCTCATCAAACTATTAGGTTCATAAAATACATGTTAGATACATTCATTCCATAAAGGTTAGGCCTTTACTTTCTATAAGATATATATATGTGTGTGTGTGTGTGTGTATGTATGTATGTATGTGTGTGTATTGTGATGATGTGTGGGGTGTTGATGGAAATGTGTGGCCTCCTAATCCAACACAAGGAGATCCCAATTGATTAATCGAAAGGAAACTATCAATGCAAAAAGGAATCAACTAGTTATCGATAAAGAAGGGAAGAGGATCTAATTTCTTAATTATAAATTGAAACAATAGATCTAAATTTGTTTAAACCTTAATTGAAATGAAACATTTACCTTGGAATATAGCAGATTTGGAAATTGTTGTTTTTTGGTGTCTATATTGAGTTTTGGGAAATTCTACAACCAGATCTGGAACAGAAACACAGAGATGGACAAAACCCAGAAATATTTTTCTCTTCTAAGTCAATTTGACCTTGACCCAAATGCAGAGGTGCAATTATACCCCAAAATGTCGACCTCGACCTGCACTACTCCGATAGAAATTTTGTTTGTGGATCTTGAAATTTGGCCAAAAAGGGTATCATGCTATGTAATTCATCATCATGTACCTGTACCTAAAAGAAAATGGTTTTGTTTTTTGGGGGAGGAGTTTACCTTAGTCCAAACCTAATTTAGTAATTAACCTTGAAATCAATAATTGAAATAGAGAATGCTAGCAAGTAAAAGAAGTAGATCTAACAATGAAGCTATGATATTCAATAGATATGCAATTGTATTTTGAATTTAAACAAGTATGTTAATATGAAAGCTTGGACTCAATATTATAAATTAAAAACCTCTAGGATTGTATGCTTGGAATCCACCTTGAAGGAAGAATGAATGAATCTTGAGGATGCACAAAGGATCTTGAAGGAAGATCACACCACCATGATAGATAGATCTAGGGTTTGAATGATGAATCTTGAATGCTTGAACCAAATCTCTTCAAAGGTTTGAATTCTTGAATCCTTGATCTTCAATGGAGAACTTTAATTCTTGAGAGGAAGACTTGAAAACCTTTATTGAATACTTCAAAGCTTGAAAACATGTAGAATGATGGATGCTTGAATTTTTTTAGTCCTTGTTCACCTTGAGAAAATGAGAGGAGAAAAGCTTCCGTATATACAAGTCAAGGGCACAATCTTCTAGAGAGGCCTACATAGGAGAATTAAATTCCAATTATACCTATACCCCTAGAAGTGGACATATATTAAATATAATTTAAGATTCGTTACTTTGGAACCCAAAACAGTCGACCCAAAAGCGGGAAAATGAACTTTTGAATGTCCCCCGATAGCCAAAAAAATTTCCAATTGAAAAGGGGGACCTGGGTCAAGGTTGAGGTTGACCCTGACCTATGTCAGGGTCAAGGTCAAGTTTGACCTTGACCCAGAGGGTCAGGACCCCTATAAAATGTGCCAGGTGGGATAAATAGCGCCCAAAGAGGCCCAATTAGGGTCCTAAATAGGCACAGAAGATGTAGAAGGGGAAAAAATGAGAGGACAACATGATGATAGCCCAAAACACACCCTAAGGAGGGTTAAACTATCTTAACATGGAAGTGCTTCCATTTTAAGATGATACATTAAGCCCCCACTTTAGCGGGAGTATGGAAATTAAACATACTCACGGTAAAGTTAGAAGAAAGACTCTGGTGGATCTCAATGAGATAGAACATCACTTAGTCAAATACATGAGCCCATGGGCCAAGGATTCTAACTCAACATACATGCACAAGGGTATGAATGCAAAGAGAAAATAAAGCCCAAATCAACTAGTAAAGGAAACCTTACTAAGAAATGCTTCATATACTAATATCATATTTGGAAAACTATCATAAAAATCATAAATGATTACATAAGAAAGACAAGAGCAACACTATAAATAACATAGCTTCATGATCTAATCCTACTAGCATGAAAGTGAAAGAGAGAAAAGAGAGAGTGATTACCTCGCCTAGTAAGATTCTCACCTTACCATGAATCACCAAGGAGGGAGAGCCCAACAGGTTCACCCATAAACTGTGCTTTGTAGTTGTAATGCATCTTATGACAGATTTTGGAATACCCATAGATCCACATTCTTGTATCACTATGGAATATAAAATTCATGTCTTTTCAAGATTTAGCAACTTATATGTGTTACCTTCCAAGGATTTATCATATTTGAAATTGAAAATGTGTCTCTTCAAGATTTAGCAACTTATGTGTGTTACCTTCCAAGGATTTAGTAAAAAATAAAAGTAAAAATGCGTGTCTCTTCAAGATTTAGTAACTTATGTGTGTTACCTTCAAAGGATTTAGCGTGTTGTAAAATGTAAACTATAGTATAAGAGAGACCCTATATATGCCCCCTCCTTATCATGGCTACCTAACAGACAGGATAAAGAAGGGAAAGGAGGATACCAACTTCACAAAGTAAGGAGATATCTTGTTAGAAACAATGTACACTATAATCTCAATGAAGAGTGTTGACCCTTACATTTAAGAGCATAGATAATCGTGAAAAGGATATGTCACTTATGGATAAAGGATTCTCAAAGAGGAAGAGATCTTATCAACAAGACCCCCACCATAGAGGAGTACTTAGGATAAAATATCATCTTTCAAAGAAAATAAAAGAGGGATCAAAGATTCAATCATCAAGCCCCCTACAATCAAGAGGAAGAGGAATCTTAGACTGAAGGAAGCAAACTCTAAACCAAAGTAAAGGAAAGAGTTTATCAAGAACATAACTTTCAAAATAAAGAAGAGGTGATGACCTAGGACAATCACCTTTCATATCCAATCCAATCTTTGCCCATCAGGATGCATCCTTCTGGTGTCGGCTTATCAAATCCTTCATCACATCAATCTTGTTCATGGAAAGAACTTTGGACTAAATGATTGCTTGGTCATTAGGCCTTCTTTATTGATTTTATCTTTTTGTGCCAGCTTAAATCTACTCACCACTACCTCAATCTGTTATATCTTGGTGTGTTGTGACTGGTGGATACTGATACATGTGTCTTTTGCAGTATGCTTTTGTTTGAGCATCTAGTACATGCAAAGGAATCTTGTCATCTGTTTTTTCTAACACCTGATGCATACCTCCTATTGCAATATCAAAATTGGATGTGCTCTCCATATTTTTACACAAATGGATCCCCAATGCTCATTAGTTGCATTTATTTTCCTTGCATTTGCATTCTTAGTTGCATTTCAGAAGGCTTCTATTTATTATCTCCTCTCCCTTCCTCCTTCCGGTTGCATCCTTTTTTGAGAAAATTTCACAACATTGTCTTTGTTGCATTCTTTTCTAAAGGGGGCACAACCCTGTACCATCGTCTCTTTGGCATGACTCCTAGAAACCCTCTTCCTCTAGGGCAACTTATTTTTCTTATCTTTGACACAACATCACTTGCGACGCCACGTCAAAGAGGGGCAAAATGTAGACATCCAAAAATATTAGTATTATTATTAATATTAACTTCCCTCTTATTCCTCTAAATATTTAATTCAATTAATTAAATGGTCTCATTTGCTAGTATTTATCAATGATCAAATACTATTCTAATGTATTTTATTTAAATACATTTGCCTCACAAAATCCCCTTTTTAATAAATTTACATTTATTAAAAATCCCTCCATATTTCTAATTCTTCTAAACTATGATTTATTCAAATCTAATTTGAATTATAATCTAAACCCTAGCTAGGAACCTATTAATCCAACCTAGAGACCTACCCTAAGCCTACCTTATTCCTACTCTACTCCCATCACCTCACTTCCTAAGCATGCTTCCCTACCTAACTATCCCTTTAATCATACTTAAAGGGTGATTCCTAACCTTTTTAAGGCTAATAGAATGCTCACCCACATGGGGAAATTCTCTCCAAAAAGGTCACCCATTCCTCTTAGATTCCTCTTCAAAGTTTGTCTCCCACTTGCAATTCTTGAGCCACTAAATATTAAATGCTATATTTGACTCAAAATTGGTCATCCCCTCAAGCCTATGTTTCCCTTATGTGGCTCTTATGTGGATGCCACATAGATGCCACATCATCCAAGCCCTCTTCTTCTCCTACAAAATTCTATAAATAGAGGCCTTCTCCTCTTCATTTTTCATCTCTCAATTTGCATTGTTATCATGCTATTTTAATATTAGAATTTCATTGCTAGTTTCATGTTTTCATGTTTAGATCACTTATAAA
>MU227582.1:2090329-2101449 GCA_018584345.1 Thuja plicata | reverse complement strand
TGATATTCCAGTGTTGACCAACTGATGCTCGGTGAACACTGCAGATTCTGCTAAAATCCTTCGGTAACCGACTGAACTCGGTAAGCACTGACTTTCTTTCACATTTTCTTTGATGACCGACTGAACTCGGTAAAGACTGAATTTCTTTTGTTGACCGAGAGAGCTCGGTAGTAACTAATTTCTCGATATAGTATTCTGGAGCGCTTGGTAGACTCCGTAAATTGCTTCTCTTACTGTTTGAGCTCGGTAGACTCTGTCAACTGCCTTGCTGAACATTCTGAGCTCGGTAAACTCTGTCTAATAACTGATATGACATTTGTGTAACATCAAGGACAATACACAATTAAACAATTGTTTCCAACACTCCTTTCCACATTCCAATCACTATCTCGGGATTGACATTGGCACCTCTATTGCCAGTTCATCTCGAACCCATTCAGACCCAGAAATAATCCTTTCCTCCACCCTTTCCACGGTCAAGATCAATAACAAAGGTTGTGGTGAGTACATTTTATCTAATGCCTTCACAGTTGGGGCACTACCAATTGATCCACACACTCAAGGTCACCAACCTCGTCTGAGCAAGATAGAACTAAAGACAACCAAGGTGCTACAATTCATTCCTACCACTTTTATATCAAAGGGTACTTTGACTGGCTAGGAAATTATACCAAACATCAACCAATGGCTCTATAAGGATCCACTACCCAAGGACACAAGTCACCTTAATTACTTCAAAGATAAGTACCCTACAACTCACAAGCTGGTGACAGAAAAATGGAACTACCAAGGAGGTGGCCTTGGTTATGAAGATCAAGGAATGAAAGATCCTATTGTACCTACCCAATGAGAAAAGCACCTAGGCCTTGGCATGGACTCTGACATGAATCGGGGCACCAGCAAAAACATCTATGCCTCTTATCCTTCCTTGGGAAAAATTGCTGACATCGAAGATATCCTGGAAGAGAAAGTTGTGAGAGCCTATGATGATGTCTTTGACGATGAAACCTTCATGGGAAATTATGTCCTACACTAACTTTCCATTCTCTTCATTGACCTTCCCCTCTGCTATCCTGAGCTCATATATTGGGACCAACCAAATGTCGTACACGTTGATGAGTTTCAAAGTGAGGAAGCACTCCTAAGTTTTATGGGAGCAATTGATCAAAGCAATGACTAGGGGCAAGACTCAGCATATGTTTACAAATTGGACCCAAAGGCATACTTTGGGGAAGAGGAGAACTTCAACCACAAAAATGAACAAGAAAATAAAAATAAAAAAGAGAAAAATTGATCCCTTAGTGAAAACCCCTCTGAGGTGCTATCTGATCATGAAAAAGTAAAAACAAAGGGCATATCCTCTGGTGAAAACCTCCCTGATGCACTAGAGGATGAAGGCTCTCCTCTTCCTTTGAACCATGATTACCGGCTTGAACAGTCATTGATTCTCATCAAAGAAGAAAAACCTGTCAACTTGGGTACCAAAGAGAATCTTTCCATCACATACATAGAAACATCTCTGACTAAAGCAGAAGAATGTGATCTTGTCACTTTATTGAAGGAATCCATTGATAAGTTTGCATGGTCTTACTCCCACATGCCGGGATTAGACCCCAACTTGGTGGTTCACCATCTTGAAGTGGACCCAAACATCAAACCTGTCAAACAAAAGCTCAAAAAGATGCACCCTAAAGTGGCGCTACTTGTTAAAGAAGAGCTTGAGAAGTTACTCCAAGCCAAGATCATCCACCCCATTGACTATTCTGACTATATTTCTAACATGGTTCCTATCTCTAAGCCTGATAAATCAATCAGGATATGTATAGATTTCCAAGATCTCAACAAGGTGTGTCCCAAGGATGATTTCTCATTGCCAAACATAGACATGATCATGGATCTCACAGCAAGACATGAGATGTTGTCACTCATGGATGGCTTTTCTAGATATAATCAGATCTATATTGCAGAAGAAGATCAGCACAAGACAGCATTCACTACCCCCTGAGGCACCTTCTGCTATAACATGATTCCTTTTGGCTTGAATGCCAAGGCAACCTATCAAAGGGCCATGACTGTCATTTTTCATGACATGATTCACAAGATCCTTGAATACTATGTAGATGATATCCTGGAAAATTTATTTAAAAGGGAAGATCACCTCAATGTTTTGGAATGCGTCTTTGATAGAATTAGACACTACTGCTTAATGCTTAACCCTAAGAAGTGTGTCTTCGGGGTCACATCAGGAAAACTCCTTGGTTTCGTTGTATCCAGATGAGGCATTGAAATAGATCCAAAGAAAGTGCAAGCTATCATAGATAATCCTCCACCGAAGACACTCTGACAATTGTGTAGCCTGCAAGGAAAGCTACAATATGTGCATCATTTTACCTCTCAACTAGCAGACAAATGCCAACCATTCACTCGTCTCCTGCGAAAAGATAACACATTCAAGTGGGATCCTTAATGTCAGAAGATTTTTGACAAGATCAAAGAGTATTTGGCTAATCCACCCATCTTGGTACCACCTGTTCTCGACTGACCACTCATCCTATATATTTCCGCTACTATAATAGCACTTGGGGCACTCCTTGCTAAGTTAGATGATGAAGGTAAAGAAAGAGCTATTTATTACATCAGTCAGACCTTAGTGGGTTATGAGCTCAACTATTCACCTATGGAAAAATCATGTTTGGCAATGGTCTTTGCAACTCAAAAACTTTGCCACTATATGCTTAGTCATACAACCAAGCTCATTTCAAAGGTGGATCCTCTCAAGTACCTACTCTCTAGGACTATGCTCATAGGTCGAATGGAAAAATGGGTTATGATACTAAGAAAATTTGATATTCAATATAAAGACAGAAAATCCATTAAAGGATAGGTCATAGCATATCAACTAGCAGAAGCACCATTGGTAGATGCATACCCTTTGATCACAGAATTTCTAGATGAGCATTTATGCATGATCAAAGAGAAAGCCACTTGGAAACTCTACTTTGATGGGTCCTACACAACTCATGGTGCAGGGGCAGGAATACTTTTTGTCACACCGCAAGGTGACTACATCCCTATGTCATTCAAATTGGGATTTTCCTGCACGAGAAACATTGCAAAATATGAGGCACTAATTGCAGGACTTCGCATGGCTATAGAATGGAACATCATAGATCTACATGTCTTTGGTGATTCCCAAGTCATCATCAAACAAGTTCTAGATGAGTATCAAACCAAAGATGACAAATTGATGCCATATAAGCAGATGGTTGACAAGATGAAAGAACATTTCCTCCACTTCCAGATAACACAAGTACCATGCTTGCAGAAGAAGATTTATAATGCAATGGCCACAATTTTCTCCCTCTAAGAGACTCCTCATGAGTCTACGCAAGATGAATTCTTAGTTGAGCAACTCCATGCTCCCGCTTATGAGAACGATGAATCAAATAGCATATGTGTCTTGGTTGGTCCCTAGTCCCCATGGTACCATGATATCCAGGCTTACCTACAAACTGGTATCATATCCCCTCATCTCACTGCAAACCAATGCCAAAACTTTATTCATAGAGCTCCCCATTACACCCTCGTAGCTACCACCCTTTATTATCGAGGTTATCACAATGTGCTCTCTAGGTGTTTAGATGAAAATGAAGCCGCCTAGGCTTTACAAGAGGTACATGCTGGGATCTATGGTTCCCACATGAGTGGCATGGTACTAGTCAAGCAGCTTCTATGTATAGGATACTATTGGCCTACAATGGAACATGATGCTTGTGAGTTCGTCAAGAAGTGCTTACCTTTCCAACAGCATGCTAATTTGATTCATGCTCCTGCCCAAGACCTCAGGCCTATTGTGCCTCCTTGGTCCTTCTCTTGTTGGGGTTTTGACCTCATTGGTAAGATCACTCCCCTCTCTTTTGAAGGCCACAAATACATAATCATAGCAACAGAGTACATTACAAAGTGGGTAGAAGCAATTCTTCTCACACTCACTATAGGTGTCCAGATCTCCAAATTCATCCTCTATCACATTATCTACTGCTTCGGCATACCCTCCACCATCTTCATAGATCATAGTACACCATTTGAAAATCAACATGTCAGTGATCTATGTGCTTGCCTCCATATTCATCATCGTTTCTCCAATCCATATTTCCCTCAAGGTAATGACTAAGCTGAGGCAACTAATAAAACCCTCCTCAAAATTCTCAAGAAAGTTGTCAATGATACTGGTCATGACTGGCATCTCCAGATCAAACCCTCTCTATGGGCATATCGCACCTCCTACTGTACTCCTACATGTACCACTCCATATTCCCTAGTCTACGGTGTTGAAGTTGTCTTACCAATTGAGGTTGAACTACCATCTCTCTGAGTATCATTAAGAGACCTGGTTGATGATGAAGATTATCAAGTAGCATGACTCACACAACTTGATCTATTAGATGAAAAGTGTTAGCAAGCCTATGATCACCTTATTGTCTATAAAAATAGACTCAAGCAGAATTATAACAAGAAGGTCCACCCATGCCAGTTCCAAGTGGGGGACCTTGTGCTAAAGGAAAATTAGAAAGTGGGTATTGATCGCGAAAAGAAAGGTAAGTTTGAGGTTACCTGGAAAGGCCCATATGTTGTCACTACATGCTTTAGTTTTGGGGCATATCAACTCTCCACTCCTGAAGGAGAACCATTGAATTATCTTATCAATATCATTCATCACAGGCACTTCTATGCCTGACGGATGGTTTTTCATTCCAGTTATCTGAGTAAATCCATAAAAAGTGTAAAAAGTCCTAAAAAAAGTACAAAAACAATGTAAAACAGTCCTGAGAAAATCTCAAAAAAGAAAAAAAATGAAGCTGAAAAAATAGTTGTCCCAGTGAAAACCTAGAAAACAAGCACTTGGGCAACATCAAAAACATCAAAAAGATCCAAAGAAATCAAAAAAGAAGAATAAAGAGAAAAATTTCGTCCAATGGTGAAAACTTGGCAATCAGGCACCTTGGATAAGCATGGGTGATGAAATCCTAGAAAAAGGTGTCACACCTAGTGGACCATTCCATTATCTATCAAAATCGCATCTCCCTCCATCATCACACCTCTGCAAACCTTAACATTTCCTGTATTCCTTGGGTGTTCTCATATCACACGCACTATTCCAAAATGATCCTCCTATCTCGTGTCCTAAGATTCTGTACATATTATCTTGTATATTGTTGTCCATACATTGTACTATCCTACTCCTTGAGCTTCAGTCTTGTATATATCTTGTATCCTTGGGTGGTATCCTTGTAGAACATGATCCAATTACGCTCTTAAAATCCTATGTTTCAGCACGTGCCTTTCAACGACATCTTGGTTCTGTAGTTTGATCGCAGTGCACCTTTGACCAATCAGATTACGAATCCCATCTTTTTTTGAAATGGGTCCTTTGAGAATGAATCCCTCCTCTCATTGACCTAAATATAGATCATCATCATCTCTAAAACTAATCAATCAGCATACTAAACTATCGCACGCATCGAAAAGCAAGATCCAATCAAATCTCAGCAGCAATCTTTGTACATGATCGTTTGTAATTATTTCACTTGTAATTAATTGTTTAGTTTGGTCCTTGTATATTCATGGCATGTCCAGTCCTTTCACCATTGCACTAATATCTTGATTCATCATCACGCTAACCTTCCCTACCTGGTCCTTCATAGTCCTCCTGGCTGGTTCATCAATTGATCATGACACACAACAAAAATATGGGTCCCATCTCATCCAGTGCATCCATTGCATCAGGTTGTCGCATTAGGTTCATTACTAGATTGCATTAAGTTCTTCATCTAATTACATATTCAAAATCATTTTAGGGTCTTGCATAATTAATCCATCATTTAGATTCATTTTTACATCTTGCATTGTTAAAACATTTAGATTCATTTTATCATCTTCCATTGTTAAATCATTCAGATTCATTTTATCATCTTGCATTGTTAAATCATTTAGATTCATTGTTAAATCATGTACATATTCCATAATTAATTCATCTTAGATTCATTTTAGTCTTGCATGGTTAAATCATTTAGATTAATTTTAGTCTTGCATTGTTAAATCATTTAAATCATTTTAGTCTTGCATTGTTAAGATTCATTTAGATTAATCCTGCATTCATATACATATTCATAAAACATCACCATATACATTGAAAAATCACATCACATCATGCATCCACACATGTCAGTACATCATCTAAGCATCATCCACCCTGCATCAGTCATACATCATATATACATAAGCATAAAACCATCCTGCATCCATAATTTGTCATACATATGCATCACATCCTGCAAGCATCAAATGTCAGTAATCATATAAGCATTTGCATCATAACATCATATCAAATCCTAAGATTCATAATCATAGAATCATCCATCGTAGATCATAAACATCATAGATTCCTCATCAATCATCATATATATATATATATATATCAAATGTCCATAAATACAATGTCTGTCATCAATAAAACTACATCGCATGCACCTCGATGCTGATATATGTATACATCTCATCTTAAAATACAAACATGTGTGTCACATGATCCTCTTCTGAATCATGTTGGTGGCTATGATGATACACCTCCCTACCCTGGTGGTGGATGTGGTGGCATCCCCACAGATCCTTGAGATGCAGAAGTCTGGGTTGTGCTCTGTGATCGCAACCTCTCTAAGTACTCGCACCTCTGTCCCTCTGGAACTAGCTAATGATACATGACCTGATAGTGGATTGCCTCTCTACCTACCTTGGTCACATCTTGGTGAGCTTTGAAAGCCTCTACTACCACCTATATAGCCCCACCTGCAATGGTTGTCTGTCTAGCAATGTCTCACTCAGTCTTGTATGCCTCGGCATGCCTCTGTTCTGCATCCCTCTCTGAGGTCAATGCAAGGATCTGCCATGTTGCCTACTCCATCTATAAGGTCAAGGTACTCAACTGGTCAGTAAGTGTACCTATCTTAGTACGTAACTTTGCCATATCCTGAGTCAGATCAACCATGGAAAACTCTCCCAAGCCAACCCTGCCCTGTAAGGTGTCAAAAACACCCTCATCCCTGTCTACCTGTGATGTCTCTGCAGCCAATAGTCCCTATATCCAGGTCATCTCAATATGAAGGTTGGTCTTAGATACCACCGCCATCCCCATAAACCCCCATAGTCTCACACACTCCTTATGTATACTATCTCACTCTATGATGACAGTGTCATAAGTCTCCTGTGCCACGAACCTCATCGGTTGCCCATGTGGTGCATGTACCTATGCTGGAACCTGAGGTGCATGTTCTTGTATTTTTGGTAGAACCTGTGGTGCCTATCCCTATCTCTGTGGTGGCCCCTATGACCCCTGATCCTATCCATCACCTGGTGGCCCCTGTGGCCCCTGATCCGGTCCAGCCCCTGCATGTGCCTTTGTCCGAGGTCTAACCCATCTCTACTAAGTCCTCCTCCTCTGTCCTACTGCCGAGGTCTCAGGGGCATCTCCTATGTCTGTCCCATCATCAACATCTGTGTCTCCTATTAGCTGGTCATGAGAAGCCACCTGAGCTGGGTCTATGAGCCGCAACGGTGTATGTGCGGCCCACCATGTTGCATACTCAGTGATCATCTCTACGTCAATAACATCAATTTACACCACAAAATCTATATGTTCCATATCCCTTTAGGTTTCCCTCATAGTGAGTGCATTAGTATACCTGCCCCATATACCTACCTCCCTGGTGACATGAGGATGTAAATCATCCTCTGCCACCACCCCCTGCTAAAGTTTGAACTATCTCATAACCTTAGATGGTCTATACCTCTCTATCTGGTGGATGGTCCTCCCTAATAGAAAGTAGTCAGTCTAAACATATGAGAGATATAGAAAATCCTTGAACCCATCCTCAACTCCTCCCACCTAGTCCATCGCTCCCCATGGCTCACAGAGTCTTTATGGGGTCCAGTAGAAAACCTAAATCTCATCCAGTAGCTAACACCAGTATCCAGTCTAACCAACTAAAGTATACCTCAAAGGAAGTATGTACCTACATGCATATGGCTCACCCAGCTGCTGAGCCTCTTGAACTCTCATAGGTCAAAATACTATGATATGCTCCCGGGCCCACACTAACAACAGAGTGACTCATGTCCCCATGTTGCGTAGCCCACGATATGCAGCCATGTGTAATTCATGGTACAACTATCCGATGAAAATGTACCCCCAGCAATAAGAAGTGCCCTCCTCTAGCATCTATGCTAGCACCTGAGACCATCCCATACCAAAAAATGTGACTAGCCAAATTAGCTAGCATCCGTGCTCTGATCAGTCCCACCATAAATATGGCTATCCGCCACAGTCTCTGGTCCACCACTGGCTGCCAGGGAATCCAAGTCATGTATGTAGGAATCCTCCACATCGGTCTCCTGAACATCATCTCCATGTAATGATCACTATCATTTAATCTATACTATGGAATCGCCCCTCGAATAGATATCCAAAGGATCCACCAGACATCCTCAAGTATGATTGTAGCCTCTACAAAAGGTAGATGGAAGGTCATCGTGTCACTATGCCACCGCTCGATCAAAGTAGTCATCATCCCATTATGCACCCATAGCCTAGGCCAATGGAGCACATAATCCAACCCGACAACAGCTAACAATCCCCAGTCCTCCTCTGTGAGTTGCGACTCCAACTCCATGGTCAGCAGCCAATGCTCCCGAGATCCCAATGGTGGGAACTGCTCCTGTAACATCCAAAAATCCACCATGTCAGCCCATACTTCTTCTATTCCTAGCTTATTCCCTCCCAAAATGGGGCATCTTGTCCCTAGGTATTTTGTCGACCCATCCCCGACGCCCGTTGGGTCCCTCTAATTCCCTTCCCCTTCTTGTCTGCCCCTTTAGGCTCAAACGTCGGTTCAGCTAGAAATGTCAGTTCATGCACCGGTGTCTCCTCTTTCTATCCTTGCAAACCAATGTCTTCATAGATGTTGGTCTGAGTCTGGCATCTTCGAAGACGCCAGTCTGGAACCCTCATCTTCACAGATGCGGGCTCAGGGATCAGCGTCTGCGAAGCTATCGATCTAGGGATTAGCGTCTTCACAGATGTCAATTCAGGAACCAGCATCTCTGGTCTGAAACTTGATTACCCTCATTAATGACCCACCTACCCCACCCCAAAAGAATTAAAAATTTTGATAGTAATAAATGCAAGGTAACATTGAGTCACTCACCAGTATTGGTCACTCTGTGGGTCTCCTGTGTGTGTGCACGCACTCTTCCAACTGCTCCTTAAGCCCCTCAGCCCCTCTTATAGCCCCTATTGTCCCCAAAAACTTTTCTGCCCCATTTTCCCTCCCCCCCAACATATTTTTGTATAAATTGTTCATGTTGTACAGTTTAATTGTGTCAAAAATCTCAAAAACATTTAAAATTTTCAAAAATCCCAAAAAAAAAATTCAAAAAATTCCAAACATTCCCAAAAGTCAAATATTCTCAAAAATCTTGAAATAAACCATCGTTTATTTCTACATCACTCAGTATTTCAATTTCCAGTGACGTTTTGACACTTGCAATTGCAATCATGTTTCTCACAAAATCAATTTTGTGACCAATTATCCTTGCTCCTCATTCTTCTCATAGCTTTTGCTAGCAAATATCTTTTAATCAAATCCAATCCAATCTTTGCCCATCAGGATGCATCCTTCCGGCGTCGGCTTATCAAATCCTTCATCACATCAATCTTGTTTGTGGAAAGAACTTTGGACTAAATGATTGCTTGGTCATTAGGCCTTCTTTATTGATTTTATCTTTTTGTGCCAGTTTAAACCTATTCACCACTACCTCGATCTCCTATATCTTGGTGTGTTGTGACTAGTGGATACTGATACATGTGTCTTTTATAGTATGCTTTTGTTTGAGCGTCTAGTACATGCAAAGGAATCTTTTCATCTATGTTTTCTAACACTTGATGCATACCTCCTATTGCAATATCAAAATCGGATGTGCTCTCCATATTTTTCACACAAATGGATCCCCAATGCTCATTAGTTGCATTTATTTTCCTTGCATTTGCATTCTTAGTTGCATTTTTAGTTGCATTTTAGAAGGCTTCTATTTATTATCTCCTCTCCCTTCCTCCTTCCTATTGCATCCTTTTTTGAGAAAATTCCACAACATTGTCTTTGTTGTGTTCTTTTCTCAACGGGGCACAACCCTGTACTGTCATCTATTTGGCACGACTCCTAGAAACCCTCTTCTTCTGGGGCAACTTATTTTTCTTATCTTTGACGCAACATCACTTGTGATGCCACATCAAAGAGGGGCAAAATGTAGACGTCCAAAAATATTAGTATTATTATTAATATTAACTTCTCTCTTATTCCTCTAACTATTTAATTCAATCAATTAAATGGTCTCATTTGCTAGTATTTATCAATGATCAAATACTATTCTAATGTATTTTATTTAAATACATTTTCCTAACAAAATCCCCTTTTTAATAAATTTACATTTATTAAAAATCCCTCCATATTTCTAATTCTTCTAAACTATGATTTATTCAAATCTAATTTGAATTATAATCTAAACCCTAGCTAGGAACCTATTAATCCAACCTAGAGACCTACCCTAAGCCTACCCTATTCCTACTCTACTCCCATCACCTCACTTCCTAAGCATGCTTCCCTACCTAACTATCCCTTTAATCATACTTAAAGGGTGATTCCTAACCTTTTTAAGGCTAATGGAATACTCACCCACATGGGGAAATTCTCTCCAAAAAGGTCACCCATTCCTCTTAAATTACTCTTACAAGTTTGTCTCCCACTTGGAATTCTTGAGCCACTAAATATTAAATTCTATATTTGATTCAAAATTGGTCATCCCCTCAAGCCTATGTGTCCCTTATGTGGTTCTTATGTGGATGCCACATAGATGCCACATCATCCAAGCCCTCTTCTTTTCTAAAATTCTATAAATAGAGGCCTTCTCCTCTTCATTTTTCATCTCTCAATTTGCATTGTTATCATGCTATTTTAATATTAGAATTTCATTGCTAGTTTCATGTTTTCATGTTTAGATCACTTATAAAT
>MU227582.1:2025783-2054541 GCA_018584345.1 Thuja plicata | reverse complement strand
CTTAGCATAATTTTTATTTAATATTTGTTTTTTATTACTTTCAAGCAAATCAATCTAATTTAGAGCACACTTTTGATTTGGTGTTATTAAAATGAATATCTCACACTCAATTTGGTGCTTCTAAAATTGATCCTAATTAGTTTGGAATGAACAACAAACTGCATTTGCATTTAGATTAATCATTTATTTGCATTATCATAGAATTAAATCCTTCATTTAGGTCTTCGGTGTAGTCACTGAGCTTGCAATGACCTGAAAGCAAGCTCATACTCATGCCTTCTAGAAGGCAACAGGTCGACTCTTCCAGACATGCAGGGTGAATGAATCGATATTCATTCATGTATGCAGCTGAAGAATAATGACCATTTTGAAGTGTATGGCTAAATCAAAGGCCCACATTTAGCTATCACACTAGTGATGCAATCTGATAAGTGTTAGACCCATATTTTGTTGTGATGATGAAGGGCCCCAACCAATTAGGTTCAAACTTTCCTTTCTTTTCACGGTTTTGGAGGTTCTTCATATTGTGTTGCAGGATAAGATCACCAACCTCAAATTGACGAGTTTTGATCCTTTTATTGAACTAGAGGTGAAGGTGATTTTGATACACTCGGAGGTGGTTTAGGGCACAGAGGCGTCTCTCATCAAGGAGTTCTAGCTATTGCAAGCGGGTAACTATATATTCTTCTTCAGACAACAGATTCTTGAGAGAAATTATGAGGGAAGGGAGCTCAATTTTGATGGGTAGAATGCCTCAGTGCCATAAATAATGGCAAAGGGGGTGGCTCCAGTGGGAGTACGAATGGAGGTACGGTAGGCCCAAAGAGCGGGATTGAGGTGAAGGTGCCAATCACGGCCAACTTCATCGACTATTTTCTTGAGGATTCTAAGGATGGTTTTATTTGTAGCCTCTGCTTTACCGTTGCCTTGCGGAAAGTACTTGGAAGAGGTATGGTGGGTAATGTTGAATTTCTTACATAGCTATGTGACATCCTTGTTTTTGAAAGGTCCTACATTATCAATAATAATGTCCTAAGGAATGCCATAGCGACAGATAAGATAGTTCAAAATGAACTTCAAAATTTGTTTTCCAGTGGTGTAGGTGAGAGGAACAGCTTCGACCCACTTGGTAAAGTATTTAGTAGCAGCAAGGATGTATTTATGGCCATTGGAAGAATTAGGGAAAATCTGGCCAACGAGGTCGAGACCCCAGCAGGAAAAGGGCCAAGGGGTGATGGTGGGATGAAGGGACTAGGAGGGAGCGTGTATCAAATCGTCGTGTTGCTGACAAGGCACACACTTCTTCACATAATTGTAAGCATCTTATTCCATAGTAGGCCAGTAATATCCAGTGCGTAACAACTTCTTGGCCAAAGTGAGTCCACTAGAGTGAGCCCCATAGATTCCTTGATGTACCTCCTCCAAGGACGTTTGTGCTTCATCAGAATTTAGACACCTTAAAAGAGTTCCATCAAAATGCTTTCGAAAAAGGGTATCACCAAGGATTGTGTATCGGGAAGTGCAGTGGATGAAGGTTTTATGTTGATTGGGGGTTAAGGCAAGTGGGGTATGTCCATCGCAAAGGTAGGAATATACTTCTTGGTACCATGGGGAGTTAGGATCAGCAATTTCACACACCATTTCAGAATTTAGTTTGTCACAGGCAGGGATCGTAAGATTCTCAACAAGAAACTCACATCGTGTACTGTGTTTTGGCATGGTGATCAGGGACCCAATAGTAGCCATGGCATCAGCTGCTTTGTTGTTTGTGCGGGGGATTTTTTGGAAGACCAATTCAGTGAAATGCGGTTTGAGATCTTTGACTGTACTGCAATAGGGAAGCAACTTATCATCCTTTGTTTGATATTCATCCATAACCTATTTGATAACCAATTGTGAATCACCTAGTACCAGTAAATTGAGAATCTTCCATTGTGTGGCCTAACGAAGTCCAAGTACAAGGGCTTCATATTTTGCAATAATATTCTTACAAGGAAATTGTAATTTATAATATTTAGGGATGAGATCCCCTTTTGGTGTAACAAACAAGATTCCTTCCCCCCCATCCTTTCTGAGTGAAGGATCCATCAAAATAAAGTTTCCATGGCGTACTCGGGGAAAGATTGAGGACTTATTCATCTAGAAAATCTATTATGAGTGGATGTTTACCGCCAATAGGTGCTTCAGCTAGCTGATCTGCAATAACTTGTCCTTGAATAGCTTTGTGATCCACATAAACAATGTCAAATTCACTAAGGATCATAACCCATTTTGTTGTACGACCAGTAAGAGAAGCACGTGCTAGGAGATACTTGAGTGGATCAATTTT
Organism: Thuja plicata; assembly: GCA_018584345.1. Lineage (NCBI taxonomy): Eukaryota > Viridiplantae > Streptophyta > Pinopsida > Cupressales > Cupressaceae > Thuja > Thuja plicata. Next base: position 2,052,212 of record MU227582.1, on the reverse strand, counting down.
GGCAACAAGATGAATCTTTTGATTAAGCATATAATGTCATAGTTTCTGTGTACAGAAAACAACAGCCAAACATGCTTTCTCAATTAGGGAATAATTCAACTCATAACCAATAAGAGTCCTACTGAGATAATAAATTGCTCACTCTTTTCCGGTATCATCTAATTGTGTTAGGAGGACTCCCAACGCGACCTCTGTAGCGGATATATATAAAATCAGAGGATGATCAGCAACAGGTGGTACCAACACAAGTGGATTAGCCAAATAGCCTTTTAGTTTCTCAAATGCATTTTGACATAAGCAATCTCATTGAAATTTGATATTCTTGCGCAAGAGATGAGAAAACAAATGCACCTTATCTACCAGTTGTGACATGAATCTTTTGATGGATTGTAGTTTTCCTTGTAAACTGCGCAATTGTTTCAATGTTTTTGGTGGTGGAATCTCAAGGATGGATTTTACTTTATTTGGATCCACTTCTATTCCACGTCGTGACACAATGTATCCTGGCAGTTTACCAAATTGTACTCCAAAGACACACTTCTTGGGATTTAACCGTAGCTTATACTTCTCCAATCGCTCAAAAATGGTAGTGAGGATAGGAATGTGTTATTCTCATGTCTTGGATTTTCCCAAAAGATCATCTACATAGTCTTCCATGATGAAATGCAAAAGGTTATGAAATATAGTAGTCATTGCTCTCTGATATGTGGCGTCGGCATTCTTAAGGCCAAAGGGCATTACCTGATAATAGAAGGTACCCCAAGGTGTTGTGAATGTGGTTTTGTGCTGGTCTTCTGGTGCTATCCTGATCTGATTGTAACTGGAGAATCCATCCATGAGGGACAACATCTCGTGTCCAGTAGTCAAATCCACTATAATGTCAATATTTGGGAGTGGAAAATATCCTTAGGACATGCAAGGTTTAGGTCTCTGAAATCAGTGCAGATGTGAATACCCCCAACAAGTTTTCCTACTGGGAAAATATTGGAGACTCATTCAGGATAGTCTATAGGTTTGATTACTTCAGCATCCAACATTTTTTGAAGCTCTACTTTGACTACTAGTGCGACTTGTGGATGCATCTTGTGGAGTTTTTGTTTAACAGGTTTTACACTAGGATCCATAGCAAGATGGTGCATGAAAAGATCTGTATCGAGCCCGAGCATGTCCTTGGAAGTCCAGGAAAAGTTGATTTTATGTTTATGAAGGAATGTTGTCATGTCTTTTTTTTCTTGATCATTGAGAGAAACTGCAATGTATGTGATGTGTGGATCTACTTCTGTACCCAAATTGATCGAGATAGTGTCTTCGATAATCATAGAGTACACTTCTGGTTCAGATGATATAAACAACAGGTCAGCTTCTCCCTGCTCTAGTGCCTCAAAAAGGTTTTCACTAGAGGATGTGTCCTTTATTTTGTCTTTTTCTTCATCCAAAGGTGTCTGCGAGAGGTTTTCACCAGGGGATGTTTTTGTATTTTTATTTTTTTGATTGTTATCTTTATTGTCATTTTTGTGACTAAGAGAATTGACCTGGCTACTGAAGTAAGCTTGCTCTCTGTAGTGAATCTAATTTTCGTATTCTCGGAGATTCTTAAGTCCAAAGAGGGCTAAAACTGCCTCATCCAAATCGCAAATGTCCAAAGCTGGTGGTGAATCTTGCTGATCCTAGTCAATTAGTTTAGGATTTTTGAGGGGAAGACGAGGGGATGAAAGGTCGGCTTGGGAGATGGTTTTTATCATCGAGGTCATATTCAACATAGTGGAAAGGAATTTTGAAGAACTCTTCTTCATTGTCTGAATCTGAGGTGGCTAAACAATAATCCTTAGTGAAGTTAGTCTTAGTTTCTATGGAACCCAATCCATGTCCTTTAGGATAGCCATTGGCTGTTATGATTTTATTCTTACCAGTTTCATTAGCTCCAAGACTAGTACCACGATATCCCATGCTTTCAACAATGGGAGTAACCTTGGGATACTTTCCTTTAGGGAAGTTCATAGGTTTTTCTTCTTCATCGATGTAGATCCAATCAAGGACATTGTATTCCATGTGTTCATCTGATAAGGACCCCAATGTTCAAAAGTAGTTGTTTTGCAACGCATGAGCAATTTGTCTTTAAAGGGGGGTAATGGTGATGGTCTTCCATAAGAATTTGGAGACAAAGGGAGTTTTCTAATACATAGAGCATTTTCAAATTTATATTCTCCCATGCCTTGATCTGTAAAGGTGGCCTTTGCTTTAGATACAGAGTCTGTCTTCAATAATCTTTTCCTTTCCTTTGGATTGATCAGCTGGTGTTTCTAATGTCTTTTCTGGAACTGAGGGAGTGTTTGAAACAGGGGTTTCTTGATTGAAGTGTCGGCCAAACTCATTCAACGGACAATAGTTAGATTGTTTGCCTTCTAGTCTCTTGCAGTATTGAAAGGGCTCAGGATCTCCAAGAATCGTGATTTCTCTACCATGATGTGGGAACTTGAGACATTGATGATAAGTAGAGGGTACACCTTTGATAGCATGTATCCAAGGTCATCCCAGCAAGATATTGTAAGGTGGATCTAGATCCAGCACATGGAAAATAGTTTCAATCAAGGTCGGGCCCACTTGTAAGGGTAGTGTGATCAAACCCTTACTTTCTCGTTCTCTATCATCATAGGCCTTTATTGTGATTCGCTTGTCTACATCCAGGAGGTCCTCAGAAAGACCGATGTTACGAATTATCTTCAATGTGCACAAATTCAAGCCAGATCCACCATCTATAAGGACTCATTTTATTTTTGTGGATTGGATTTTGGCTTCGATATGGAGGGACTTATAATGATGAAGTTCAGGACCACGAAAGTCCTTATCAGTGAAGACAAGATGCTCTTGTGCGGCTAAATTCCCTGTCATAGCTTGGAATTGTGCGGCGTTGATATTCTCAAGGACACGGGATTCATTTAGAGCATCTTCAAGGATTTCTTTGTGAATTGGCGAGGTTTTTAGGAGCTCTAGGATGGATATCTGTGCAGGCGTCTTTCCTAACTAAGCCAATAGGTCATAGCGCGAGGCAGGCCAAGCAACGGTAAACAGTGCAACTAGTGGATTTGCAGATGTAGAAGGTTTATCAGCAGCTTGGACAGTGACTCTGGGTCTGCGTGTGGTAGCATTACAATCAGCAGCTTTGAGGATTATGGTGTTAACATGTGTGTCAGATTCTTCAATGCGGCCACAAAGAGCGTCAAACCCAAAGATATCATTTTCTTCTAGACTCCCACATGTTCGATCATCACCTGAAATAGTATTGGTAGAGTAATCATATGGGATTGCGTTGGATGCATTGTTTTGATTATGTGGTGGGAAGGGCTGATTGTAGACTTTAAGTTTCGCATTAGATGAGGATGCATTCTGACCTTCAACTTAAATTTTTCCATCCTCGATGAGATCTTGCGCAAAGTGTCTAAGCTTCATGCATTTCTTGGTATCATGTCCTTTGATCCGATGATAATCACAATATTCATTATCTCTATACCAAACAGGCTTGGGTTGATTATCATCGAAAGGTCAAGTATTTGGATAGATTATCATCCCTTGATCCGCAAGTTGTTTAAAGATCATGTATAGGGGTTCTGTCAATGTTGTGAATTGACATCATTGTCGATTGTCGTTGTTATTGTTATTTTTTTTTGTTGTTGTTGTTGTTGTAGTATTTGTTGCGAGGAAACAAGAATGATTGATTGCGCGGTTGTTGTTGATTGTTGTTTTGATACTGATTCTGATTGTTCTGATTCTGACTTTGATTGTCGTTACGATTCTGATTTTGATTCTGATTGGTGTTGTGATTGTTTTGATTATTATTGTTGGATGCTTAAACAGTTTGAACATGTTTGGCATTAGTCACTCCATCATTAACAACTCCCTTATTTTTACTCCAAAATTTTGGTTTATCATTGTTGGAAGGAGTATAATGTTTGATGCTACCTCTTTGCAAAAGGTCATCTTCAATATCTTTTCCCTTCTTGACAAGGCATTCAAAGGTGTCAGGTGAAGCCATTTTTATTTGGAAAGACATCTCAGAGATCAAATTCTTTGTGAAGATGTCAATTAAGTGACTATCAGATATTTTCCATGGCATGCAATTTGCAATATGTCTCCATCGTTGTAAGAAACTAGCAAAGGTTTCTCCATTCTTTTGTTTAGTATTGCACAAATCGTTGAGTGTTGCTTGATGCTCAATGTTATACAAATATTGTCCAACAAATTTCTCTATGAGATCAGAGAAAGTAGAGATTGATCCATAAGGAAGGGTCATGAACCATTCCAAAGCTGCGCCTCCAAGACTCCTAGTGAAGAGTCTCTTTAGGTAATTCTCATTATAGGAAACTTCTTGACATGCGATGTAAAATTCTTTGAGATGTTGTAGAGGACATCTTTCACCTTTGTATTTCTCAAATTTAGGCATCTCAAAGTTTGGTGGGAATGGTTGCATTGTGATGGACTTGTCAAATGGATAGGGACAAATCTCTTCAAAAGAAAACTCCTTTTTTCCCCCATTTTGTAAACCATGCACAAGGTTTTTGAGTTCATTAAATTGTTGGGCCAAGTCTGGAGCGTTCTGTAGGGCAAATGGTGGCACGTAAGTTCCACCTCCTCTAAATTGTGCAGCTGAAAATCCCGTGGAGGTCATACCAACAGTAGGAGGTATATATTGATATGCTCTAGATGTGTTGGTTGTGGATGTCTTCATACATGTTGTTTGAAACAGAGATGATGTAGGAAAAGGCATGGAAATCTGCCCTAATTTTTTGACATTAGCACTTGTTCCTTGAGTAGTATTTGTTGTTGTGTGAGTGTTATCGTGTGCAGTATTGTTTGGAAAGACACTTAGGATCTGTTGAATTTGTTCTTGTGTCAATTGGGGTGTTGACGTAGTTGTTGATACAGGTGCTGATGTAGGTATTGATGTGGAAGGCTCACTAACAAATCCTTTACCAGTATCTCATGATGATGTAGCATTTGAAGTAGAAGCCATGGCTGTAGTAGTGACAGCGGTGGCTTTGGTGATGATTCAAGTAAGGAGTGTTTCATCAAAATCAGCGGGCACTATGACGCCATTTCAAATAAGATTCAAGAATATTTCACCGTTGTTTTGAGTAATGGATTTTTCAACCATCTCTAAGTTGTATGGATCACTAAGGAAGTCGATCACTTGGGTAGGTCTTTCTTCTTGTTCCACTAACTTAGTTTTTTCGGGAACTTCCTCAGCTTGTACTTCAGGGCCTTGAAAGTATTGATTGGCAAAAGGATTCTTCTTATAGATAGTGGTGTTAAGTGTTGCACACCTCATGTTTCTAGCTTGGGATCGAGTGACTACTATACAATGGCGGACTTTTAGAAGAATAGAAGACAAGAAGATGTAAGATTTGAGAAATGAAATGGAATGGAGCAAAGATCTAATTCTTGATTTGATTTGATTGGATTGGATTGATGATTGATTAAGGATTGATTGATTGATTGATAATTGATTTAAAGGTTTTTGGAACAAAACCTAAGCATGACAAGACCTTGTGATGATACAAACACAAAAGTATTATGTGACATCTGTTCTACTTGAAGATGGACTTGTGATCTCAAGAAAAATGGGACATCACTAAGGGATTTAAATCACTTGAGATTGACTAATGGTATACAAAAAATGTTGTGTTTGTTTGAGGATGAAGGTTTGTAATACTTTGATTAAGATCTCTCAACCTAAAAGGATTGATTTGGTTTGATTGTGAAGAGATTTGATCTAATGCTCCAAGAGAAGGAATGATGCTTGATGATGATGGAAGAATTGGAGAATTGATCTTAGAAACAAGAGAGTTGTCTAATCGTATTGCTCAAGGGTGACAAAGGCACGGTTGATAAGATACTTGGCCATGAAATTGTAGATTTTGTTGTTGTACATGATTTTGTCAATTTTCTCACAATACTCAATTTTTTGCTTGATTGATGTGGAAATGTGTTGGTATTATTTAGATTTTCGAGTGGTTTCTTTTTGTTCTCGATAGACCGGAGGTGTTGGAAGCTTAACCTTCTTATGTTTCTTGGAACCGGTCATGTCATGTGGTGAAAATTTTGGTTTTGACTGAATGACTGAATGATTTAGGACAAATGGTTTTAGAGTCCCATAGAAGACCAAATTTTGGATATTTCGGCAAATTTTGGAGCTCACTGTTTTCAAGCGGAGACGGAAGTCTCAGACGTAGCCGGAGATATGCGCAGACGATGTTCTGCGCAGATGGTGACTCCAGAGCGGAGACGGTAGATTGTTGCTTAAAGCAGTGTTCTAATGTTTTGACAGATTTTTTATTTCAACTTGGTCTTCAGTAGATTTGTTCGATGGCAAGAACCAATTTCAGCATACTCAAACCAGCAAATAACCAACAGGTGTCTTAAAACAATCCAACAGGGGACAAAGCAACTTTGAGGGATACAAGCAAGTGTGACTTTGGAGAACTTTGATAAAATTACAATATTTCATTTGTGTATGTTCAAGTGACTCTTTCAAGCCACTTATGTTTTTACTTGTTTATCACAATGAAGACAGTACAAACAGTAGCTACCTTAGGGAATTGGCTTCGCATGAAATATTATAGGCCCATTGCTTGGTATTCTTTCAGTTCACACAGCAGTGTCACTCCCGGAAGGGCAACCGTGTTTTTGTCTTTTGTCAGGTATTGTTGTTGTGCTACAAAGATCTCTTTCGCATCACAATACCCTGGGACACGTATGATGGGAATCTTAGGGGGAGAATCTTCCCTCCCCTTGCACTATAATAAGTTATCGTTCGAAGGTGAATCGGGTAGGCTACTAATTTATAGTTGCTAATAAGATTTGTGGCGTCCCCACAATTGATTTGTACAGCGTGAGACATTTAAGTCTCTAGTTCAACCATGCCAGTATGTTGAGGATATTCACTCAGTATGGACTACCATTGAACACGACCCGCCCAAGCTTGAAGGGATAAAAGTGGACCTTTGGGTCACACCTTATTTCTATACCAACTGAAAGGATTTACCGGTTTGAGGTTATCCTCTAAAGGGGAAGCGCACCCTCTATACAGGCCTCTCTAGAAGCTAGATTAATCTAAGTTTTCTCTTCACCCAAGTTCCATGAAGGCGAGGGGAGAGGATACGGCTATAGTTTAATCATAGCATCATGTAATTTAAGGGATCTATCTAATGACAAAATAGCTCGAAAGAAATGTTGAAAAACACTTCTTCAAACACACCAAAAAGAGTCCATTTCTAAATTGAACTTAATTAAAGCCACTAAGTGTTTTCTACCTAAGCAAAAGACACAATAGTATGATTAAGCATGCAAGTTCAATTCATTTCCCACACATCAATAAGGAAAGCTTGTAAAAAAGTGTGTTTGTTTGCCTTAAGTCATTCAAGATTTGTGAGGTTTATTCCCTTATGCATTCAAGATTGTATGTGGTTGATTTCTCTTTTAAACAACATCCATTCAAAGACAAATGTTTAAACATACAAGTTCATTTCCAAAAATCTGTTAAAATCCAGGGAAACCTGTATGAAAAACTGTTAATAGTTTTTTTTTAGCCTTCAACTATGAAATGTTGTAAAAAATGATGTCTCACGAAAATTGTGTAGTCAGCGATCTGCGCAGACGGTGGTCTGCACAGACAATGATTTACCCACACAGATGGCCGAATAAAAAAGTCAGATTCTGTTATAAAAAAAGACTTAGCATACATAAATATTAAATTTTTCATCAATTTCAACAGCATCTAACTCTTAAAAAGCATCACTCTGTCAGAAACCCGAGAGTTAGAAAGATTAAAATCTAATAAAAACAGTTTTAAAAAATGTTATTCTAAGTCTATTTTTAGACATGCAGAGACAGATGTCTGTGTGCGCAGACGGCAAAGAAGCGCAGACAGTGATCTGCGCAGACGGCATTCTAGAAACGCGGACGGTGGAATCAAACAACTTTTATACTTACAATTTATTTTTAGATATTGATTTTTCTTTTTTCTTTCTCGTTGTAATTTCACAATTTCACAATCCAAACATGGATTTTTCAAAATATTATCATCTCAACTTATAAAGGGATTGAAAAGGAAATTTGACCTAGAGGCAAATTTCCTAAAAGAAATCCTCCTCAAACATCGACTTTATCATTGAGATTCAACCCTCTTAGAAAATTTCTTCATTTCCAAAATGACCTAGGAATCTCTAACTGAACTCGCCCCTTAAGAACTAGGAGACTAAGAAACCCAAAAAGGTTGCCAAACTAAGGACAACTAAACTAAACACTAAACACTAAGCTATTGAGCAAAAAAGAGGGGGCCTCATTTGCAATGGGGTATGTGTGTTAACAACACAACAATTGTGATAGGTAATTCTAGATGGGTTGCCATGTTTTCTATGAGGTATTGGTCATTTATGAGGTATTGTATAAATGACCAGTGGTAGTAATTCTAGGGATTCAATTTAAAAATAAGGGAACCTACATGATACTCTAGCATATCCAATCATTTCTTAGCATCAAGGAACTTGTGTAATACTTAAGCACATATGAATATTTCTTGGGAGTGGAGGAACTAGATGTAATTGTCAATTTGGTCTTTCCCTCTTTCCTACTTAAAACCCATTACAATTCTATATACAACCCAAAGGATCGAGAAATAATTCATTTTAGAGCATTGACAAGCAATTAATAGTTACATTTCAATTTGGTTCACTACAAGTAATAAATCTACATTATTGAGCAATTACACGTCGCTTTTGATCCCTATTTACTTTTGGGAGATCATTTAGAAGAACTTGCCTCCTTGCAATGAATCGACAGCCCTTTAAGTATTTATAAATACCACCAGTCCCTAAATCTTTTAAAAGAGCATAATCACTCATTCATCAGGTGAGTGACAAAGCAAAACATCACCATGTACAAAGACAAGTCCAAACCTTGAGTACAAATCCACAACCACAACTTTGTCCCAAATCTGCAAACTTATCTTTGACAAAGCATGGATCTAGCATAAAGGCATTTCGCTGAAAGGCACTATTTCCGTATCAAATGCCAAACAAAACCTAAAATATTCAACAGAAACTTTGATCAAAGAGCTGTACCTTAACTATTGCATATACCTTTCTTAAAATAACTTGCACATTTATCAAATATCCAATTTCCTAACCATAATTGATGAACCTAGACTGATTATACTTAATTCTATTTAATTTATCAGCCTAAGTTACCCTAAGGACACCTTATTTTCTTTCACAAGGCTGATATACTACCTAATATCAAAAATCACACCCAAACATTGAAGAGTAGACCCTAGAAATATCTCTTCATGACTTAGCCAACTGAGACCGGTTTGAAAAAAAATTGCGAGGGCAAATAATTGCATACTTACAGCTTACTTTGCAATTAAATTAATTATAAACAGCATTAATAATCAAAGATCCAATGAACCCAAGAATTTATTTTCTCTGTAAATCAGAATCAGATAAACTTCCCTTCCATTGAAATTACTTGATCAGAAGAGCATAGGATAGCGATGGAATTATGCATTGTCTAGATTGTAGTATTTCAAATCTGCCGAAGATGCCAAATTTTTCATAATAGGTTCTGCAAAGCCTTATAATGCTAAATTTGAATATTAATCCCCAATGAATAAAAAATTATAAATTAGTGGCTATAGCATAAAGACTTCTGAGGAGAATCGCCATTATGGACAATCATAAGCTGCAATATGCAGTTTCCACGTATCCGTGTGATCAATGGTCTACAATTATGTCAGGTTTAGTTAGTTAGTTAGTTATTTACTGAATGATAACCACCTCAGCAATATCTAGGGCATGAAACGTTTTTACAGCAGATAAACATACTTAGTTATCTGAAATGCTATATTTCTGTACAAAAGGTACAGTAGCCAATCAATCCTAATGTAGACAAAAAGTTGTCATTTATAATCTTCAATTACAATCTCAAGATCAAACCTAAAATTACTTCTAACTGAACCATCACATAAAGACTCACTTCTTAAATGGCTTGCAGCATAATTGGAACTGGAAGAATGAAGGTTGGGATTAGATATATTATTTAAAAACCGTTATCTGAAATTTTTCATTTGAAAAGCTCTGGCATGTGGACATTGGTTAATTTTGTTCTCTTGGAAAAATCACGCTTCTTCTTTTGTTTTGGTTTCTGCTGGGCTCCCTGAACTTGCATTGCAAGCTTCCTGTTGGCAGTGTTGGTTGCAGGTTTCATTCCACTTTTAAATAAATCTCTTTCAAGATCAACCATGTCTTTTGGCAGCTCAATTTCTCTATACAATTGCTTCACATCATCATCAACCTTGATCTTCATCTTTGGGTCATTTGGGTAAACTATATCTTCCTGGGAGTCATAATTTGATAACAGCCAAATATCACCATTTCCCTTCAGTTCCTGCACAACAAAGGGAATATTATAATCCTAAAACAGCTCACCAAAATTGAAACACTGGCACTTTAAAATCTCTCTCAATGGCAAGCAACTTAGAGCATCAGACAATTGAGGAGACAATGATCCCACTTAACCTGCAAATCATTCACGACAGACGGGTATGCATCCTTCAGGTCAACAACCGCTATGCCTTCTGGACATTTACGTATCAGCACCAGGAGCTCATTTTTGTCCTTTAGGTCATGCTTGGACTGCAGAGAAGTTGAAATAGTTCATTCCAATACCAATATACATCTCACACATATAAGAATGTGTATGTGCACACTACCTCAAAAATTTAAAAGCCTACAGCCAATCTATGCCAGATGCACAGAAGAGTACCCTGTAAGAGAAACGCCGACCATCATAGTTGACTTTCACATTTTTCTTCAAACTCTCAAAAACACCCTTATTGTTATTTATATCCACATAACACGCCTCATTTATCTCCTCTGCTGTAAGAGCCCTCCTAGTCTGTGTACAAAGACAAAAAGTTATTAGAAAATTAACTCGTAATGATTCATGTCAAGACGTACATTCAGGTAAACCGTATAAATGAAGGTGCAAGAAAACCCATACCAAGGAAAACATCACACTCCCATTTCTATATTTCTTAACATTTTGGGGAGAAAGTGACAGTAGAATTAGATTTAAATACATTGGTGTGCTCTTCAAGCATTGTGCTAGTATCTCATAAAATGGAATCATAAACAAACATCATAATAAAACCCAATGTTGACGACACAGCTCGATTTCAAACACCTAATTGACGAGGGAAAAAATTTTAAAAGTAATATCCACTTTCCATACTCGAGTAACAAATGTGAGGAATACAATTATAAATCCAACAAAAACTACCCAAAATCATATAATTGTTGGGGAATGTAGATGCGGTCTTCAATTTCAAGTAGGGTTATCTTCAAGAGATGCAATAGTGTGTCATAATAAGCAACAAAAACCCAAGCAATTGTTATAACAAGGCCCCATGTAAAAACAATTAAAGACCCAAGCACTTCACAGATAGAAAATGTAAAATCCAATTTCTAATAAATGTAATTGTATGCACTGACGTGAGTCAAAATGCTAATGAAACCAAGAAATATAACCAGAATAATGTAATCATTGTGGCTATAAAAATGGCAAGCATGAAAACGTCCCGATTACAAAAAGGCCACACCCACTCATTTCATTCTTAGTAAATCCCCTGGTACTTGAAACCCAAAGAATTGACATCCATAGATCTGGTAAGAATAAATAGAATCACATAACTGCAAACAAAATGAATACATTCACGAATCACAGTCATACACAAGTTCTGAAGCATGAAGGTAAGCATGAATAAAAATTAAGCTACATAAAGGTCTAGCATAGCAATATTATGACAACAAAAATGCCCAAGGAATTGCCAAAAGTGTTATAGTTAAAATACTACATTTGTAACTTGGAACCTCCTTTTAATTTGTTAATATTTGCTAAAATGCATAAGAGATTTGGAATAGAGCATGCCCTACTTAATACTAGCCAGTAATTTCAGGAGCATTTTCCAACTCTTGTTTTGTGTTGATTGCAGATTAACAATTAATTCACACAGCTTGGGTTAAGCCCACAGGAGAGACAATCTATTCAAACAATTTCACAAAAGCCTTCAGAATAATCTGTTTAAGAGTGTTTTAAAGAAAATCCAATTGTAAAACTAATAGGCTGTCCATGAAGTGATGCGATATATAGTATATACAAATAAAAAACAGTTATGAAGTGTGATTATAATGGAATCTCTTGTTATTGCAGTTCTCAAATGTAATTTGCAATTCAAAACCTTTTTCGACATCTTCAATTTCTATGGCACTATAAGAAGGATATCAACTTAAAAAGTTTAAACCTTTTAATTCAAAATATTGGTGTTCATAAACTTCAATTGCTCCTATCAGGTCCAAAAAATAAAAAGTATTGTCATATGATTGTGCAATAGAATTGGATTTGTGAAGAAGGAATCCCTGAAAAACATTGGCAGAGAAATCTACTCATCAATAAAACTCAAGTATAGTAATATTTTCTTCACTTATATGGTCCAAAGCCAAACAACTGTTTTGAATCTTCAATAAACCTTAACTAATCACTCTTCTAGCTTCCAGCATTCCCTATGGAAACTATGCCTGCATCCATTGAGATGCTTGACTGACGCAAACAAATCTCCCCTCCAGGATCAACTTTAAAACTTGAAAACAAGATACAGACAGAGACAGATTAAAATTTTAAGTCACAACCACAGAACGATTTGCATCTCAAATAAAAAAAAAAAAAATTTAATTCTTTAAGTTAACTATATTGTAATAACATCACAAAAATGCCCTCCTTATTGGCCTCTCAACTCAACAAGCTCCCTCTTTCACATTCCTCTGAAATTTCTCATGCCTTTCCAACAGGCAACTTCCCTTCCACATGCTCCCAAACTCTTTATCCTGCTCGCTCTCTTTCCTATCGCAGCCACACTATGCAGTCATCTCCCTTTGCAACCCACATTACTCACTGGTTTTCAAACAAATTCTGGCCTTCCTTCTGTTACAGAGGCTGCCTCAATCATTGATTCCCCTTCACAAACAGAACCTCTCTCTCTTGTCCAACTCCCTTCACTCACTGTGCAAACTTCCTCCTATTTGGGCAGCCACACCAGACGTGATTCCCCCTTCAATCGCCTTTTTTCCCCTTTTCTACCTGCCACAAAACTATTTCTCTTATTCCCTCGATGGCCTTTTCTTTCTTTCATTCATAGCTGTCTCTTCTACTCCCCATCAGACTCCTCAGCTTCCCCTCTCTCATGGTGCTACTCCACATTGCTACCCTCCTTAATCGCTACTTCCTCTGCCTTCATACACCAAGAATGAGGCGTTTTTTCTTTGTACGCTGAAGTCTGTGGATTTTGGCATTAGACCTGCCAATGGCTTTGCTTGGAAGTTTCTATAGCTCTAATCGAAGGCTCCCATCTTGGCATACGTTGGAAAGAAGCTGGCAGAGGTTGTAGAATTCGGCTCCGCACCTGCCAATCTGATTTGCTTGAACACCTGTCAATTACATAATCATGTTTTTCCATGTAAGCACATTGCTTCACGCATTCGAGTCTATGCTCTCAGTTCAACATATATGTGTGAAGGATGCAGGCTTAGTTTATAAATTTGGGCTTTTTAGCTCTCAATAACAAACCCATTTTGTGCATGTCATGCAATCATCACAAATCCATAACATTTGAGGTACCCTCTCAAGCAGTTCATGTGCTATGTCTATGATCCTACATTTGCATACATGGCTCAATCTCTTATGATTAATGGATGTCCATACTCCGTTCTCAGACTGTGGGAATGCTGGTAAGATTGCAGAATTTGGCTTTACACCAGCCATTTCAATTGCTTAATAAGTTGACAACACTCTGAGACATCCGTTATTATCCATATTTTAAACTTTCCCTTTCACCCTCAACAGTCATAGTTGAGCTTCTACAAGCTGAATGAGAGATGCCTAGACCACAAAACCAAAGCAGGCCAAAACAAAATCGAAGACAACGAACGAAAATTTTGGTTGATCCCTATATCCCATTCACCCAAGATGCTCCTGCAATAAACACATTGGATAGAAACAAATGAGAACTCACCAAATGAAGTTAGGTAGTTGAACTACCCTTTCAAGTTGTAAACAACCTGCAGCGAACTCCATCGCTGATGTAGACGGAGATTACTTCTTCCTCTGCCTCTTCCAGCACTTAGTTGGGACACTTCCCATCCTCCACCAAGTGTGTATCATTCTCCACTTCACCCTCTTGGATTCACATCCACCATATGCCATCCTCCGTCAAAAGCACTCTCCTCTCCTTTCCTTCGTGGGATCCAACCCACCACAAACCAGCCACCTACACCAAAAATCCTCCTGCAGCATCCTCTACTACTTCCACATGCAACCAAGCAACCTTCTCACACCAATCTGTAATATGCACGTGCACTCTTTTTCTAACTTCTATGTGCTCATATGCAATATCTGCTTGCAATAACTCATCCCCTTTTATCTCTTTTCCACAAAACAGAGAAAAATCAATTACCTCCTCAGCTGCTGCAACATCCTCTTCCACTGATGCAACATTTTCTTTGTCACCTCTCGTTCCGATTTCTTCAATTGCATCATGTTCTTGATGTACCTCTGCCCCAACCTCTACCTTCTAAATTTATTCCTCTTCCACTACTTCAACCTACAAGGTACCATCACCTTCTTCACAATCTTTTCTTTCATCTACCAATTGACAGTCTACAGTATCTGTCTCTTCATTCTTCTTTACATTAGTGTGGGGGCTGCTCTCACCTCTTTCTCCTTCTAGCTGCAACTATTCCTCTCCAACGGGGTTCTCCACATTCCATAGCTCTCTTCCCAATATCGCTCCAGGAATGAAACCAACACGGGCCTTCTCACAACCCACCTTGTCGTCTTCTTCGGACTCATCCTCTTCTCATCTGCTACAATCACCATCACTCACATACACTTTCCTTCATGGCTTCAAGCTCTCAACCGCTCAGGATTTCGCACACCTGAAATGATCCTCTTGAGCTCTCCACAACCGCTTCACACTTTCACTCTTTCCACAGCTTGTCCCTCTTAGCTCTCAATTGTTCAGGACTCCATACACCCGCAACAATTCTTTTAAACTTTTGAGACAACTCTACCACTTCACACGCAGGTCCTGTCATAGACTTCCTCAAGTTCGGTGATTTGCCTTGCTCTAAAAACCTCTAGCTCTGATACCAATTGATGCAAACAAATCTCCCCTCCAACATCAAATTTTAAACTTGAAAACAAGATACAGACAGAGACGGACTCTCTGCTTACAATTTTAAATCACAGCCACAAAATGATTTGCATCTCAAATAAAATTCAATTTTTTTAAATTCTTAAATTTTTAACACCTGCCAATGGCTTTGCTTGGAAGTTTATACAGCTCTGCTCGAAGGCTCCCATCTTGGCATATGTTGGAAAGAAGCTGGTAGAGGTTATAGAATTCGACTTCGCACCTGCCAATCTGATTTTCTTGAGCACCTGTCAATTGTATAATCATGTTATTCCATGTAAGCACATTTCTTCACGCATTCAAATCTATGCTCTCAATTCAACATATGTGTGGGAAGGATGAAGGCTTAGTTTATAAATTTGGGCTTTTTAGCTGTCAATAACAAATCCATTTCGTGCATGTCATGAAATCATCACATGTCCATAACATTTGGGGTACTCTGTCAAGCAGTTCACGTGCTATGTTTATGATTCTACATTTGCATACATGGCTCAATCTCTTATGATTGATGGATGTCCATACTTTGTTCTCTGATTGTGGGAATGCTGGCAAGGTTGCAGAATTTGGCTTTACACCAGCCATTTGCAATTGCTTAATAAGATGACAAAACGCTGAGACATATGTTATTATCCATATTTTAAACTTTGCCTTTCACCCTCAATGGTCATAGTCGAGCTTCTGCAAGCTGAATGAGAGATGCCAAGACCACAATACCAAAGCAAGCCAAAACAAAATTGAAGACGACGAACGAAAAAAAAATTGGTTGATGCCAATCGCCTATTCACCCGGGATGCCCCTGCATCATTGACCCTGTACCTTCCAAAAACTGTAAGCATCAGGCAGCAGTTTCGTAGGCCTACTAGATTCCTTATTTCATTATTCCTCCAATCACAGCTAGAGGGTGTGATTAATGTCCTTCAGCTTCACCAGATATCAGCACTCAAAGCAGAAAACATGTCAGGCTGTGCATATAACACACTTTATGGAGAAAACCCCCATACAATTAAACATCACAGTCAACACAGAACTGATAGCCACTTTTCGGATGTCTTACAGATCTTGAACCTTGGATGTCATTAGAATGATGAAGGAGAAAGCACATCTAAGGATTGACCCACCAACTTCTATCAGGCCTGTCCGTCTAATAACTTTAGCAACTAAATTTCACCGATTGGAAGTACTTGTATAGTATCTTAAAGATGTTGAATTTGCACTTTTTCCACCAACATTTACTTTAAATTTTCTCATTCTTCTCTTCCTTTCTACTTCAACTGACCTATTTCAATCACTTGAGACATTAAAAGATTACAAGTTCATTTCATTTCTTTGAATTCAACTAGAAAGGCCTCTTTTACAGACCATTCACATGTCAAATGTTGCATGACCATCCGTATAATGGTAATTTAAGGGAAATTTAAAAACTTGGTCCTCAAAATAATAACTCCACAATCTAAGTTACCGGTTCGGGTTAAGGACGGGTGCGGGTACAAGAACCCGGTACATGGGTGCATGAAAACTTTTCTTAGGGGTTTGGGTGCTTATGGGTACGTACGTGTGTGTGTGTGCACGCGCGCGCACGTGCGTGTGTGTATATATATATGCATTATATATACAAAAAAATAAGAGAAATATACAGAATTGTAAAACTAAATCATTTCATAGTATGATACTTGATCATTGATCAACACCAAATGCTAAAAATAAACAGCACCCACAGATTTAGTTGAAAAATATTCAAATAAGCACCCAGCAAGCACCCGTACCCGATTCAGGACCTGTGGGTACAAACCCTGCAACTTAGTCCACAATAATTTTCTGTCATAGATTCTTATTATTCCCTTCTTAATGTTCCAATCAAATGTCTATGATTCCACAAATCTTGCCACCCTTTGCTAGTTATTTCAACCAAACCCTTTGTTAGTTATTTCAACCAAACACCTTGGTGCATCCTTGTTAACATTAAAATGTGGGTCTCCACTCATGGGTTATGACACATTTTCAGGATGCGTTCTCTAAACAACTTGTGGGTGCACTTTGCAAACTACAAGCATATATGACCCAGGCTTGTATTCCAAGTAATATGTTGACTGAACAACAGCAGCAGATGGACTTGTGGCTGTACTTTGCAAACTAAAAGCTTATATGACCTAGGCTTGTATTCCAAGTAATTTGCTGACTGAACAACAGCAGCAGATGGATTTACCCATAGTTCACAGACTCTGACTCACAGAGTACTCGGCAAGCCCAAAATTTTCAACTCAGCGAAAAATCGGCAAATAATTGACAAAAACTCAGCAAGACCTTGGCAACTTAGAAAGTACTAAAAAATAAAATCTCTTAAAGAAGCATATTGTTTTTGTAAAATTCAATTACAAATTGTAATAAATTAAAAATTGACATCTCGAAAGAGAAAAAGCATGGTTTTATGGAAAAACATGTGAAAAATGCATTTTAACCAGCGTTTCACAAAGTTGCAAGGACACGGATACGGATATAAATACTGATACAGTATCGGATACAGATGCAGCAATTTTTTAAGACCCCCAATATGGATACAGCTGGATACAACATTAATAAAGAACACATACACATATTTAACACAATTTTCCAAGTTACTAGAGGAGATTTTCATCGCTTCAAAAGCAATATAGACACATAAATGCTACATAATTATGAGTTAATTTAACACTTCGCAATATGCAAAAATAGTAGAGTTGCATTGGAAGATAACTCAAAAAAATGGGTCGCTGAAATAGAAAAATATTTCATTTGTCTTTTTTGTTTGATGTAGGTTTTGTTTATTACAATTTTTTTTAAAACTTGAATGAGGTTTTTTTAATTATATTTGGGAAGATTCACGTCAATTTTTTAAAAAAAATCAAATCACATAGCATTCGGCACAGTTGGAAAACTAAGGTTTCTTGGGCACACATGGGTATAGTATTTGACATGTTTCTGGGCCATATCGGATACGTATCTAAACAGGATACAGGAATATGCGCGCCCGAGGAGGGATAGAGGAGTTTCCAGCTACTATGGCATTTTACCTATGTCAACATTTTACCCATGTTTTTCTTTGCATCTATAAAAACGTGAGTTAAACTTGTGAAAACTCTCCCAGCAAAGAAAATAGAGAGTACTAGCGGGAGTACTCTGAGAGTTAGCAAACTAAGGATTTAGCTTCTCTGGAAAATCTTTTTCTCCATTTCACAAAAGGAAGACACACATTAATATATGGCTCAACTTTAAAGCAGTACAATACTACAAACTACAAAGCCATTATGAGTTGTCTACAAGCTGTTCTTCTCTTTGACGTATAATCCAAATATGACTTTCATTTTGTATTTCTACATCTACACTCTGGTCTACTGCAAAACCAGATCAACATGACCTCACAATACACTTAATATTTATGGGTATCCCATTTGAGCCACTGTTGTCCTATGAAAACTTATCAAAATCAATGAGAGCAACCCTTGATCAGAACATTTTCCTCTCCCGTTCTTGGAAATATATGATAGAACTACTAGAGATATGGTGGATCTCTCAGACATCAGCCAAGCATTTCCACAAAATCCTGGCTCTATACCCATTGTGTATTACAACCTCATTCACCCTTATACAAGTCACTCAAGGACCCATGCTATTGGTATGTAAATGGTAAAGCACTTCACAGTATCAACACCAGGGACATTACACAGAACACTGTAACCCTCCAAAAATTTCTGTTCAAGCATATCAGTACTTTATAATAAAAGACACGGCTTAGCAATAGTATTCAATACTATGGACCTTACAAATACTGGTACTTCTTACTGAAGTCATACAAGCAATGTGGCTTGGGCTGGCTGGTTAGTAAATAGACTGTGATGCCATTGCATCTTAAATCAAAAAGCTTCTCTGCTTGACCTTGAAGGTCTTACAAGTGTTAACATTACAATTGAGGAACTAAGGATAACTAAACCCCTTGCACTGAAAGAACTATCATGGTAAAGTCCTTTTACCTCTGAGCAAGAAGCTCGAATCTGCATTATTGATTTAACTATTTACAACTTTCTTTTTCTTTCTTGGAGCTGTTGGGTCGTTCTAAGTTCCTAACTACTAATAGTTGTAGCACACTAGCAATTAATTTCTAACTACTGATTGTTTAGCATGCTAACAATTTGAGTAACTGTTCATATTTGCACTCTAGCCAGTTTCACAGATGCACTAACTTCCATCACCCACAATACATAGATGGACCATACAAGTGATTGACCATTATTTAAATCTAACAAGGATTTGATATGTGTTCTTAGGGAGGTAAATGAGTTATAAAACTCCCAATGTTTCAATGATGATATTAATCAAAGCAATTCCAGAACTCATTTTTAAACATCATGTTATGAGGAAGAACAGATATTGTTTTTAAAGCGTTTCATGGCCCCAAAAAAACTGGATGCAGAGGATGCATACAGCTGGGCTTTATTGTGAAAAAAATTATAATCAGATGGTGGTACAAAATTTTTAACTGCCCGACTCAAAAATGCCAATCAATGCTAGGAGGAATACTTCTCAAAGGCTATGTTTCAGAGATATCGTGGAACATTAGTTTCCATGCGGCAAAATTATTTACAAGCAACACAGTTTTTTTTATCTTTGTTCACAGCCTGTTACACTGTTTCTCAATATGTTGCCTGGTTAGAAGACCATGTCTATCATGAGTCATGATCAACAGTAACAACCAACTAATTCTACAGCCATCGTCAAAAAATAATATATAACTTACTCGTAGTCTTCAACAAAGTCAAAGGTGTAAGGAATTTTGCATTTTAATTCTGATATAGTAAAAAGGTAATATTAAATCGTACAAATTCAATCAAGAACCACGCCATTAGCATTTTGGACTAGATAAGTCAAACATAAGAAGTTAGAAGTTTAATTCCAAGAAAACGATAAGTATACACAAAACGTAACAGAATCCAAATCCATGGAAAGGCATATGATGCTATAAAATCAAATTCAAAAAAGCAATTTAAGACCATAATTTCATTTTTGCATGTCAAGGCATTAATCTATAACAGTGACCTTAGTTACAGAACCAAAGGATTCTAGATAACTGCAGAAAGAACCAAAGAATTGCTCAAAACAATAGGCTTCAAAGCTTGCACTTCCACGATATCAACATTACTGTTAAACCTATTTCACTTTTGGTTGAAATAAAATGTTTTGGTCCACACTATGAGTCCATGGGTCATGTTTTGAGAAAAGCATAAATCATTTGCAAAAGGTTATTGTGCCAAGTAAAAGTTAAGTCCAAAAGGCAAAGTGAGTCTCAATGCTGAATCCCCACGCCAAAGAAATGAAAGAATTGGTTTTCCCCTTTTTGAAAGTATTTAATCTGGATTAAGACACGTAGCATGAGTGAGATAGGGTTTCTGCTATTTGGCATTGAAAGAGCCTCCATTCTTGGCGTTAGACCAGCACTCCCTGCTCTATCTGGGCATGTTGCATACAGCTGGTATAGATATAGCATGATGAATAAATGTACACTCATGTAATGGCATGAAAAAGGCACTGGACGTCATGTTGCAATGAATGCAACATGTTACTGGTCAAACTGAAGTATGACACCTTGAAATGGCATGGGGAAAATCCCAATCTTATCCACACTGCAGGTCCTACATGATTGTCTTTGCATTTTGACAGGTATGCTCAGCTTGTTGGAGATTTATATGTCATAAAGGCGTTTCCTGAAGTTATTATGATTTTTTGGATTTTTTTTTTTGAGTTGCTTAAAGTGTGTGTTAAAGCAATGTCTGGTCATGAAAAATAAACAAGCACAGCACACCCCAAGTGAACAATCTCAAAGCGTGACAGTGAGAGCAAGAGGTCACACTGATGTACACAATATGGTGATAAATATTCAACAAAAAACTCACTGCTATAGTGGAGGGTCATTGAGAAATAAAGATAGCAAGAGGAAGACAAGATTGATGACAGTCATAACAAATAGCAAAGAGAAGCTCCAGCATACAAAGATTGACATAGTACAGTCCTTTTACGGGCAGGAGCTATGGAGGCAATGGTGCATGAAGAGGGCACTATGACAGACAGTCCTTCAAGGATATATAGAAGAGGACAGTCTACAACTATGATAATCATGTGAATATTACTTAAGGACATTAAGACCTCAAGGAAAAAAGGATACTTACAGCTGTTGCCAAATAGAGATGATAGTGCACATGAGGTAAACAATTGATAGATCTGAAGGAGCAGCCATGATGGATATGAAGAAAGTAACTACATTGGCTTTTGTTTAGGTTTTGACATTCATGATAGCTGGGACTATTGTTGTACAGGATATCCCAGGGTTTATTAAATGGCTCATGTATTGCTAGTCCCAGCATTACTCTGCTGAGGTTCACTTTTACATCACTGATGATGACTTGTGATTGTACCTGCTAAAGCTCTGTGGGATTCACTTTAACCAGCTTGTTGATGGGTATACTCATCTCTTATGTTTTGCAATCCTGGGTAAGCTCACAATCCTGCTTAGAAGAGAAATAATTGTGATTGGGAAAACTGTAACATGCAAGGTAAAATGGAAAAGGAAATGGTAAATGTTAAGGCTCGCTATGTAAAAGTTGCACAGAATGGATTTGGTGAGATTGTGCACTGTATTGAATATGATGGAGGAGTCTTACAAAAGGTGGTTGAAGAAATTTTGCAGTTTGATGATGATTCAGACTCACTAATGAGAAGCAAAAACTGAAGGAATTTGAATTAAAAAACAACAATGAGAAGAATGGCTTTCAATGAATCTGCGTCTGATGTCTTTAAATTCAAGGATGACACAAATTCATCAAGAACGATAGAAGAAGATAACAAAATGTGATTTGGCACCCATAGAAAATGAACTGCTTGAAGGAGCAGTTAGCAAAAGCAGAATTTAAGATAAAAGGATTAGAAAATAACTTAGATACATAATCTAGGCATTTGGAGCGAGAAAGATTAGGGCTCCAAAAGAAGATAAGTTGCATAATGACAAGGCTATGTCAACTAGACTAGAAGCATATTTGAAATGCCTTAAAGAGAAGGTTTTAAGTTTAAAGGGGCAGTTGTAGTCTTCAAAGGATGAAAATGAAGAATACAAGAAACTTTTAGAACAGAATGAAGAAGACTGCATCAAGTCATTTGAAAGGGCTTTGAAGTTGGATAACTTCTAATTACTGAGTCAAGGAAAAAGAAAAGGAAAAGTTAATAATATTACTCCAGAAACAGATTTCTGAGCTTCATCAAAAGGTTAGGTCTAATGAGAGCAGACAGGAGCCTTTAAATGGAACAGAAACAGAACTACTTAAGGTTGAAGGACAATCAATACATTCAATCAATCTGAGACCTGAAGGAAAGTCGGAGACTCAGAAGATTATCTGGAGATAAATAAGAAGATAAACAATTTATTATTGGCATCAAGGCAAAAGGAACAAGAATTGCAGAAAGCCTTAACTGTTGCAAAAGACAGAACATCTAGCTGTGATGACAGCGCAAGCGATGTTAAGTTTATGACAATTTTGAAAGCACTATCATGGGCAGTCAGTAGGATTTTCAAATAACAGAATCATAGAATGACAGTCAGATGCATATGCATGGCAAGGCCTTTTGAGTTAGTGTTAGCCATTTTCTACATTTGACTTAAATTGTCAGGAACTTGCCTCACATGGTCTTAATCTTGTTAAATGACACATTCATTCAAAAGATGTGACTTATATGTGTTTTTTTTTCAAGAGGAAAGCTTGAGGTATTAAGAGCACCTAGCACCAATGTTACATTTCCTTCAGTGTGGTTTTCAGTTTTGACTGGATCATTTTGCAGAAGTCACATTGGTTTTTAAGTTTTGGAGGGAGATTTCTCTTTCTTCTCTTTAATGTAGCATGTTATGCTCAAGCTAATACTTCATAGAGTTTGGGTTTTCATGCAGCTTAAAGCTTTGAACAAGTTTAGGGTTTTCTTTGTTTTGCCTTGAAGACTTTTTCCCAGGTTGCACCATATTTAAGAAAACAGTGACATCTGGTTGAGGGGAGGCACATTGCAGATTCTCTAGAGGAAGAATAGGTACATTGCAACAAGAAGACACAATTATGGCACATTGAAATGATAGTTTCAGCCATTCACCACATTGCAGAGTGTGAGGAGGAATTTTGAGATGTAGAAAAGGAAAAGAGAGCTTTCAGGGTTCCATTTAAGTCTATCCTACATTGCAAAACTTATGTACAGCTTTGCATATCCGGCCAGGCATGTCTTGTGCATTCCATAACCTTTCAAGAATCATTAAAATGAGATGTGCCTGGAAAGATGTTGTTTGCCAGACTCCAGCGAGAGAGGGATATGCATAATATATAAAGATGTTTATGTCTTGGCAAACCTTGACGATGCCAATGTCAGGTACAACATCAATGTAGATAGGCATTTAGACATTAGATCGGTTGGAAGCTGAAGAATCTATTTGAGTGTGATGAAAATGAAAAAAAAAAGATGATATAGCCTATACCATTTCTACATCACTACTGTTTTCAGCTTATAAGTTGGTGTCTTATGTTTTGTCAATTCCCAAACAGTCACTGGAAATTTGGATCTTCCTTCCAAAAGAAATGAAATTTTCTACTCCATATTACACAAATTTTGTAGTCAATGGCACTAAATCTAGCAACCTGGGTTTTAAGGTTGGCAAATGAATATGCAAAAAAGCAGTTATAAAAAACTAAGGTGAAAGTAATGAAAAAAATGATAGTTGGTGACTTTCAAAGTTGCAAATTAGGGTATCACAGATGCAAAGGAAATGACAGTCACCCATAGTGGCAGTGGAGGTCAGGTTTCATCATGAATTCCATATCGCACTGATTTCATGAGTTGAAGACAATCATTTTCAATGCTAAAAAAACATAGATGACAATATGATACAGAGCCCCATCAAAGATGCAATAAGTGTGACAGACCTAATAATAATGATCATTATAACAGTCATGGTTATATGAAGGTAAGGTCAAAAGAAGCAGAAAATGACAGGCCATACAAGAGTTTGTGATAATGAATCAAAAGTGCAAAATCATATACTGTCAGTGGAAATGTTGGGCACTAGTAGTATGTTTGCAGTATGATAGAATGACAGTGTGAGTGAAAGTTTGTTCTAAGTTTTTCAAAGATGCAAAGACAGCTAAGTTAACAAAAGAACAAGATGGAATTCAGAGAAAGTTCTATAATTGGGAGGTCTCTGAGTTGAAAAGAATTCAAAGGATGATTGGAGATATTAATTGCTGCTGTGAAGAATCATTGCCAGAGCTTGCTTCATTACTTGAGACTACGAAATAACAAAGGCAGAATGTAGTAAGCAAAATGACCATGAAGTAGGGGTTCACATGAGCATCACAGTAACAACATATAAAGGTAGATGTCATATAGCTGTCAAGTTTCATACATAAGTATACAATCAGAGAGCCATAAATATGGCAAAGGTCCATGACAAGGAGTTGGGAATAGATTGAAGACAGAGGTGGAAAAAGAGTAAGATCTCAGTGTTTGGTAATAATGCAGTCGTCAATATGGTATAAGCAGATTTTAGACAAGCAGATGCATTATGACAGAGAGATAAAGGCTGCTGAGCTTGGGAGTGATGAGATACAGAAGGAGGAATCACTTTTAAAAATAAATTCTAGAGAAGGAAGACAAAGTAAAGTGATATATGACAATGATACAAAAGATCAAGGAGCTTCAGATACATGCAATTTTAGTCATCAAAGACAACAGATATTAGTAATTACTCTTAGACAAAGGACATTTACGTGATTTAAGAAGATAAATATAGCAGTCAAGGCATAACAGGGACACTGGCACAGATACCTAAGAAGCATGAGTTCTATGAAGAGCCTAAACACAAAGTTAGGACAGTCCCAAACACAGTCACTCGTGGCTTAGACAACAAACTTGTCACATGTTGATAGTGTGGTGAATGACAGAAAGTTTGACAGTTGGAAACAAAGCACTGACTGGCAATGGCAAGCATTTCTAGAGGGTAGCCTTGAGGTTGTGAAGAATCATGATAATGCCATAGTGAATAAACTTGTGAGTATGTTACGGTGCCAATCATGAGTTTCATCAACTTTGTCTTGACTAAGGGTTGAGAGGGTTCATATCATGACAGTCATGCACCATTGTCAGAAAGGGAGACCATGACACTTGTAGCTGCAGTCCATTAGAAGAGTGCAAAGAAAAACCTCATGAAGATTTAGAGAAGTAAAGGTGAATTTATAATAATAGCAGCACTTTATCTTTGGCAAGAGGCAAAAGACATATAACAAAGTTCAAAGATACAACATCACGAAGAGTGCATAATCCAATAATTGGTTAAATTTTTTGTCAAGTGATTTGTTAAGGCAAAGGAGATTAGAGACAGTCATGAATGCAGACACCAGTCCCTCTAATGCTGTGTAAACCTATGTGTGGAAGAGACTTTGACACACAGTTTTTCATGATTAAGGTTACAAGATTAAGAAGTAATCCCAAATAAAGAAGAACATACACGGTCAAGGGTCAAAAGGCGTATAAAAATGGAAAAATAGTGAATGAAGGTGAGTCTAGATGCAAGGAATTTGTTAAAGTGTGAAAGTCATACATGGCAGTCCATGGTGTTGTGGGTCAGCTAGAATGGGTTTACATAAAACTTTCAAACAGATAGGCACAATGAATGAAAATTTATAGCAATATTCCCAATGTACTAGGAGACACTAGTTTGAAAATCATTTTGCATCAGCGGGGATTGAAGACAAGTTTAAGTCTATATGATATTACTCCATGGGTTATAACAAATGACAGTACCTCCAAAAGGTGACAGGTTCAAATGACTATGGCATGGGATATACATGACAATGTTATGAGCAGACCATAGAATCAAGTAACAAAAGGTTTAAAGTGGCATACAAAGGAGCGAAATGACAGTCCAAAAGCCATATGGCTGTCATGTTCATTGATACTATCATTATGGCACGGATAATGTCCCTGTAAAAGATGACATATCACAGTGGCACATCTGTTAAGCTAAGTTACCGATTCGGGTGCAGGTGCGGGATGCGCAAATTCTTTTTTTTTGGGGGGGGGG
>MU227582.1:1997832-2018270 GCA_018584345.1 Thuja plicata | reverse complement strand
AGAAGGATGAGAATCCTTGTATCACTGATTGTTGTTATGCTTATAACTATGGTTTGTATGGTTATATCTTGCATCTGGTTATGCTTGGTTATTTGCAAGATAATTCATAAGTTGGTTCAATAAAGATGCATAGCTAATCAGTGTCCACATCAACAAATACTGTGAAAACAGTAATCTTAAGAGGTAAAACCTGCCTGAGTATTTGTGGAGCTCAAAAACGAAGAAGGACCTTATCCAGTCCTTAGCAATTAGGCTTTTCTTGTCTCTGAATCAGTATTAGAAGGTACAGTGTTCAAATAGACATTTCAAGCATTGTGGTTCATACAAGAAAAATCCCTAACAGACAACTTGAAAGCCAATTATAATATAATTATATTCTCATGAAACAGAAACATGTTAGGACCTGCAGTCCTAGCTATTTCTTCTTAATTATTTGCTTTTGTATTGAACTTTATTAATAAAAGCTTTGGACACACAAGCTGTGTTAGTTATCCGTTTTGTTGTGTATGTTTATCCCACGTGCATGGGAAGTAGTAGTTTTCTTGAGTAGTACTAATTAAACAGAGGGTTTAGCTAGAAGAATGGGTTATCCGTAAATTACATTGTATTCAGCATTGGTCAATGGAGGATGCCCTTTCAAAGAGGCCAACAAAATATTGTAATGTGATTTTTTCATTTCAATGCAATATTATTCATGGTGTTGTCATTGACAGCATTAAATTATGAGAAGATTGAAGATTCTGCACAGAAAAAAAATCATGCTACTGGATTTGGAAATGGATGGTAATGCTAATGTAGTCGCATTGGAAATGCTGCTAAAATCCTCTGTCAGCAGAGAAATTGATGGAAACTGCGTACAATCAGAATTAATTACATAGTTTCAGGGTTTCAGTTTGATTTTAAGATCTGTGTTGTTATATTTATGTCCCAGCTTATATCCCCTCAATGTTCCGATAATTAACACCAGCTAAAAGATGAATGTAGTTGGTCATCCTAAATTAAGGTTTCACATAACTGCCTTGAGTTAGAAACAGTAATAACAAATTCACCAAGACAATTAAAAAAGAAAATGGAGCAAAACCCTAAATACCTCATAAAGGAGGTCAATAACACGTTTGATCTGTGCACCAACTGCAGATTTCCTAATGCTGTTAATATGCTGAAGCCTCTCTGTATCATTTGAAAATTTTTGACCCTGAAGTGAAGAAGCAGCAACAGAAGGAGAAGGAGCCACTGCAGCATGCTTTGAATTGCTGTTCTTGGAAGAGGGTGGTCTTGATGCTGCGACCTTTGCCAATGTAGATTGACAATTAGCTTGCTGCTTTTTGAACTGATCTAATTTCTTATTCAAATCCATCTGCAGAAGCCTAAACAAAATAAACAGTTAGATCAACTTAAAATCATAAACATATGCAGGTACACAAGATTGTAGAGTATAAACATTTATATTCATATCCTAGATGAGTAAGTGACTTTGTGCAGCATTGAAAAATATGGATACTTAGAATCTGAAACATGTAATACTGTGGAGTATTGAAATTTAAAAAAGGTACAACAAGATTCAAATTGAAAATCAATGACGAAGGTTGAGTATTGAAAATAGGTAGAATTAACTGGTCTAAGGGCTGTGATCCAGTTGTAATTAACTGAATTTTACCCTTGCTGCCACAATTTTTAGTCCCAGGGCTGCATGCAGGTTGCAGCTACCCAAGAATAACCTGTCCTCCCCACCCAAAAACACAAGTTTACCAATCAGGAAAAAAACATATTTATATTTATGCACCTAAACGAATCAGGGAAAGATTTATCGCTCATTGGCTGAATGCCTGAATGCCCTACACCTCCTCCACCTCACAATGTCAGGAATCAGGATAACCTCATTCAAAAGCAAGGGCATTTATGCAGACCACCTCTAGGGCCAGGTCAAGGGACCAAGGTTCTCCCTCAATTCCTACAAGAAAACCTAAGGGCATGCATTTATGGACCAATATATAGGTCCAGGAGGCCAAAGTTCTACTGCAATCATTGCAAGAAAGTCCAACCAAAGGGCACCCTTTGATGCCGTCCATTTTACAACTCAAGGAGGAAGAGGTTTTGCCTTGTGTTGACATCAGGAGTACAAGGAGAGATCACCCCAAACCAATCCACCTGCAGCTCCACTGCCAAAAGGTGTTTGACTACAATATGATACATTTGTAATTCTGTTAGCCCAGTACTAGGATCGGCATAATTTTGTCTTAAGGAAACCTATAGCCTTACCCGCACACGTCAATTAGAAGACCGAATGTCTCAGTTATCGGCTCTAAGAAAAATGATTTAAACACGAAAAGAATCAAAACACACTTTATGGAAGCACAGAGGCTTGGCCTAACTCAGGGGTGGCAAGTTTGAGTTTACTACTTGTTCACGAGGGTGAATATCCATATCGACGTCTGTGAAGGATTCCACATACCAAATTCTTTTCTCCTTCACGGAGACTAACCTTGCCTTTTACAATCTCAGTGCTGAAGTCTAAAATAAAATAAAAATAAACATACCCACAAATTTGTACAAACCAAACATCCCTGTGTTCTCATGCTAAGCCCGCAAGTTCAAGTTTACTACTTGTTCACGAGGGTGAATATCCATATCGACGTCTGTGAAAGATTCCACATACCAAATTCTTCTCTCCTTCGTGGAGACTAACCTTGCTTTTTACAATCTCAGTGCTGAAGTCTACAATAAAATAAAAATAAACATACCCACAAATTTGTACAAACCAAACAATCCCTGCGTTCTCATGCTAAGCCCTAAGGAAAAAATGAATAAACATATAAATCTTTAATGCTTTAAACTAGTAGTCGTGCACTTTTGTGCGCGCAACCATGAGCCGATAGGAGCTTTTGATTTTTCAGAGACACAAATGGTTAAGTGTACAGGACACAGATAGCAGTGTATGAAACTAAACCATAAACATTGAACTAAAAGTTAGGAAATCTCAAAATTAAAATTTGGCAACTGCCTTTGGATATTGTTATTGATCATGAATGCAAGTCACCGCAGCACAGAAGAGTTGCAAAGATACAGATATACTCAAAATAACTAAAGTATTTTTATTTATAGTTATACAGATGGTTTCTACAAAGGTTCAAGAGGCTTGATGTATTTGACGTAAATTTTATTTAAATCTGGTAGCTGGGGACACTTTGGTCCTTGTTGGCTTCTCAAGTTCTGTGATTTGTATATGCAATTCAGACAACACAGACAGATGTGATTTGTGTATGTATTTCAATGGAGATGCATCACCCGCCCTTTGGGACCATCCCAAATTTTTCAGGGATGCAGGTTGAACATCTCATCTGTCCCTATTTTTTTCTGTATTTGAATCTTGTGTCTCCAAAAAATGCTTTGGAATTTATCATTGTTTTGGTGTTCCAATGAGACTTTGGGATGTCTTGAACCCTTGGGACATTACAGGATGCCCTCAATCTGCTAAATACAACCCAGGGACAAACTGATATCACCCATGTTGATAATTGTTTAAAAAATTAAGAAAAAAAGAACATAATTAGAAAATTAAAGAACAAAAAAGAGAGTATTTTAATCTATATTCACACAACCATTGATAATTATGATTTTCATACTTCAATTCTGTACTCATTTTAGTGTTTAATTGAAACTTTGAATGCTATTATCACTGGTAATTTTGAATGTCTGATGCTATATTTTGATTGTTGTTAGATTTAAACTCTATGGAATGTTTAATAATTTTCAAGAGTTTAATTATACAACTGAAAAGATAGAAAGTACATTTATTTATAATTTTCTTGTATTTTTAATTTGCATGTGCATGTGTCCACAAACATACATTTTTATTTGCCATCCTCCCATAATCTGAGAAAAGAATTGTTATCATGGAAATGCCTCCCCTCATCCCACTGTTAAAGAAACTCTGGAAGCATAAGTCATTTGCTAATAGAGGTGGGGATCTTTCCTTCATGCGCTGGTAGCCCATTTTTGGAGAGGAAATACGCCTTCCCTATTGCAGACCAATAACAATCAGTAACATTGCAGATCCGATAAGGAATCAAGCCATTCATGCAGACCAAGAATTATCAATAACATCGTGGATCTAAAGAGGAAAACCAGGCAAAAGGAAATTTGTAACACCCTCTGGTATTGCAATGTGCCCTAAATGGTATCTGGTATTGCAATGTGCCCTAAATGGTATCTGGTGTTGCAATGTGCCCTAAATGGTTTCAGGTATTCTAATATGCCCTAAATGGTATCTGGTATTGTATGTACTTAATGGTTAGGCGCCTAAATTAACAATTTAAGTATGTTAAGCGAATGTGAAAAGTTTCGTTACTAAAAGATGAATTAGTTAAGTACAAGAATTACTAGATGGTACTCAGTAATCAAATTGGGGCACTGGATTTAATTATCTTCTCGTAGGTTACGCTTTGTATTATTGACTATGAGAAATTATCGTGACAAGGAATTAACTACAAATTGTTTTTTTGCAAGTGGATGCAGGACCAACTAGCCCGGAAGGGGAAGAGGTATCATCGGGAAAGAGAAAGGAGCATGTTCATGGTAAACAAAGAACGAACATCGGTGACCTTCAAATACTGTAAGGGAACAACCCCGTTGGCCAAGGTCCCTAGTTGTGGTTGTAGCGTAGTGCTTACATCTTGAGTTATCCATGTCACCTTTATTACCATAGAATCGTGACATTGTTTTAGTTCCTAGCCTTTTTCGTTAGACCATTTGTGGGTACTACTATATAATCTAATCCTATTGGCTCTCAAACATGGACTCAACCTTCATCTAGGACTAGGGACCCTACTACTGAATCTAGATCTGTATCTGGATATGCAACTAGCTTTTGATCTCATTTTCATGAAAACAAATGCTGCCTCTATTGCCTCTCTTCGTGTTGCCTTTCTTTCTTATGATGATTCTTCTCTATGCGCTTGAACTTGATCAACTGGCCATCATCGCATTTCAATCACCCTATAGCCTTGGGTGTCGTCTTTTCGAGTGTGAACATTTCTAAGCTCTTTCGATTGCGTGGTGACTTAAGTGGAACCATTGAGTTATTTCGGTGTTTTGATTAATTCTTCATTCTTTTTTTTATTATTTTTTTCTTATCTCAACCTTAGTTCCTTGAGTCCACCTACCGGGATATCACTTTTGGAGAATATCTCCTCCGTGGAAGTTCGTTCTTTTAATAAATGAATGTCTTTTGATTTTATATCAAGGAATTGTATGTCAGAGGGAGAGAGATGCAAGGTGGCGGAGTGGCGAGCTGAGTCACCCCAGCTCGCGCGGAGGTAGTTGCTAGAACCGTCGGGTGGAGTGGATTAGAAGAAAGTCTTCTTGCATTGTTTGAGGGAGGGAAGAAAGATTGTGGGGAGCTAGACGTAGGCAGGAAGAGCTGTGTTGTGGAAGAAGCTAGCAGATGCGGTAAACCGGTTGTCAACTCAACTCCACAGAAGGCATGACCGCTCCTTCCTCTTATTCCTTAATCTTCATCATCCTTCTTGCTGCGTGATTGTTGAAATGAAATTGTTCGTCCTTTATTGTTGTGCAAATGTGTCATGAAATTGTTGTTCTTTTAAGCCATGCGGTGATGGAAGGAACTTGAACGTTCATTTTTGCTATGTAAACGTGAAATGAAATTGTCGTTCTTTATGCTGTATGATTGTGGAGTGAACTAGTGGAAATCTTTCTCCCGTTTCTTCCTCTTTTTGTGTCGAGCTACTGTTTGGTGGGAGGAAGTAATCACACATTCGAACTCCCCTGAGCGGCACTGCTGCGTATAATGTGTGAAGTCGTATCTTTTCCTCTTGAAGTTTTGATGAAGTAAAATAGCCTTGTGTATTGTAAGTGTGCGGATTCGGTTTTCCACTAGTCTTTTCTTGTTTTGTATTCAGTGGTTCTTTATGAAGAGCCTTTTTTTCTTAATTCCATTCTTGATGTGTAAGAACTGTTCTGATAGGGACACATCCAATGTTTCATTCCTTTTCAATCTAGCCGTGGAAGAGCTGTCATGACAGGAAAGTAATGAATGTTCTTCCATTCCTGACCCTGCAGACCTTGTGACTGGAAGATGTTTTTTTTCCCTTGGTACCAAAACGTCTATCTAAGCTTTTGAATTATAGTACGGTCATTTAGCCATTCAAGCTGAGTTCTGAAATACACCAGACAGTATTCAGCAAAGTAGCATATTTTTTTAGTTGTCTTCATGGAACAGAGGGGTCTTTAACTGTTTAACTAGTTACCTCATCATCGTAACTGTTAGTCAGCTTTTCCTTAGAACTTGGGTGAGGGAACATAATGAGGATTTTAGAGTAAGTATAACACTGATACTTGAAGTAAACGGATAGGTTGTAAGACTAGCTTAAATGTTAACCACGTAGGATAAATCCTTGGCCGAGGGGTACTACCAGAGATGTTAGTACTAGTCAGATTAAGGTACCAGATACAGATTTAGTCAGGAGTCAACCATGTTAGCAGAAGCTATAGGGTTGACCGATTGCGTCTGTAGGAACCTTACACAAATTCCGAGATTTACTATGACCATGCTCCTACTTTCGGAGGGCCGGGCCATTTCAGTGGAAATGTGCAATGTAGGATCAATTGATCCATGGTTGGGTGGATAAACGCCCTGATGATACCTTTTCCCTCCTTCTGGACTTTAGCATCTTATTTCGGCATCTTATGTCAGCATCTTATTTTGGCATCTTATGTCAGCATCTTATCTCCGCCAACGTAATGTATGTATGGTTTCCTCATGCCCTTGATTATGCATATGTGTTGATAGATTCTTGTTTTATAAGGAAACGGGGAACTAGATGTACTTAATTCTTTTCTGATGCAAGTTAATAATTTCTGTAAATAGATTACTTTGCTCGAAAGTTAAATTCTGTAACTATGCTGTTATCATGTTTCAAAAAAAAAACATTGATGTCTTCTGTTCACAACTTAATTTCTTTTTCTTGTTCATTCAGTTTTTTTTTTAGGCTGTTGCAAAATTTATAAGTGAAATCAATATTCATTTTTGTTTCAACGCTCTAGAAAACACACCAAAGACAGTGTTGCTATGAGTGGGATTGGAATGACTACCATGGCTTTGAAACCCGTATAAATAATGTAGTTGTGCATAGATACAAGCCAAGTTTTGGATAACCTAAGTAGTATGTAATATGATTAGATAACATAATGCTTCATTCAATTTATGTGACAACTGGAAATGAATAACATAGGCCAGTATGAAACTGAAGGAGGAACGTGGTCTGAAAAAGCAAAGAGGCAATGAATAAGATAAATGACCAACACTAATTTAAAGAAAGTGTATCCTTCTTTCCACTTCGCATGGATGATCGATGTTTCCTATATTATTAGGGTTGTTGCTTAACTGAGAAGTAGTCCTGATAAGGATTGTTATATATTTTCTGACAAATTTGGAACAATCTGCATTTTCTCATCCGAGCTTGGGGATC
Source organism: Thuja plicata (assembly GCA_018584345.1). Lineage (NCBI taxonomy): Eukaryota > Viridiplantae > Streptophyta > Pinopsida > Cupressales > Cupressaceae > Thuja > Thuja plicata. Next base: position 2,010,783 of record MU227582.1, on the reverse strand, counting down.
GAGTTTGCAGTGCTAACATGGACTACAGAAGGATGATGTGCAGTCACATAGTGTTACCCTGTTTTTCAAGCATGGCCTAAGAATTTTTCAAAACAATGTATGCATGCTCTTTCTCTCCATGAATCAACTGACAGGTGAGTATGTCCCAAATCCATCATGGTCCGGTCTTCGACATCTTCACAGTTTTGATCACCAGACAAAACTGCATGAACACGTCTCCTCTCTCTATGTACTTGGTGACATTAATAAGGAATGTGAAAAGAATGATGAAAATGCATCACCTCCAAAGTGTTATGATCGCATCATGTAGCAAAATGGTCAGGCTCTCAGATATGTCAAAAGCGTAAAGGAGACATGATTTCATGGGGTCTTATGATATCAATACCTGTCATACATTAAGAGCGCATTCTTAATCAATGTGGATTGAATCGGGAGTCATCATATGCCCACCCCTTCATATGGGTCGAAGACGCCTTTTATCCAGCATATTAAAGAGATTAGATCTTTATCCAAAAGTGATTTACCACATCCTTTGATTGGCACACTTGTCAAATTCACGATCATCATAAACTGCAAAGTATAATTTATACCTTACATAAAATAACCAGTGCCTTCAACGATTTTTTTCAAAAGAGGTTATTGAACAAAGTTTTTGCAGTCTCTTTAAAGACTGATAGATGTGTGATCATTAAATATCGGGCAAAATAGAAGTTTTCAGAATCGGCTCGAAAATCCCACAAAAATTAAGGCAAGAGATATTTTCGGCAAGTTACTAAACATATTAAAAACCCCAATTCAAATATGGGGTAAGCTGGGGAAGTTTGACCATCAGGAATTTTGAAAAGTTCTGAAAGTTGTTTAAAAAGTTGATAATGTTGGAATATTAAGGCATGTAAGCCCAAAGGCCAGGCCAAAGCTTGTCGTTAGCTAAGGAAAAACAGTTGCAGTAACCACACAAGAAAGCTTATATATATGGACGCGTAATCAAATATGAGCAGACAATGGAGATATTTGCACAGTTTGGCTGAAAATTTTCAAGGGGTTTCCCATACAATGTAATGACTTTTCCTTTGTTTTCAGCATGATTGAGCATCTGTAAGGCATGATGATGCTGCTGTAGTGTCAAATAAAAAGAGCAGCAGAACATCATTTGACCACCCATCGAAGCACAATGATGATGGATTCTTTTTGCCAGATATTTTAATCTCAAAGGTCTCTGGGAACATGTATGCAAGGCATGAAGCCATAGCTCAAATGAGTGTGTTCTCATGGCATTGATTTTATTGCAGAATGTAAAATAAAGTGAATGTAGAGAGAAGGGTACGAGGATAATTATGCCGTGGTTTTAGCTTCCCTTTAAATCACATTGAGTAAAGGTTTCCAACAGGCGAAAAAACAGACTTAGCCACCGTTTTCTACATTCCTCTCTGAAAGAAAAGTTGGCATCAAGTTTGGTAACGACAAGGAAGTTCCAGAATCAAAACTTTTTCTTGCAGACATTAATGGTGACGCTATGAGAAACAATCTGAAAAATAAAGCTTGCACCACAATGGAGTGTATGGGCACCCATAAATATGTAAAGGATTAGTGAATTCTTGTCAGACGTTGTAGTTCGAGTGCTCTGGTAAACATGCATGCAACGTGTGAAGATATAAACAAGGCCTGCGACCTGTTATAAACAGCGACCTCTCAAGCAGACGTCCTCTCAAAGAATGCAATGATTGCAGAATGTGCATGAAATGGCTCAGAGAAACGTAGCCTTTCGGCATGTTGTGATTGCATAATGCAAGCAAAATGGATTTGTTGAAAAGGCTTTAGAAACTTTCAAGCAAATGCAAGTGGCGGGTGAAAGCCAGATTCCACCACCTTTGCCGCCATCCCCATTGTCCATGCCAAGTGGGAGCTTCAAAACAGAGATGCCATCCCATCAAATGTAATGTATACATTGAGTTTGGCTTTATAAACTTTTAAGCAATTATGTTTGGCAGGTGTAGACACAATTTCCACAAGCTTTATTAGCATCTTTCCTACTGGCGCCAATACTAGGGCTTTGGATATGCCGCAGGTCATAAAGACTTAAAGGGGGATTCTTTTTCAATTATGTTATAGGTATAAATGCTCTGGTAAAAACGTATGTGAATCTGGAATCTCAGACAAACCACATGAACTTTCTATCAGAATACCTCAAAAATGCAATGCTATATGGAATCGAAGACAAGAGCCTGAAATGTTTGACAGTTTGCCTCAGAAAGATGTCATCTCATGGAATTCAATGGTTGTCAGATATCCACAAATTGGATTCATTGAATAGGGTTCGAATCTTTCAAACAATTGCAATCGGCGGGTACAAAGCCGAATTCTGCCACCCTTGCCAATGATGCTTCTGCAAACAACCTCTCTGTTCACGCGAAATAGAAGTCTTGAAATGGTTGCAGTCCCGAGACAAAATGGATCTTTTGAAAAAAAGAATCAGAACGCTTCAAACAAATATGATCTCATAGGATGCAGCGGTTGCAAGATTTATTAAAAATTAATTATTAAAATGGCTTTAGAAACCATCAAAGCAAGTGCAACATGCAGGTGTAAATCAGCATCCAACAGCTATTGTAGACATCCTTCCTGCTGGAGCCACAATGGGAGCTTTGGAAAATGACACGACCATTCATCAAAACCGAATGTATTAAAATTCTTCTCAGCTACTGAAGTTGTAAATGGTCTAGAAAACTTGCATGCAAGCTGTGGAAGCACATACCAGGCGTGTGAACAGTTTATCAAAGAACCCGCGAAGAGGATGATAAGTGAAAAAATTTCAAGTCAATATTTAAAACGATATTGTATCACATGTGTTATCTTCATCAACATGTTTCAAAAGTTGGCCAAGTGTATTGAAAGTCCTACGTACTCTCATCTGAGTTTGCTGTTATGATTTGCTAATCGGGCAATTTGAAAAGTTGTGAAAGTTGTTTAAAGGGCCAATAAAATGGAGCTTCTAGTTTATTTTACAAAACCAAAGCAAGGTAGTTATTCTAAGTTATAACTAATTCCTGATAACTACCTATCAGCTCATGTACATAATGAAGGACATCGGATGAGATTGAGCTATGAAAATATCATTTCATCAAGCGTATCGGGTGCAGATTTACAGTAAACAAAAAGACTCAAGAGCTTTCAACAAGATGCAACCGGGATGTGCAAAGTCAATTCTACAACCTATGCCAATTTCCTTCTTGCCCGTGCCAATTAAATAACAACCTGCAGCTTATGGAGAAGGAACAATGCAGGAGATGTATTTTAAAAGATCTCTCAAAGCAATGGGGTCTAGTAGACTGCCATTCTTTTCATACCTGCACTAAATATAAGGTTGAGAAAATGAATGGATATGCAACGAAGCCGGTAGTATCCTTGCAGTCATGCATAGTAAACGTGGAATCAAAGACAATGATGTTGGTGTGTTTGATCGAGCGCCTCAAAGAAATGTCTTTAAAGAATGCAAAGTATGCACAGGCCACTTCACCAAAGATCCAAAGAAAAGTGATCTTGCAGTCTATAAGTGTTGTGACAAGCGCCAAAGTCGATTTGTTTATAAATCTTTAGATTTTCAATAGAATGTAATCGGTCAGCACATAAAGCTTGTGGTTTCACCTGTAAAAGGTTTAAAACGTTTTAAACCTTGCTATTTAAATCTTGCTACAACTGTGGTAGTCGCGTGAGCCTCTTTTCTTGGTATTCGTGGGTTATATACAAATATAGACAGAGAACTTCTAACACTGCTGCAGACCTTCTATAGATATGGTCAAGCAAGTGAATACCATAGAACTGGTTTGTAAAAGAGTTTTAGCAAGTATAAAACAAATGCATGACAGTTATAAAACTGATTTTCTTCACTTTTGACAACACCTTTTTCTTCTCAAATATAGTGGAATCCTTGTGATATAGTATGAGCATTCATTGAAGCATAATGGCGGTGGGTTTTAGATATTGTAGCTGAAGATGCACTCTTGGAGATGTATGCAAAATATGGAACCATCGACAGGCATGAAAAATGTGGAATCATACATAACACATTACAGTTGAATTGTTTGATAGAATGTCACAAAGAGATTTCATCTCAAGGAATGAAACGAGATGATTGCAGTCAAACGAGATTTCATCTCACTGCCTCTGCAAAAGGGAAGCTTTGAAACACGTGACATGTATGTAAAATGAGGAACCATTTAGAAGACATTTGAATGTTAGCAAGAACGAATGAAGGCAATAGGGTATTCAAAGATTAAGGATTATTTACAAATTCTCATGTTTCAAAAGGAGAGACGATTATTCATCTGCTGTCATAGTTAAAGACATACTTCTGGTGGAAATTTTTGTGCAACTCTTCGATGTTTTGTAAATGTTGAAGAATTCAAGACATTGGTGGTAATGGCTCATGGTGATCAAGAAGGGGATTTTCATAAAGGGAGAACATTCAAGCCTTGGAAAGATTTTTAATGTGGTTCACAAAGAACAGAAGTTTCTCAATAGATTTTATTTCCACAAAGGCCAAGTTGTTATCAAATGGGTTGGAAGAAGACACATCCTCATTTTGAGGAAATTGATATATTATTCTTTTGATGTAATGAGCTTTAAGTTCTCATTTTGTAAAAGTGACTTGTGTCACTTATTGTAACTAAATTTAGAAATTAGGGTTCATTTTTGTAAAAGGTAGTTGAATTCCAACTTGTTCTCAGAAAGGTAGTTACTAGAAGTAATTACTCGGGTAGTTATTTTAAGTGACCACTTAGATAGTTATCTTAACTAACTATCCTAAGTGGTTATTTTTAGTTACCAAGGAAGTAATCTCAAGAAGTTACATGAGGTGGTTAAGAGGTTATGCTAAGTGGTTACAAGTTGGTTATCAAAGAGAGCCTATAAATAGAAGGCTTATGTAATGTAAAGGGGACTTTTTGGACGAAGGGGAAACCATAGAGAAATTTTTAGAGACTTTTTGGCTTGACATGTTGTACACAGGAGTCTTTGAACTTGTATATTTTCAAAGAGACAATAAACGATGCATCTAAACGTATGTCTAGATGTGTTTTTGAGTTATCATTACTGATTTATCGTATGTTGAGATGGTAATGTCTTTGTGTATTTATAAAATCCATTAGTTTCTTATTCAAATCGCATATGTAATTGATGAAGCACAATCATGCCCTGGTACCTTGGTCTAAATGTGATAAGATAACTTGTTTCCTCGTATGTTGGTATTTGTTATCAAACTTATTATGTGCTTAAATCCCCTTGTAATCCGTTATCCATTTGTGAATCTCAACTAGTATTCATATGTCCCTGATACCTTGGTCTGAATGTGATAAGATACCTTGTTTCCTCGTATGTTGAGATTTGTTATCAAACTTATTATGTGCTCAAATCCCCTTGTAATCTGTTATCCATTTAAGAATCTCAACTACTATTCGTATGTCTACTATTGGGGTTCCTGTTATCTATTTTCTTAAGTTCTATTTTGTCTCCTTTTGTACTTTCAGGTGAAAAGTACACGAAAATACAAATACACCCATCATACAAGGGAACTGCCCCTTTCAAACGCAGAGGAAGGTTGCAATTTGATCGTGATCGGATTTCAATCTCTCCAACTGTTGGCATGGTTGTCACTGCTTACAGGGCAAACGGGGTCATTCTGAAGAAAACAATCGCAGTGACAAATCTGTTTACCAACACATAGCAATCTGGTTACGAATTTCAGTTGCATACAGTGAAAGTCCAAAGCAGATCATGTACATTTGCTCTGTTTCTATATGCTTCCAGATAGAAAAGATTGTGCAAATTATATAGAGATGATTGTGAAAATTAGATGTGTTTCCCAACTTTGTTTAGAGGTGTTGTACAGAGCAAAAAATGTATGCATGTCAACTCCAGGTGAATAGTGGAATTGATATATTAAATATTTGGGCACACTACAAATAGTTTCAGTTCACTTTGAGGTATTTATATATTTTAGCTTCTGAATAAAATATAGTATTCTGAAAATAAATTTCTAATATCTTGAGTTTATAGATTCGCAATTAACTTAAGATATAAATTATAAATTTATGATGATTTATATTTTTTGTAACAAAATATTGCAGCACGGAGAGCCTAAATTTGTGAGTTAGCAAGCCATGGAGATTACTTGTCACTGTATTGTCCTGGTATCCCACCATGGAGAAGTACCAGATTATTTTTGTGCGGCCTTCAGCAACGTGTTTATCAGGTAGTGTACAGTGGAGCCTAACCCCGGAAATGAATGGAGAAACAAATTCACTATTTTTTGTGGAAAAAATTACAGAGAAATAATGTTGAGTTCTGAGAATTTTGTCAAAATTTTGCAGGGCTTGAGATGTAGAGAGAACAACTGTACAACAGAAGTGAACCAGATAATATATGAATTTGAATGTTAATCCAAGTATTAGCGGAGAAATGCCCCACCGATTTAATGACGGAAATGGAAAAAGGGACAGAAATACTGCTAGAAATGAAATGAATTCAGTACTTTTGAAGGATTACTTACAATCTTTGCAGTTATCAAGAATGCGGTAGTGATTTGCAAAGAATTAGAGTTGCAGAAATTTCATTGAACGATAGCATGTTTCTTCGATAGCAATAATTAAATTTTAACAAAAAATAATTCGACATTCTTCCTTGTATTATTTAAATGAAGGGAAATTGCCCTCGAAACCAAAACTCTCGCAACCAAACTGCAACTTTTTAATGCATTGTCCAGTTTCCTTTCCGTGCAACAAATCTATCCAATAAAATCTTGACGGAGAAAAATTAGGGATAAGAGCCGAATTACACAGGGAGAATATGGGGCGCGCACTCAGAAATTCAAAAAACCCCACACAGCACAAAACCCGCCTGAGATTTACCAAGAAAGCGGGCAAAACACCAAAGAAGAACGGCAAAAGCCAAAAAAAAAATTGCAACGAAACACACCTCTGAATCTGAGGAAGTCCAGTGCTTGGCCCTTCACACTGAGAACGCTGCGTTTTCAATAGAGCTGTCGGGTTGCTGATTTTAGCGAGCAGTGCTCTATTTAAACGTCCTCAGGCGGTTTGCTATCAGGGCAACTCACTGTGATTGCGAGAACCCTTCCCGTGTCTGCACCTGGAGAGCAATTACGTAGCAGTGAAACGAGGGGGACGACAGCTGTACCAAGCTCCAGAGCATGCCAGGTAATTGCCACGACATTCGCGGGAGTAAACTAACACCCAAGCAGGCTAACACAAAGCCGGCCCGAAATGGGCTTTCTGGGAGCAAAAGCTTCCACTAACAAGATGCCCATGAATCTTGATTGATTTTTTAGAGCAACGTAATCATAAATTTAACCGAAAATGAAAAACAAACTCAAAAATTGTATTTTAAGTGTACCCATAATTTGATTTATTTAAACTTGAAATTTATAAATCTGGAAATCAAATCTTACAGTTTTGTGCTCGTTGCTGCTATATTTTATAGCCCTGATGAATTTCTCTGATCAATCAGAATTCGGGTGCAATTATTCAGGCGAATTTCAGCCAAAGAGGAAGATCCCAAGCCTGACATCAAAATTAGGGTTTATGTTTACAAATATTCATGTTCAAATGTTTGTGTAAAAGCATGAGAAATTATTTTGTTTTCTTTTGCCAGATGCAATTGTAAGTGTACCAGAAAGCTAGAGGATGCTGTATATTCAGAAAACGGTCGTCTTCTCTGCAATTAAGAAGCCCAACTGTCAAATTAATATTGATTTTAAGCAACTGAATGCCATGTCTCTGAATTTTGCACAACAGACTTTGCTTGTTAATGGATTTAGGCCTCTTTAATTAGTTGAATTCAATCGATTGTTAAAGGAAATCGATCGGTTGAAACTTAAACTCTTACGTCTTTAACAGATCGATGCAGGAAATGAATTTTCCCTCAAGCTTTCAGATTTAGTCGAACAACTCTCAAACGAATGTTTAATTCAGTTAAAAACAATGAATGTTCATATCTCGAAACTGTATGTTAACACTCGAATGATTCCCTCACGGCTTGTCAATTAATCAATTTTACTATTTTCTTCTATACAAAAATTTAAATATATTTTAAAATATATAAGAAAAATGAGCTTAAATAGACAAAATCACATACATTTATAAGAAATTAAAAATATATTAAATTTTATTATTTTCTTCTATATAAAATTTTAAATATAATTTTAAAATATATAAGAAAAATGAATTTAAATAGATAAAATCATATATATATATATATAAGAAATTAAAAAATATATAAATAAATAAAATTATTCATTGAAAATAATGATATTTAGCATTTCTATCAAAAGAAGGTGCAATGGTTATGTCTATATTAAACTAGCAATCGCACTTTAGTGTGCAATGGGTACGTCGAAGAGGTGTGGAAGCTTGATTAGGGAAAATTTTGGTATATTATTTTATATAATTATGTTGTATATGAGTTTGATTGGTAGAAATAGATAAGATGTAGGGGTAGAACTTGTTAGTATGGAGGATTCATGGTAAGTGCAACTATGCACTTAATTTTTTTTAATATCTTCAAAATATCATATCACCAAACCTAGTGTTTTCAATAAGATAATGCTCCATATTTGAATTAGATGGTAAAGAGTCATTGATAGATGGCTTCATCCCTACGAATTGAATAAATTTAATCTATGCTAATCCTCTTAATCAAGTTTTTGGATGCTCTATCTACACTCGTCGAGAAAACTTAAAAGACAAAATATCTTCCCCCAAAATTGAAATTGCTTCTATGAGGGGGAAAGTTAAAAGCTCTTGAATATTAGAACTAAAATATGTAGTGAACAGTAAAACATGTAGATCCAAAAGACAAGTGCAAAAAGTAGAAGAATTATGAAAACTTAAAAGTAGAAAAGTGGTATTTATCTTATTATAACATGTTTATAATCAAATTCTATAACTTTTGTCTCTCTTAGCTGATTTGCTTCTCTATGTAATGCCTATTTGTTTCTAACATAAGTTGATTATTTCAAGATTTTGGACCTAGTGTATAAGGCAATAAAACAAAACTTTAAGGGATTAGAAGTTTGTGATTCTCGTTGCAAGTGAATGGGGGTTGTGCAACATCTATAGTAGGTGTTGTCAATGGTCGTTGGTTCATAGGACATCATAGCATTGTTATAATTAGTATTTCATGCATTAATTACTGACCCATCAAAACTAAAACTAAAACTATTGACTTTAGCTTTGATACATAACAAAAACTATACATCCTCCCAATATAATTATATTATTAATTGTGTATGTAATATATCATATAATATGTATTTTTAATATTCTTATTATATAATATATCAAAATCTCGGAAGGAAATGGACATGCAACCCCCTAACAAGGAGAGTGTGAGGCAATGAAATATATGTGTGTACGATCATGCAAAACATAAAGAATAAGGGACATGCAACCAACTATAATCCCCTAACAAGGAGAGTGTGAGGCAATAAAATATATATTTGTATAATCAAGATTAATTAATTGCACAAGACATGCAAACCTTAAAGAACAAGGGACATGCAACCAACTACAACCTTCTAACAAGGAGAGTTTGAGGCAATAAAATATATATTTGTATGATCAAGATTAATCAATTGCATGCAATTATCATTTCTATTTGGAGGAGTGGGGAAAATAATTAATGACCCTCATAAGTCAAATTAAACCACATATTATATAAAGACAATTAAGAAAAAAAACCTAATTGCAATCTTGTTTTGTTGGAATGTTATTCAATTTTGTATTTATAACAACTTTGATCAATTAAAAAAAGATAATTAAGAAAAAAAACCTAAGTGTCCCCTTGGTAAGGTATGCATTTTAGTTTGTTGTTTAGATGTTTTTGGTCTTTGTGCCATGAGGGTGATGTCTATCTTAGAACCAATAGCATACTATGGAGGAGTTATTAGACTAACAACATACTAAATGTGTCGACGTATCTGGAGTGTTTTGTGTTTCCATATTGATCATTGTCAAAATCCATATTTTCAAGTGTGTGTGTGTGTGTGTATTTATTTATTTATTTATTTATATGATTAAATTAAAAATAGTTTAATATTATATTTTTCAATTTAAATTATTATTTTCTTATATCATTTTAAATAATATTATATATAGTATTATATATAGTATTTAAATTTCATAATCGATATCACATTAAATATGTAATATATAATTAAAATAAAATAACAAATATATTTAAATAGTAAAAAATTTCATATAATCATTATACTTGAAATGTAATAGTGAATTAATGGTTCTATTGTTGCAATGAGAGAGTAAATTGTTTTGTTGTACCTTTCATGTGTAAAAGCTTCTATAATTGAAGTTTGTATTGCTTCCAATCAATGAGAAGCAAGCAACAACATTGATCAAAATAGGATTTGTTTTGATTTATTATTCCTTGAATTATCCATACCAAATTTAGATCATTAATGTTGTAGAGTTCTTTCAAATTACTTCATTAAAGTCAAGTTGTGCTTGAAGAAATTATAATACCCTAAAGCAGCATCTTCAATATTAACAAGTGCGACGTAGTGGCTTGTACTTGTATTTTAGTTTAGCAATTAATTGTAATTATAATTTTAGTAAATTAATTATATTTTATTATATAAAATTTTATTTAATATATAATTATATAATTATAATCATAATAATAAAGAATTTTAATTTTTAGATTGTGCTATACACATTATCAAAAAAATTGTAATTAATTATAGTGACTAATTTTACTTGTCATTTTAATTTAGGTCATATAAAGTGAAATATTAAAAAAAACATGTAGAACTATGAAATTAACTATATATATTATGATTATTAATTTTAATTAGAAATTGATATTTAACCTATATTCAATTGATTTGTGCAAATTACATATGAATAATTTTACTTTAATATTTTATATAAGAAAAAATAATAATTATAATGAAAATGAATTCACATGATTTTTTACATAACATATAATTAATATAAAATAAAATTTAAAATACATAATTTTAAAAATATGAATAGAAATAAATATATATTATGTATATAGCAGATTATTATTTAAATTGTAATCTTGTATAGAAATTGACATTATAAACTAAAATAAATTTATATAATATAATTTGTAATGAAAATAAAATTAAAATTAATATAATAACATGTTTATAGTAATAAAATATTAAATATAGTATCTCATAAAAATATTATATTGTAAATTAAAAAACTAATTTCAAAATAAATTAAATGATAGATGAATTATATATTATAAACTATGGTTAAAAACTTTTCGAATAACAAATTTGTTGAAGCTCCGAAAAAAGGGGTCCTATAAGACCAAATCAATTGAACCAATCAAAAAGGAGATAAGTAATCTATATCATTTATTTAATTCATAAATAAATATTTAAACATTAGAAATATTCAAATAGCAAAAAATAGTGACTTAGGATTGGTTGATTGGCTGAAAACTAATTGACGAATTGCGCAAACTGAATGCTATAGCCTACGACAAGTACAAAAAAGTGAAGGGAAATAGTGTAATTTTTTTAGCATAATGTGTTGGCAAATAGTACATGTGTATCCTCTTTACACTTTCAAATTTAGTATGTAATGAGAAAGGTAGTCCAGGTGCGTTATTTAGATTATTCTTTTTCTCGCATACATAATAAAATGCAAGAAAAGGTGGAAGAGATGTGTAGGCAGGGAGGATGGTGGCGATTGTTGACCTATCCAGAATTTCATTCCGTAGTTGCATTTACTTAAATGCTTTAAAAAAAAATTAAAAAAATTACAATCATTTTGTATATGTTTAAAGCATATATATTTTTTAATTTCAAACTGTTTGTGTGCCATATCTATGCTTCCACATTTTGCATACATGTCTATTAGGGCACTTGCAGTTATATAGAAGGAAAAAAATGTAATAGTTTTCTTTGTTTTAATGCATGAATGGGTGTCCTTACATTAGATATTTCAAACCCATTAGCTTGGTTCATTTCATATAAGAACGCCTTCTGTGTAAAAATATCTTTTGAATAATATATTAGAGGATTAAAAAAACCATACAAAGTAAAAGTTGCATTTATTAGTAATGCTTGAGTGGCTTTACAAACGTATGAGCCCACTTACGAATGCGACTGGCTTTAAAATCAATTGTGGGTAAGAAAGCATCCATTGCAAGAGGGTTGTTATAGCTGTTAAATTAAGAAAATAATGTGGAAATATATTGACTAATTTGTTTAAGTTTTTTAAGTTTGGTTTTTGTCTTTGCAGAGCGACGACCATCATTCTTGTCTAGTTTCACAGGCTTGACTACCTTTAGAAACTTTCTGAGCCCACTTACACATGTCGGATACGTGTGATACCCAACAAGGATGTGCACACGAATCCCAAGTAAGTAGGGATGACCCTTTTTAACCTCATTTTTCATCCACTTCTCTATCGTTATTTAGGTTTAGGTTTAGGTTTTAAAAATGTGTAGATTTGCTTCTACATTTTTTCATTTGTAAATTAGGGTAAGTTTGTAATTGTTGTTTATTTCAAAGAATTTTTTTGGCAAACATCATTCTTGTCTACTTGCGCAGGGTTTGACTGACTTTAAAATCAATTGTGGGTAAGAAATAATCCCTAAACATGCTAAAGCCTGGAAAGGCCTGCCCCTAGCTGATCTTTTCATGGGAAACTTTCCCATTAAGGTCCATGGTTCTGCTGTCTTTTGTTCCATTTGGAAGGCTTGGGAACAAGTTAGAAAGTTTGTTTATAATAAGGACTTCCATGATAATCAAACTTTGTATGGTGAAAGATCTATATGGTGGAATTTGCAACTTTCTGGGAAACCCTTAGCACTCTTACAAGGTTGCTCTGCTAAGCTTTGGAATAAAAAAGGGATTTCCCAATTGGTTGACTTATTTGAGCA